>LR989928.1:38902904-39360728 GCA_905146935.1 Scaeva pyrastri | reverse complement strand
AAAAAAATAAAAAAAAAAAAAAAAAAAAAAAAAAAAAAATAAAAAAAAAAAAAAAAAAAAAAAAAAAAAAAAAAAAAAAAAAAAAAAAAATTCCAGTCAATATTCCGTCATCCGTGTGCAGTGATACAGTGAACAACTTTCAAGTGTAAAGTGATTGATAGTGAAGTAGTGAAATATAACTAAATTTGTTTCTGTTTTTTTTTTATTAAAAAAAAAAAGAATTGAACATGTCCGGTCGTGGTAAAGGTGGAAAAGTGAAGGGAAAGGCAAAGTCGCGCTCAAATCGTGCTGGATTACAATTCCCAGTGGGTCGTATTCATCGATTGCTACGAAAAGGAAATTATGCTGAGCGCGTCGGAGCTGGTGCGCCTGTATATTTGGCAGCTGTAATGGAATATTTGGCGGCAGAAGTTTTGGAATTGGCGGGAAATGCTGCCCGTGACAACAAAAAAACCAGAATTATTCCCCGCCATTTGCAATTGGCTATTCGCAACGACGAAGAATTAAATAAATTACTCTCTGGCGTAACAATTGCTCAAGGAGGTGTTCTTCCAAATATTCAAGCTGTTTTGTTGCCAAAGAAAACAGAAAAGAGTGCTTAAATCTACTTGTGGAAAAGAGAAAAACAAAAACCGTCCTTTTCAGGACGACAAATAATTTCTTATAAGAGATACATAAGCATAGTATTACGAGTACCAAAAAAAAAAGAAGCGCTTTATTCAATTAAACTTACTCTTAATTTGATACAAATATCCCTACATTATTGGTTAAAATCTTCTGTCACGAACAAAATATATAAGGGAAATATGCACATGAAAATAGAAAAAATTGTATGCATATTGCAAACAAAACAAACTAACTTGTTTAAGACGTTTCTGGGTTATCTTCTTTACATTTTAGTTAAGTATTCAATTTGAGTTTGAAAACAAAAAAAAAACAACAGCTGTTCTACATGGGGTGTGTTCGAAAAATGTGTAATTATGTAAATTGTTGGGTCGAGTTGTAAATGCATGAAAATGCTAGTTGAGTTGAAGTTTGCATGTAAATGCATACCGAGTTGGTTTAAAAATTTAAAAACTTTGAAATTTATTGATTTTGTTGTTAGATTTACCGCCGACAGCTTAAAGTTGATCACCTGAGCAACTCCCTGTTCAATTTCATTGGCTTATATGGAAGAGTAAAAACTATGCAATTAAGATTCTGGACACTTTAACGAGCAGGTTAATAATAGTGGTTCACAATTTTCTTAAAATTATTATCCCATTTATTATAAAGACCATTTATTTGGATAGTAAATATTCTTTTATTAATTTTATTCAATAAAAAAGATATTGGAAGACAAAATTCAACACGAAATTATAAAGAAATACTAAATAAAAATTTCGATAAGTTACTTTAAATTGTCTGCAAAGTGCAGAGACATAATTACCAACTTATTCTACTCAATACCATGTTCATATTTCTTTTGGTGTTTTCATAAATGCATGCTTTGTTTACATGCGATCAATTGCAATCATATTAAAGTCATAGAAAAAATGTTTGCATGTAAGTTTTTATAGTTTGACATTTGCGCTACAAATATTTGCATTTTGCAACATTTAACATTTGCATTTATGAAAGTTATATATTCGCCAGACTTTCTTAACCAAACCATCAGAACAAGCATATCTCAATAATGTTTCCATAATATGTTATGGTTAAATACACTAATCCTTTTATCTTATAGTAGATAATTGATTCTTGCCAATTTTGTGAAAATATGATTTTAGTAAGTTTACTTACGAAATAACTTTGCTTTCAACCAAAAAAAATGTTTGGTTTGAAATTTGTGGAACGCTTGCACTTTGCAATGCAGGCGAAGTGTAAGAAAAATATATTTATCACCGAACACACCCTTATGTTTGCCAACATTTATATCTTTCTTGACTGCCATCTACATTTAACTAGACGAACTCTATCTTCACTAAAATACTTTTGCAGAATATTAGCTTATTTTTGTTCACTAATGAGGTGTTCTTGTTTTCCTAGTAAAATTTTTACTAGGGTAGCTATTTTTACACGGCTATACATGTTTTTTTTTTTTTTGAAAACCTATTAAAAAAATATAGCGATAAAACTAGCTACATATTTAGGTAAGACAACATTATTTGTAGTTTTTAATTTAATTTATCTTTGAAAAATGAAAATTTTAAAATAATAATGCATAATGGCGACAAAACCAGCAACATAAAAATATTTTTCCTAAAAAAATATTAAACGCATTTCAAAATAATTATTTTCTTATAATCAGAATAAAAACAATTAGATTGAAAAAAAAAAAAAAATTGTGAGCATAAAATGGAATTTTGATTTAATTTTCAATCTCTTTTAAATTTAATTGTGGTCCTGAAAAGGACCGATTGTTAGTTCTGAAGTGAACATTTAACCTCCGAAACCATAAAGAGTACGTCCTTGCCTCTTCAACGCGTAAACTACATCCATTGCTGTAACTGTCTTACGTTTGGCATGTTCAGTGTAAGTGACAGCATCACGGATAACATTTTCCAAAAATACTTTTAGAACTCCACGTGTTTCTTCGTAAATCAACCCAGAAATTCGCTTAACACCTCCACGACGAGCCAATCGACGAATTGCTGGTTTTGTAATTCCTTGGATATTATCACGCAACACCTTGCGATGGCGTTTAGCACCACCTTTGCCCAAACCTTTTCCTCCTTTACCACGACCAGTCATTTTTATTTAATTAAAAATACACTCAAATTTAAGAACTTCACTACACAAGATTCACTGTCAAACTGTGCTTGAGCGACAAACTATACAAGTATTTATACTTATTTTACTAGTGAATCTTAATTTTGATTGGCTAATCATGTCGATACTAAAATAAAAAAACAACCGAACGGAGACAAAAATAGTCAATTTTATGACTTAAGTAGAAATCCACATGCGTTCTCGAAAAAAAATTGTGAAAATTTGTGTAGTGTAATTAAAAGTTAAGTAGTGGAAAAAAAGTGAAATAATGGCTCGTACAAAGCAAACTGCCCGTAAATCGACTGGTGGAAAGGCTCCACGTAAGCAATTGGCTACAAAGGCAGCCCGTAAAAGTGCTCCTGCGACTGGAGGTGTGAAAAAACCTCATCGTTATCGTCCTGGAACTGTGGCTCTTCGAGAAATTCGTCGTTATCAGAAAAGCACTGAATTGTTAATTCGCAAATTGCCTTTCCAACGTTTAGTTCGTGAAATTGCTCAGGATTTCAAAACAGATTTGCGGTTCCAGAGCTCAGCTGTAATGGCGCTTCAAGAAGCTAGTGAAGCTTATTTGGTTGGTTTATTTGAAGACACAAATTTATGCGCCATCCATGCCAAACGCGTCACAATTATGCCAAAAGATATCCAATTGGCTAGACGCATTCGTGGTGAACGTGCTTAAATCGTTGATATAAAAACTAAGTAAACGGTCCTTTTCAGGACCACAAAATATCTAAAAGAGGTAGCTAAATTAATTTTTTTTTAAAATGTATCAGGAAAAAAATACCTACAAAAAACACATTTGGAAATACAGTCCAAGGCTCAGACTTTAAAATTTAATTAGAAGCTATTGCTTTCTTTTCAGGCAGCAAAATTAGTAAAACAAAATTGAAATTAAGAATTTCTAGCAAGCAGAGAATTTGCAAATATGGTAGAGGATTAAAATAATTTCAATATATTTTCGATAAATATTATTTTATGACTTTCAGAAATAAATGGAAATGAAATACATTTATTTAGGTAGGTACATCATCGTTTTCAGTGCAAATTTTTATATTGATGTTTACATAAGCAGTTATGATACATACAAATGTTCCTAAGCATGACAACATTCGATTCATTCATTATAGATTAATAATAATTTATCTGAACTATTTTAAATATATTAAATATTTCTGCATGGATGTGCATATGGTTGAGAAATTGTACTCTTTTGTTAGTTTGCCTGTTTTATTTTTATTATTATATTAACCTTATGTTAATTAACCATAAGGAAGGCGATCTTTATTAATTATTATTTATTAAAATAAAAGCAATTTTCATGAAACTTTTATTAATTTTGGTATTAGGGATTTTTCAAAGAATTTTTCAAAGAAAATACCACCGCCTAGACAAAAACGATACACGTTTCATTACTCAAATTGTTTTAATTTTATTCAAAAGAAAAGTAATAACATTTTGATGAAAATTTTCTTTATTTTACACAAATGAACCATGAGCTCTACAATAAAGTTGATTTCAAGTTAAATATAAGTTTTATTTATTAAATATAGACATTTTTAATAGCAAGTATTGAAAAAAAATCACCAAACATTGACTTTAATTGTAAGTTGTGCATTGATAGATAGGTTTTTTTGTATGAAATTATTTATTAAACTATAAATTATTATTGTAAGAATAAATTTAATTAATTTTTTTTTTTAATCTTTGCTGAAAATGTGTAAATTTCTTAAGTTTTAAGAGTAGCCTAAGTTGCAAAAGCGTACAAATTATGTACAAAATGAATTTTTTGTAAACCTTCGTTCTAGTTGATTCTCATTTAACCATGTCCGTGGGCTGCAATTGAAATTTAAAAAAAGTAAATTTCTAAAGTGTTTGTGGTTATTCCGCGTTAAAGTGATAAATAATATACAAAAACGAAAATGTCTGATACTGTGGCTACATCTCCTGCAATTGTTGCAGAAAAAAAAATAAAAAAGGCTACCGCGGCCACCAGTGCTTCGAAAAAAACAAAATCAACGCCAACTCATCCTCCTACCCAGCAAATGGTGGATGCCGCCATTAAAACGTTGAAGGAACGCGGTGGCTCTTCGCTTTTGGCTATAAAAAAATACATTGCCGCTACTTACAAAGTTGATGTACAAAAACTTGCACCGTTTATAAAAAAATATTTAAAAAGTGCTGTTATAAGTGGTAAATTAGTGCAAACTAAAGGAAAAGGAGCTGCAGGTTCATTCAAATTATCAGCTAATGCAAATAAAGAACCAAAAGCCAAATCTGCTGAAAAGAAAAAATCTGCTGCTAAACCTAAAGCTGCCGCTGGTGGTGACAAAAAATTAAAAAAAGCTACTGGTGAAAAAAAAGTGAAAAAAGTAGCCGCTGCTACAAAAAAGAGTGCTGATAAAAAGAAAGTCGAAAAACCAAAAGTGAAAAGTGTTAAGAAAGCCAGTGCAGTAAAGGCAAAACCAACAAAAGCAAAGGCAGCTGCTCCTAAGCCTAAAGTGCCCAAAGCAAAATCAGCCACAGCATCTGCGGCTAAACCTAAAAAGGCCGTTGCTGCCAAAAAAGCAAAGAAGTAATTTCAATAAAGAAAATATATTGAAATTCACATGCAAATCCACAGTCCTTTTCAGGACTACAAAAAATATATTAAACGAGATATAAATGTTGTTGTTTTTTTTTTTTTTTTTTTTTTCAAAAATTAGGGGCAAAAATGTGCACTATCTCGATGAAAAATACCTACCCAAAATTATTAAACAAACAAATGACGACGCGGCGAGTTTATTTTAAATTCTGTTACTATCTCTGAATTGAAATTTTTGCGGCCCTGAAAAGGGCCATTTTTGAAGAAATTCAATAAATAAATTACTTCGAGCTAGTATATTTGGTTACTGCCTTTGTTCCTTCACTGACAGCGTGCTTGGCAAGTTCACCAGGCAACAATAATCGCACGGCTGTCTGGATTTCTCGACTTGTTATTGTTGAACGTTTGTTGTAGTGAGCTAAACGAGAGGCCTCAGCTGCAATTCGTTCGAAAATGTCGTTCACAAAACTGTTCATGATGCTCATGGCCTTTGATGAAATACCAGTATCAGGATGAACTTGCTTCAGTACTTTGTAAATATAAATTGCGTAGCTTTCCTTCCTTTTGCGCTTCTTCTTCTTATCGGTCTTGGTGATATTTTTTTGTGCCTTTCCGGCTTTCTTAGCTGCTTTACCACTAGTTTTAGGCGGCATTTTAATTTAATTTTTTTTTTATTTAAATTCACTTCACTATTCACTATAAACCAACTGTACACACTAATGACTCAATGATAACTGTACCACAACGGGAAAAAATCAACACTATTTATGCTCTCTTTGGACGACGAGTTTATCTGTCACAACCCTCGTTTTTGTGTATGTGAGCAGTCTGAAAATTGTTTAAATAGCGGGGATTTCGGAATTCCAGTCAATATTCCGTCATCCGTGTGCAGTGATACAGTGAACAACTTTCAAGTGTAAAGTGATTGATAGTGAAGTAGTGAAATATAACTAAATTTGTTTCTGTTTTTTTTTAATAAAAAAAAAAAAGAATTGAACATGTCCGGTCGTGGTAAAGGTGGAAAAGTGAAGGGAAAGGCAAAGTCGCGCTCAAATCGTGCTGGATTACAATTCCCAGTGGGTCGTATTCATCGATTGCTACGAAAAGGAAATTATGCTGAGCGCGTCGGGGCTGGTGCGCCTGTATATTTGGCAGCTGTAATGGAATATTTGGCGGCAGAAGTTTTGGAATTGGCGGGAAATGCTGCCCGTGACAACAAAAAAACCAGAATTATTCCCCGCCATTTGCAATTGGCTATTCGCAACGACGAAGAATTAAATAAATTACTCTCTGGCGTAACAATTGCTCAAGGAGGTGTTCTTCCAAATATTCAAGCTGTTTTGTTGCCAAAGAAAACAGAAAAGAGTGCTTAAATCTACTTGTGGAAAAGAGAAAAACAAAAACCGTCCTTTTCAGGACGACAAATAATTTCTTATAAGAGATACATAAGCATAGTATTACGAGTACCAAAAAAAAAAGAAGCGCTTTATTCACTTTTAAACTTACTCTTAATTTGATACAAATATCCCTACATTATTGGTTAAAATCTTCTGTCACGAACAAAATATATAAGGGAAATATGCACATGAAAATAGAAAAAATTGTATGCATATTGCAAACAAAACAAACTAACTTGTTTAAGACGTTTCTGGGTTATCTTCTTTACATTTTAGTTAAGTATTCAATTTGAGTTTGAAAACAAAAAAAAAACAACAGCTGTTCTACATGGGGTGTGTTCGAAAAATGTGTAATTATGTAAATTGTTGGGTCGAGTTGTAAATGCATGAAAATGCTAGTTGAGTTGAAGTTTGCATGTAAATGCATACCGAGTTGGTTTAAAAATTTAAAAACTTTGAAATTTATTGATTTTGTTGTTAGATTTACCGCCGACAGCTTAAAGTTGATCACCTGAGCAACTCCCTGTTCAATTTCATTGGCTTATATGGAAGAGTAAAAACTATGCAACTAAGATTCCGGACACTTTAACGAGCAGTTTAATAATAGTGGTTCACAATTTTCTTAAAATTATTATCCCATTTATTATAAAGACCATTTATTTGGATAGTAAATATTCTTTTATTAATTTTATTCAATAAAAAAGATATTGGAAGACAAAATTCAACACGAAATTATAAAGAAATACTAAATAAAAATTTCGATAAGTTACTTTAAATTGTCTGCAAAGTGCAGAGACATAATTACCAACTTATTCTACTCAATACCATGTTCATATTTCTTTTGGTGTTTTCATAAATGCATGCTTTGTTTACATGCGATCAATTGCAATCATATTAAAGTCATAGAAAAAATGTTTGCATGTAAGTTTTTATAGTTTGACATTTGCGCTACAAATATTTGCATTTTGCAACATTTAACATTTGCATTTATGAAAGTTATATATTCGCCAGACTTTCTTAACCAAACCATCAGAACAAGCATATCTCAATAATGTTTCCATAATATGTTATGGTTAAATACACTAATCCTTTTATCTTATAGTAGATAATTGATTCTTGCCAATTTTGTGAAAATATGATTTTAGTAAGTTTACTTACGAAATAACTTTGCTTTCAACCAAAAAAAATGTTTGGTTTGAAATTTGTGGAACGCTTGCACTTTGCAATGCAGGCGAAGTGTAAGAAAAATATATTTATCACCGAACACACCCTTATGTTTGCCAACATTTATATCTTTCTTGACTGCCATCTACATTTAACTAGACGAACTCTATCTTCACTAAAATACTTTTGCAGAATATTAGCTTATTTTTGTTCACTAATGAGGTGTTCTTGTTTTCCTAGTAAAATTTTTACTAGGGTAGCTATTTTTACACGGCTATACATGTTTTTTTTTTTTTTGAAAACCTATTAAAAAAATATAGCGATAAAACTAGCTACATATTTAGGTAAGACAACATTATTTGTAGTTTTTAATTTAATTTATCTTTGAAAAATGAAAATTTTAAAATAATAATGCATAATGGCGACAAAACCAGCAACATAAAAATATTTTTCCTAAAAAAATATTAAACGCATTTCAAAATAATTATTTTCTTATAATCAGAATAAAAACAATTAGATTGAAAAAAAAAAAAAAATTGTGAGCATAAAATGGAATTTTGATTTAATTTTCAATCTCTTTTAAATTTAATTGTGGTCCTGAAAAGGACCGATTGTTAGTTCTGAAGTGAACATTTAACCTCCGAAACCATAAAGAGTACGTCCTTGCCTCTTCAACGCGTAAACTACATCCATTGCTGTAACTGTCTTACGTTTGGCATGTTCAGTGTAAGTGACAGCATCACGGATAACATTTTCCAAAAATACTTTTAGAACTCCACGTGTTTCTTCGTAAATCAACCCAGAAATTCGCTTAACACCTCCACGACGAGCCAATCGACGAATTGCTGGTTTTGTAATTCCTTGGATATTATCACGCAACACCTTGCGATGGCGTTTAGCACCACCTTTGCCCAAACCTTTTCCTCCTTTACCACGACCAGTCATTTTTATTTAATTAAAAATACACTCAAATTTAAGAACTTCACTACACAAGATTCACTGTCAAACTGTGCTTGAGCGACAAACTATACAAGTATTTATACTTATTTTACTAGTGAATCTTAATTTTGATTGGCTAATCATGTCGATACTAAAATAAAAAAACAACCGAACGGAGACAAAAATAGTCAATTTTATGACTTAAGTAGAAATCCACATGCGTTCTCGAAAAAAAATTGTGAAAATTTGTGTAGTGTAATTAAAAGTTAAGTAGTGGAAAAAAAGTGAAATAATGGCTCGTACAAAGCAAACTGCCCGTAAATCGACTGGTGGAAAGGCTCCACGTAAGCAATTGGCTACAAAGGCAGCCCGTAAAAGTGCTCCTGCGACTGGAGGTGTGAAAAAACCTCATCGTTATCGTCCTGGAACTGTGGCTCTTCGAGAAATTCGTCGTTATCAGAAAAGCACTGAATTGTTAATTCGCAAATTGCCTTTCCAACGTTTAGTTCGTGAAATTGCTCAGGATTTCAAAACAGATTTGCGGTTCCAGAGCTCAGCTGTAATGGCGCTTCAAGAAGCTAGTGAAGCTTATTTGGTTGGTTTATTTGAAGACACAAATTTATGCGCCATCCATGCCAAACGCGTCACAATTATGCCAAAAGATATCCAATTGGCTAGACGCATTCGTGGTGAACGTGCTTAAATCGTTGATATAAAAACTAAGTAAACGGTCCTTTTCAGGACCACAAAATATCTAAAAGAGGTAGCTAAATTAATTTTTTTTTAAAATGTATCAGGAAAAAAATACCTACAAAAAACACATGTGGAAATACAGTCCAAGGCTCAGACTTTAAAATTTAATTAGAAGCTATTGCTTTCTTTTCAGGCAGCAAAATTAGTAAAACAAAATTGAAATTAAGAATTTCTAGCAAGCAGAGAATTTGCAAATATGGTAGAGGATTAAAATAATTTCAATATATTTTCGATAAATATTATTTTATGACTTTCAGAAATAAATGGAAATGAAATACATTTATTTAGGTAGGTACATCATCGTTTTCAGTGCAAATTTTTATATTGATGTTTACATAAGCAGTTATGATACATACAAATGTTCCTAAGCATGACAACATTCGATTCATTCATTATAGATTAATAATAATTTATCTGAACTATTTTAAATATATTAAATATTTCTGCATGGATGTGCATATGGTTGAGAAATTGTACTCTTTTGTTAGTTTGCCTGTTTTATTTTTATTATTATATTAACCTTATGTTAATTAACCATAAGGAAGGCGATCTTTATTAATTATTATTTATTAAAATAAAAGCAATTTTCATGAAACTTTTATTAATTTTGGTATTAGGGATTTTTCAAAGAATTTTTCAAAGAAAATACCACCGCCTAGACAAAAACGATACACGTTTCATTACTCAAATTGTTTTAATTTTATTCAAAAGAAAAGTAATAACATTTTGATGAAAATTTTCTTTATTTTACACAAATGAACCATGAGCTCTACAATAAAGTTGATTTCAAGTTAAATATAAGTTTTATTTATTAAATATAGACATTTTTAATAGCAAGTATTGAAAAAAAATCACCAAACATTGACTTTAATTGTAAGTTGTGCATTGATAGATAGGTTTTTTTGTATGAAATTATTTATTAAACTATAAATTATTATTGTAAGAATAAATTTAATTAATTTTTTTTTTTAATCTTTGCTGAAAATGTGTAAATTTCTTAAGTTTTAAGAGTAGCCTAAGTTGCAAAAGCGTACAAATTATGTACAAAATGAATTTTTTGTAAACCTTCGTTCTAGTTGATTCTCATTTAACCATGTCGGTGGGCTGCAATTGAAATTTAAAAAAAGTAAATTTCTAAAGTGTTTGTGGTTATTCCGCGTTAAAGTGATAAATAATATACAAAAACGAAAATGTCTGATACTGTGGCTACATCTCCTGCAATTGTTGCAGAAAAAAAAATAAAAAAGGCTACCGCGGCCACCAGTGCTTCGAAAAAAACAAAATCAACGCCAACTCATCCTCCTACCCAGCAAATGGTGGATGCCGCCATTAAAACGTTGAAGGAACGCGGTGGCTCTTCGCTTTTGGCTATAAAAAAATACATTGCCGCTACTTACAAAGTTGATGTACAAAAACTTGCACCGTTTATAAAAAAATATTTAAAAAGTGCTGTTATAAGTGGTAAATTAGTGCAAACTAAAGGAAAAGGAGCTGCAGGTTCATTCAAATTATCAGCTAATGCAAATAAAGAACCAAAAGCCAAATCTGCTGAAAAGAAAAAATCTGCTGCTAAACCTAAAGCTGCCGCTGGTGGTGACAAAAAATTAAAAAAAGCTACTGGTGAAAAAAAAGTGAAAAAAGTAGCCGCTGCTACAAAAAAGAGTGCTGATAAAAAGAAAGTCGAAAAACCAAAAGTGAAAAGTGTTAAGAAAGCCAGTGCAGTAAAGGCAAAACCAACAAAAGCAAAGGCAGCTGCTCCTAAGCCTAAAGTGCCCAAAGCAAAATCAGCCACAGCATCTGCGGCTAAACCTAAAAAGGCCGTTGCTGCCAAAAAAGCAAAGAAGTAATTTCAATAAAGAAAATATATTGAAATTCACATGCAAATCCACAGTCCTTTTCAGGACTACAAAAAATATATTAAACGAGATATAAATGTTGTTGTTTTTTTTTTTTTTTTTTTTTCAAAAATTAGGGGCAAAAATGTGCACTATCTCGATGAAAAATACCTACCCAAAATTATTAAACAAACAAATGACGACGCGGCGAGTTTATTTTAAATTCTGTTACTATCTCTGAATTGAAATTTTTGCGGCCCTGAAAAGGGCCATTTTTGAAGAAATTCAATAAATAAATTACTTCGAGCTAGTATATTTGGTTACTGCCTTTGTTCCTTCACTGACAGCGTGCTTGGCAAGTTCACCAGGCAACAATAATCGCACGGCTGTCTGGATTTCTCGACTTGTTATTGTTGAACGTTTGTTGTAGTGAGCTAAACGAGAGGCCTCAGCTGCAATTCGTTCGAAAATGTCGTTCACAAAACTGTTCATGATGCTCATGGCCTTTGATGAAATACCAGTATCAGGATGAACTTGCTTCAGTACTTTGTAAATATAAATTGCGTAGCTTTCCTTCCTTTTGCGCTTCTTCTTCTTATCGGTCTTGGTGATATTTTTTTGTGCCTTTCCGGCTTTCTTAGCTGCTTTACCACTAGTTTTAGGCGGCATTTTAATTTAATTTTTTTTTTATTTAAATTCACTTCACTATTCACTATAAACCAACTGTACACACTAATGACTCAATGATAACTGTACCACAACGGAATTGAATGAATTAATTTTTATTGAACATATAATATTTACAATTTGTCTTAAAATTTAACTTATACATAATATGACATATTTTTTTTTTTGTTTGTTGGCACATAGGGGGCCTAACGATATAAATTGGCTTAGTTTAAAATTAAAATAAAAATAATATACATGGCGAAACTTAAGATAAACGTCGGTTGACCTGGTTGCTCTAGGGTTGTTCAATCCCTGGTGTCATGTTGTTGGGTTGGGTTGGTGGGGGAGGCTAATCGCCTAGATTAGCCACGATGTATGTCTAAGTCGGTGTCGGCGTAGAAGGAGACAGCGTCTCCGTTGTCAATTGGGATCCATTCTGGTATTTGCATGGCACAGAGGAATCTTGGCTCTGGATGTCGTTCCTGGGTGGTCATCATTCGTATTAGTGGGTTTGGGTGGTTGGTAATTTCCGATACTCGTTTCCTTGCCGATTCTATAAGAAACTGATCCAGTGGCTTCATTTTGGCTTCTTCGTAGAGTCGCTTGTTGGTGAAGTGCTTTCGCCTCTGTCGATTAAAGAAAAGTCCTGTGCAAATCCGCAATATCTTCCTCTCGAATACTTGAAGTTTCAGCATAGCAGTCTTCGATATGGTGAACCACACCGGAAAACTGTAGCTGATTATCGGTCTTAGTAACTGCTTGTATATAAGCAGTTTCGTTGGCTGACTCAGTCCGGTTCTTTTCTTCATAAGGGGATATAGTCGATGAAAAGCAAAATTGGCTTTCTTTAACACTGTACCACAACGGGAAAAAATCAACACTATTTATGCTCTCTTTGGACGACGAGTTTATCTGTCACAACCCTCGTTTTTGTGTATGTGAGCATTCTGAAAATTGTTTAAATAGCGGGGATTTCGGAATTCCAGTCAATATTCCGTCATCCGTGTGCAGTGATACAGTGAACAACTTTCAAGTGTAAAGTGATTGATAGTGAAGTAGTGAAATATAACTAAATTTGTTTCTGTTTTTTTTTAATAAAAAAAAAAAAGAATTGAACATGTCCGGTCGTGGTAAAGGTGGAAAAGTGAAGGGAAAGGCAAAGTCGCGCTCAAATCGTGCTGGATTACAATTCCCAGTGGGTCGTATTCATCGATTGCTACGAAAAGGAAATTATGCTGAGCGCGTCGGAGCTGGTGCGCCTGTATATTTGGCAGCTGTAATGGAATATTTGGCGGCAGAAGTTTTGGAATTGGCGGGAAATGCTGCCCGTGACAACAAAAAAACCAGAATTATTCCCCGCCATTTGCAATTGGCTATTCGCAACGACGAAGAATTAAATAAATTACTCTCTGGCGTAACAATTGCTCAAGGAGGTGTTCTTCCAAATATTCAAGCTGTTTTGTTGCCAAAGAAAACAGAAAAGAGTGCTTAAATCTACTTGTGGAAAAGAGAAAAACAAAAACCGTCCTTTTCAGGACGACAAATAATTTCTTATAAGAGATACATAAGCATAGTATTACGAGTACCAAAAAAAAAAGAAGCGCTTTATTCACTTTTAAACTTACTCTTAATTTGATACAAATATCCCTACATTATTGGTTAAAATCTTCTGTCACGAACAAAATATATAAGGGAAATATGCACATGAAAATAGAAAAAATTGTATGCATATTGCAAACAAAACAAACTAACTTGTTTAAGACGTTTCTGGGTTATCTTCTTTACATTTTAGTTAAGTATTCAATTTGAGTTTGAAAACAAAAAAAAAACAACAGCTGTTCTACATGGGGTGTGTTCGAAAAATGTGTAATTATGTAAATTGTTGGGTCGAGTTGTAAATGCATGAAAATGCTAGTTGAGTTGAAGTTTGCATGTAAATGCATACCGAGTTGGTTTAAAAATTTAAAAACTTTGAAATTTATTGATTTTGTTGTTAGATTTACCGCCGACAGCTTAAAGTTGATCACCTGAGCAACTCCCTGTTCAATTTCATTGGCTTATATGGAAGAGTAAAAACTATGCAACTAAGATTCCGGACACTTTAACGAGCAGTTTAATAATAGTGGTTCACAATTTTCTTAAAATTATTATCCCATTTATTATAAAGACCATTTATTTGGATAGTAAATATTCTTTTATTAATTTTATTCAATAAAAAAGATATTGGAAGACAAAATTCAACACGAAATTATAAAGAAATACTAAATAAAAATTTCGATAAGTTACTTTAAATTGTCTGCAAAGTGCAGAGACATAATTACCAACTTATTCTACTCAATACCATGTTCATATTTCTTTTGGTGTTTTCATAAATGCATGCTTTGTTTACATGCGATCAATTGCAATCATATTAAAGTCATAGAAAAAATGTTTGCATGTAAGTTTTTATAGTTTGACATTTGCGCTACAAATATTTGCATTTTGCAACATTTAACATTTGCATTTATGAAAGTTATATATTCGCCAGACTTTCTTAACCAAACCATCAGAACAAGCATATCTCAATAATGTTTCCATAATATGTTATGGTTAAATACACTAATCCTTTTATCTTATAGTAGATAATTGATTCTTGCCAATTTTGTGAAAATATGATTTTAGTAAGTTTACTTACGAAATAACTTTGCTTTCAACCAAAAAAAATGTTTGGTTTGAAATTTGTGGAACGCTTGCACTTTGCAATGCAGGCGAAGTGTAAGAAAAATATATTTATCACCGAACACACCCTTATGTTTGCCAACATTTATATCTTTCTTGACTGCCATCTACATTTAACTAGACGAACTCTATCTTCACTAAAATACTTTTGCAGAATATTAGCTTATTTTTGTTCACTAATGAGGTGTTCTTGTTTTCCTAGTAAAATTTTTACTAGGGTAGCTATACACGGCTATACATGTTTTTTTTTTTTTTGAAAACCTATTAAAAAAATATAGCGATAAAACTAGCTACATATTTAGGTAAGACAACATTATTTGTAGTTTTTAATTTAATTTATCTTTGAAAAATGAAAATTTTAAAATAATAATGCATAATGGCGACAAAACCAGCAACATAAAAATATTTTTCCTAAAAAAATATTAAACGCATTTCAAAATAATTATTTTCTTATAATCAGAATAAAAACAATTAGATTGAAAAAAAAAAAAAAATTGTGAGCATAAAATGGAATTTTGATTTAATTTTCAATCTCTTTTAAATTTAATTGTGGTCCTGAAAAGGACCGATTGTTAGTTCTGAAGTGAACATTTAACCTCCGAAACCATAAAGAGTACGTCCTTGCCTCTTCAACGCGTAAACTACATCCATTGCTGTAACTGTCTTACGTTTGGCATGTTCAGTGTAAGTGACAGCATCACGGATAACATTTTCCAAAAATACTTTTAGAACTCCACGTGTTTCTTCGTAAATCAACCCAGAAATTCGCTTAACACCTCCACGACGAGCCAATCGACGAATTGCTGGTTTTGTAATTCCTTGGATATTATCACGCAACACCTTGCGATGGCGTTTAGCACCACCTTTGCCCAAACCTTTTCCTCCTTTACCACGACCAGTCATTTTTATTTAATTAAAAATACACTCAAATTTAAGAACTTCACTACACAAGATTCACTGTCAAACTGTGCTTGAGCGACAAACTATACAAGTATTTATACTTATTTTACTAGTGAATCTTAATTTTGATTGGCTAATCATGTCGATACTAAAATAAAAAAACAACCGAACGGAGACAAAAATAGTCAATTTTATGACTTAAGTAGAAATCCACATGCGTTCTCGAAAAAAAATTGTGAAAATTTGTGTAGTGTAATTAAAAGTTAAGTAGTGGAAAAAAAGTGAAATAATGGCTCGTACAAAGCAAACTGCCCGTAAATCGACTGGTGGAAAGGCTCCACGTAAGCAATTGGCTACAAAGGCAGCCCGTAAAAGTGCTCCTGCGACTGGAGGTGTGAAAAAACCTCATCGTTATCGTCCTGGAACTGTGGCTCTTCGAGAAATTCGTCGTTATCAGAAAAGCACTGAATTGTTAATTCGCAAATTGCCTTTCCAACGTTTAGTTCGTGAAATTGCTCAGGATTTCAAAACAGATTTGCGGTTCCAGAGCTCAGCTGTAATGGCGCTTCAAGAAGCTAGTGAAGCTTATTTGGTTGGTTTATTTGAAGACACAAATTTATGCGCCATCCATGCCAAACGCGTCACAATTATGCCAAAAGATATCCAATTGGCTAGACGCATTCGTGGTGAACGTGCTTAAATCGTTGATATAAAAACTAAGTAAACGGTCCTTTTCAGGACCACAAAATATCTAAAAGAGGTAGCTAAATTAATTTTTTTTTAAAATGTATCAGGAAAAAAATACCTACAAAAAACACATGTGGAAATACAGTCCAAGGCTCAGACTTTAAAATTTAATTAGAAGCTATTGCTTTCTTTTCAGGCAGCAAAATTAGTAAAACAAAATTGAAATTAAGAATTTCTAGCAAGCAGAGAATTTGCAAATATGGTAGAGGATTAAAATAATTTCAATATATTTTCGATAAATATTATTTTATGACTTTCAGAAATAAATGGAAATGAAATACATTTATTTAGGTAGGTACATCATCGTTTTCAGTGCAAATTTTTATATTGATGTTTACATAAGCAGTTATGATACATACAAATGTTCCTAAGCATGACAACATTCGATTCATTCATTATAGATTAATAATAATTTATCTGAACTATTTTAAATATATTAAATATTTCTGCATGGATGTGCATATGGTTGAGAAATTGTACTCTTTTGTTAGTTTGCCTGTTTTATTTTTATTATTATATTAACCTTATGTTAATTAACCATAAGGAAGGCGATCTTTATTAATTATTATTTATTAAAATAAAAGCAATTTTCATGAAACTTTTATTAATTTTGGTATTAGGGATTTTTCAAAGAATTTTTCAAAGAAAATACCACCGCCTAGACAAAAACGATACACGTTTCATTACTCAAATTGTTTTAATTTTATTCAAAAGAAAAGTAATAACATTTTGATGAAAATTTTCTTTATTTTACACAAATGAACCATGAGCTCTACAATAAAGTTGATTTCAAGTTAAATATAAGTTTTATTTATTAAATATAGACATTTTTAATAGCAAGTATTGAAAAAAAATCACCAAACATTGACTTTAATTGTAAGTTGTGCATTGATAGATAGGTTTTTTTGTATGAAATTATTTATTAAACTATAAATTATTATTGTAAGAATAAATTTAATTAATTTTTTTTTTTAATCTTTGCTGAAAATGTGTAAATTTCTTAAGTTTTAAGAGTAGCCTAAGTTGCAAAAGCGTACAAATTATGTACAAAATGAATTTTTTGTAAACCTTCGTTCTAGTTGATTCTCATTTAACCATGTCCGTGGGCTGCAATTGAAATTTAAAAAAAGTAAATTTCTAAAGTGTTTGTGGTTATTCCGCGTTAAAGTGATAAATAATATACAAAAACGAAAATGTCTGATACTGTGGCTACATCTCCTGCAATTGTTGCAGAAAAAAAAATAAAAAAGGCTACCGCGGCCACCAGTGCTTCGAAAAAAACAAAATCAACGCCAACTCATCCTCCTACCCAGCAAATGGTGGATGCCGCCATTAAAACGTTGAAGGAACGCGGTGGCTCTTCGCTTTTGGCTATAAAAAAATACATTGCCGCTACTTACAAAGTTGATGTACAAAAACTTGCACCGTTTATAAAAAAATATTTAAAAAGTGCTGTTATAAGTGGTAAATTAGTGCAAACTAAAGGAAAAGGAGCTGCAGGTTCATTCAAATTATCAGCTAATGCAAATAAAGAACCAAAAGCCAAATCTGCTGAAAAGAAAAAATCTGCTGCTAAACCTAAAGCTGCCGCTGGTGGTGACAAAAAATTAAAAAAAGCTACTGGTGAAAAAAAAGTGAAAAAAGTAGCCGCTGCTACAAAAAAGAGTGCTGATAAAAAGAAAGTCGAAAAACCAAAAGTGAAAAGTGTTAAGAAAGCCAGTGCAGTAAAGGCAAAACCAACAAAAGCAAAGGCAGCTGCTCCTAAGCCTAAAGTGCCCAAAGCAAAATCAGCCACAGCATCTGCGGCTAAACCTAAAAAGGCCGTTGCTGCCAAAAAAGCAAAGAAGTAATTTCAATAAAGAAAATATATTGAAATTCACATGCAAATCCACAGTCCTTTTCAGGACTACAAAAAATATATTAAACGAGATATAAATGTTGTTGTTTTATTAGGGGCAAAAATGTGCACTATCTCGATGAAAAATACCTACCCAAAATTATTAAACAAACAAATGACGACGCGGCGAGTTTATTTTAAATTCTGTTACTATCTCTGAATTGAAATTTTTGCGGCCCTGAAAAGGGCCATTTTTGAAGAAATTCAATAAATAAATTACTTCAAGCTAGTATATTTGGTTACTGCCTTTGTTCCTTCACTGACAGCGTGCTTGGCAAGTTCACCAGGCAACAATAATCGCACGGCTGTCTGGATTTCTCGACTTGTTATTGTTGAACGTTTGTTGTAGTGAGCTAAACGAGAGGCCTCAGCTGCAATTCGTTCGAAAATGTCGTTCACAAAACTGTTCATGATGCTCATGGCCTTTGATGAAATACCAGTATCAGGATGAACTTGCTTCAGTACTTTGTAAATATAAATTGCGTAGCTTTCCTTCCTTTTGCGCTTCTTCTTCTTATCGGTCTTGGTGATATTTTTTTGTGCCTTTCCGGCTTTCTTAGCTGCTTTACCACTAGTTTTAGGCGGCATTTTAATTTAATTTTTTTTTTATTTAAATTCACTTCACTATTCACTATAAACCAACTGTACACACTAATGACTCAATGATAACTGTACCACAACGGAATTTGTTTTTTTTTTGTTTTTGTTTTATTGAACATAATATATACAATTTGGGTCTTAAATAATATGATACTTATGATTAATTTACATTTGTTGGCACATAAGGGGCCTAACGTTATACAGTGGCTTAAGTTTAAAAAATTATATAAATATAAATTACATGTCAAAAAAAAATTTTGTTTTTAAAAGTCAGCTGATTCATCATTCTCAGGGTGTTCATTCCTGGTTGTCAATGTTCCTTTTGGTGTTGGTTTTGGGGAAGTGGTGCTTAGCCTCGGTAGGAGGCTGACCCAATGGCGGTGTAAAACGAGACTTCTTCCTCGTTGTCCATGATTAAGCTGCCATCAAGAGTTTCCATTACACTGAGGTATCTTGGCTCTGGATGTCGTTGTTCAGTGGTCATCCTTCTCATTAGTTGATTCGGGTGGACGATGATGTTCCGTACAAGTTTCTTCGCTGACACTACTAGGTACTTGTCAAGCTTGATTATTTTGGCTTGGGAGTATAAATAATTGTTCCTGTAGTGTTTCCGTCGCTGCCGGTCGAAGTACAGGCCGGTGCAAATTCTGAGGATCTTCCTTTCGAATACTAGAAGCTTCTTCATGGCTGTCTTCGAGATTGAAAACCATACTGGAAAGGAGTAGCTGATGACTGGTCTTAAGAGCTGCTTGTAGATGAGTATCTTCGTTGCTTGACTTAGTCCTGTTCTTTTCTTCATCAATGGGTGTAGGCGATGGAAGGCCAAATTGGCTTTTTTAAGAACATTTTTGGAGTGCTGGTTGAACCTTAGCAACTCATTGAAATGGATTCCAAGGTACTTCACATTCTGTTTGGCAGCTATGGTGGATCCGTCAGGGAGTCTCAAGACCAGGTTTCTGCAATTGGCAGTGGTGCGGCTACCTCTGCCAGATGAGGGCCTCCTGAAGCAGACAAGTTCCGATTTGGAAGTGTTGATCCGGATACCCCATTTCTTGTAGAAATTGAAGAGTCTGCTGATGTGGGCCTCTACTTTTCGGAGAGCGATAAGTGGCGATAATGATGACGCATAGGTGAGCGAGTCATCAGCATATAACAGATTCTCGCATCCGATCGGTACGGGTTGGTCGGATGTCATCAGACTGTAGAGGAAGGGGCCAAGTTTTGAGCCTTGGGCGACTCCGGCTCTGATGTTCTTCATGCTTGATTTGCAGTTGTCCAGTTGTACGAAAAATTTCCTGAAAGAAAGAAAAGAAAACAGAATTTTTATTAGAGGCGGAGGTACCTGTAGTTGATGCAGTTTATGTATTAGGCCTTCTATCCAAACACTATCGAATGCTTTCTCCACATCCAGAAAGCATCCGACGGTGACACGATGACTGTTGAGGGAGGTAGTGATATCATGTTGGAACTTCATCAGCGGATGCAACGTTGAGTGCTTTTCTCGAAAGCCGAACTGCATGTCAGGGATGATGGAGTTTTCACTGCAGAATTTCTTCAGTCTCCGGAGGATTACTTCTTCCAGTAATTTGCTGATATTGTTGAGGAGTGATATTGGCCTGTAATTGGATACTAGGTTGGTTGCACCTTTCTTTGGGATTGCCACAATCTTCGCTGTTTTCCACGTCCGGGGGAAGTAACAGTTGTTGATGCAGTTGTTGAGGATGATTGTGATAAAAATCATAACTGCTTGTGGTAACCTTTTTATGATGTAATTGGAGACACCATCTGGTCCAGCTGATTTTTTTGGCTTAGAATTTCCGATGATCTCTGCTACCTCCTCTAGATTGCATAGATGTGGACTATCAGTAGGATCATTTGCTGGATTAGTGTCAACGAAGCTGATTACATCCGGGTTTGGCTGTAGGGTATGCTGAATTGATGCCTCTACTTCTTGCAGGAGCAATGGTTCAGCAGGTGGATTCGGCTTGAAGTTTCCTTCGAAGTAGTTGGCGAACGCTTCCACTTTGTCCTGGGTTGAGGTTACTTCGATGGTGTTGCTGATGATTGAATCTGGTATTTGTGGCTGTTTCCCAATAATCCTATTGATGTTTTTGAAGGCATCAGGTCCTGGCTTAATTGCTTGCAATCTTCTTCCAAACTGGATGTTGTTGTGGTGTCGAATGGAGTTCCGGAACATGATGTTGACTTGCTGTAGCTCATTCCAAACTGTCTGGTAGTTGTTGTTTGTTGTATTTAGCTCACTTTGATGAATCCGTTGGAGTCGTTTTCTTAGCCGCTGTCTGTGAGCATACAAATTCTGAACGTACTCAGGAAGATGTTGGTACCTGTCCTTTGACGTCTTAGGCCTCTTTTGCTTCTCAAGGGCTTCAGATACAGCATGTTGAAGGTTGTCAATGGCTGCATCGATTTCCGTATTCAGCAGATTCCTGTTTGAAGGTGGAAGAGTAATGCTGTCTTCGATGTCCCTGTGGAGTTTTGCGATATCCAGCCGTCTGAAGTTGATGAAGCTTTCGGGGACTTCTGTCGTAAGGAGTATGGGAACGTTGAGATTGATGGACAGTTGAACAGCTTCATGGTCCGAATCGGTGTGTACTCTTGTACAGATATAATTCCGGATTTCCGGAAGAATATGTACGAAGTTAGAGGAAGCTAGGAAGAAGTCAAGCGTTGATGGTGTTCTGGGGAAGGTGGGTTTCGGCTGGGATATAACCACCAGAGAATGTTCATTGCTGTTCAACTCCATCCAGTCTGCGATTGCTTTGCCTTCATTGTTGATTTTTGTGTCAAGCCATAGGTGATGTCTGGCATTGAAATCTCCGCCTATGATGCCATAGGTGCTTTGCTTCAGGAAGCCGTTGAGGATGAGCAGGTCACTTTGTATATTTCTTGCAGCGGATGAGCACTTGAAATATATACTGATGACTGTAAGGGTCTCGCCTCTTCCCAGGGTCATCTTGATGGCAGTGGCTTCGCTAGTCAGTAGTCCGGGGATTATGACTTCTGCAACATTGGGGGAGAATTTGTCTTTTATGAAGACTGCTGTTCCAACGCGGTCCTCGTTTTTGTCTTGCCGGTAGGTTTTATATCCTTTGATGTTGATGCTGTTTTTTTTAGTGACTTTCGTCTCACTGATTAGGGCAATATCGGGGGCGTTGTTCTTCATGAATATGTTAAATGACGTTCTCTTATCAAGGCTGTATAATGAGTTTACATTATACGTCAGGATGCGGAGCTTCTTTAGTTGCATATTTGAAACAAAAAGGTGGCCAGTGCCACGGACTTTTCTCCATCGCTGAGCTGAGAGTAGTTTGGTGGAACCGCACTCCTAGCTTTTCCCATGGCCGTGAGCAGGTCGGAACCAAAGAATCTCTGGACTTCGCTGTTGAGGTTTACTGGTGCTGAGGCTTTGGTTGGTACCGATTTTGCTGGTATCCTTGGTGGGGTCATCTTGGCTGAAGTTCCTGCAGCTTGTTGTGTCTTTGTTGGTGCTGGTTTGGTTGGTGGGCCTCTTTTTGCCATTGCTGCGTAGCTGATTGCCGGTCGAGTGACCAAGCAAGCTGACTTAGCAGCAAACTCACGGTGAGAACGCTTCTCCGCCAATAGCCTGTTCCTTTCTGTCAAGCGAGCCTTAAGCGTTGGGCAGCCTTTAAAGCTGGCAGGGTGTCCTGTTTTTTGGCAGTTGGCACACCATACGTCCAACCCAGTGTTTTCTTTGCGCTGGCACTGTCCTGGTTCGTGCTTATCTTTGCACTTAACGCATACAAAGTCCCGCCCGCAGTTGGTGGCCACGTGTCCAAAGCGTTGGCATTTATGGCACTGAACGATGTCTTTGGATTTTAGCTTCTCCCAATGGACACTCTGGTTCATGATGAGAGTCTTTGTGCAGACTTCATTGACGTCGATGGACTTGGCTAACTCCACAACGAAGTTGTTGTACACCTTTCCTTGGGCCTTCTTTGCTTTGAAGGGTGACACTTTAATAACTGGGAGTCCTTCAATCCTCAGCTCGTCTTCTACCTCGATGGCGGTGTATGTGTGGTGGATACCCTTCAGCAAAAGCAGGTTCTTCCTGTCAGACTTTGGCGTGAACGTATTGTATTGTATTTTCCTTGTCTGCAAAAAATTCTTGATGGCATCAAAGGATTCTCTGTTTCCAGCGTTGATAATGGTCGTTTTTGTATTTCGGTTCTTGAATGTAATGCTGAGGTTTGCTCCTTTGCAGTGTCGGCTTATTTCAGCAATATTTCCAGAATACACGAAAATCGGTGGCATTCCTGAGGACTTGGCGGTGTTGTCTTTGGGTGGTGGTGACTGAGTGACGGTTGTTGTTGTTGCTGCTGGTTTCTTCATTGGTTGGCTTGGTTTCGACTGTTGTTTGGCGGCTTTTGGTGTTGGCGGAGTTACTGCCGATGTTGTTGGAGTCTCGACATCCAGTTGAGGGCGTTTTGTGACACTGCTGTCTACCTTATCTTTTTTGCGTGGTCTCTTCTGACCAGGCAAGGGAGAAATGCTGGACTCATCAGTGCTGACTTCAGATCGCTCTTCGTCATCACTTGAGGATTCGACACTGGTAGCGGGAGAAGAGTCTTCATCGCTATAGGTGCCTTCCGTATCCATGGTGTCTTCTTCTTCTTGGATTTCTTCTTCTTGGGTGTCTTCTTCTTCTAGGATGTCTTCTTCTTCTTGGTTGACTTTTTTCGATGGTACAAAAAATTTGCTGAATGTCTGACTTATCCTCTGACCATACTCGGGGCTTAAGTGCATGGCCATCCTGGCTAGCAATGCTTCTAACGAAGCGAGTGCTGCCTCCGGATTAAAGGTATCCTCCATATCCGGTTTAACTGTTGCTTCTTTTAATATTTTTATTGCACTGATTACGTAAAAACAATTATTTTTAAAAAAAAAAACCGTTGTTTCGTGGAAACCAGGGTATAAAATCCTTGGGTCGCAGGTAGACTGCAGGTATAAAACTGCAGGTATACCTGACTGCTTGTGTACTTCGGGTGGTTGAAATTTGTAAATTCTTCCGCTAGTGGTGTGCACGTACTGGACGATGAACACTGACTGATGATGATATTGAACTGTACACACTAATGACTCAATGATAACTGTACCACAACGGGAAAAAATCAACACTATTTATGCTCTCTTTGGACGACGAGTTTATCTGTCACAACCCTCGTTTTTGTGTATGTGAGCAGTCTGAAAATTGTTTAAATAGCGGGGATTTCGGAATTCCAGTCAATCAGTTATGATTTTTATCACAATCATCCTCAACAACTGCATCAACAACTGTTACTTCCCCCGGACGTGGAAAACAGCGAAGATTGTGGCAATCCCAAAGAAAGGTGCAACCAACCTAGTATCCAATTACAGGCCAATATCACTCCTCAACAATATCAGCAAATTACTGGAAGAAGTAATCCTCCGGAGACTGAAGAAATTCTGCAGTGAAAACTCCATCATCCCTGACATGCAGTTCGGCTTTCGAGAAAAGCACTCAACGTTGCATCCGCTGATGAAGTTCCAACATGATATCACTACCTCCCTCAACAGTCATCGTGTCACCGTCGGATGCTTTCTGGATGTGGAGAAAGCATTCGATAGTGTTTGGATAGAAGGCCTAATACATAAACTGCATCAACTACAGGTACCTCCGCCTCTAATAAAAATTCTGTTTTCTTTTCTTTCTTTCAGGAAATTTTTCGTACAACTGGACAACTGCAAATCAAGCATGAAGAACATCAGAGCCGGAGTCGCCCAAGGCTCAAAACTTGGCCCCTTCCTCTACAGTCTGATGACATCCGACCAACCCGTACCGATCGGATGCGAGAATCTGTTATATGCTGATGACTCGCTCACCTATGCGTCATCATTATCGCCACTTATCGCTCTCCGAAAAGTAGAGGCCCACATCAGCAGACTCTTCAATTTCTACAAGAAATGGGGTATCCGGATCAACACTTCCAAATCGGAACTTGTCTGCTTCAGGAGGCCCTCATCTGGCAGAGGTAGCCGCACCACTGCCAATTGCAGAAACCTGGTCTTGAGACTCCCTGACGGATCCACCATAGCTGCCAAACAGAATGTGAAGTACCTTGGAATCCATTTCAATGAGTTGCTAAGGTTCAACCAGCACTCCAAAAATGTTCTTAAAAAAGCCAATTTGGCCTTCCATCGCCTACACCCATTGATGAAGAAAAGAACAGGACTAAGTCAAGCAACGAAGATACTCATCTACAAGCAGCTCTTAAGACCAGTCATCAGCTACTCCTTTCCAGTATGGTTTTCAATCTCGAAGACAGCCATGAAGAAGCTTCTAGTATTCGAAAGGAAGATCCTCAGAATTTGCACCGGCCTGTACTTCGACCGGCAGCGACGGAAACACTACAGGAACAATTATTTATACTCCCAAGCCAAAATAATCAAGCTTGACAAGTACCTAGTAGTGTCAGCGAAGAAACTTGTACGGAACATCATCGACCACCCGAATCAACTAATGAGAAGGATGACCACTGAACAACGACATCCAGAGCCAAGATACCTCAGTGTAATGGAAACTCTTGATGGCAGCTTAATCATGGACAACGAGGAAGAAGTCTCGTTTTACACCGCCATTGGGTCAGCCTCCTACCGAGGCTAAGCACCACTTCCCCAAAACCAACACCAAAAGGAACATTGACAACCAGGAATGAACACCCTGAGAATGATGAATCAGCTGACTTTTAAAAACAAAATTTTTTTTGACATGTAATTTATATTTATATAATTTTTTAAACTTAAGCCACTGTATAACGTTAGGCCCCTTATGTGCCAACAAATGTAAATTAATCATAAGTATCATATTATTTAAGACCCAAATTGTATATATTATGTTCAATAAAAAAAAAAAAAAAAAAAAAAAAAAAAAAAAAAAAAAATTCCAGTCAATATTCCGTCATCCGTGTGCAGTGATACAGTGAACAACTTTCAAGTGTAAAGTGATTGATAGTGAAGTAGTGAAATATAACTAAATTTGTTTCTGTTTTTTTTTAATAAAAAAAAAAAAGAATTGAACATGTCCGGTCGTGGTAAAGGTGGAAAAGTGAAGGGAAAGGCAAAGTCGCGCTCAAATCGTGCTGGATTACAATTCCCAGTGGGTCGTATTCATCGATTGCTACGAAAAGGAAATTATGCTGAGCGCGTCGGAGCTGGTGCGCCTGTATATTTGGCAGCTGTAATGGAATATTTGGCGGCAGAAGTTTTGGAATTGGCGGGAAATGCTGCCCGTGACAACAAAAAAACCAGAATTATTCCCCGCCATTTGCAATTGGCTATTCGCAACGACGAAGAATTAAATAAATTACTCTCTGGCGTAACAATTGCTCATGGAGGTGTTCTTCCAAATATTCAAGCTGTTTTGTTGCCAAAGAAAACAGAAAAGAGTGCTTAAATCTACTTGTGGAAAAGAGAAAAACAAAAACCGTCCTTTTCAGGACGACAAATAATTTCTTATAAGAGATACATAAGCATAGTATTACGAGTACCAAAAAAAAAAGAAGCGCTTTATTCACTTTTAAACTTACTCTTAATTTGATACAAATATCCCTACATTATTGGTTAAAATCTTCTGTCACGAACAAAATATATAAGGGAAATATGCACATGAAAATAGAAAAAATTGTATGCATATTGCAAACAAAACAAACTAACTTGTTTAAGACGTTTCTGGGTTATCTTCTTTACATTTTAGTTAAGTATTCAATTTGAGTTTGAAAACAAAAAAAAAACAACAGCTGTTCTACATGGGGTGTGTTCGAAAAATGTGTAATTATGTAAATTGTTGGGTCGAGTTGTAAATGCATGAAAATGCTAGTTGAGTTGAAGTTTGCATGTAAATGCATACCGAGTTGGTTTAAAAATTTAAAAACTTTGAAATTTATTGATTTTGTTGTTAGATTTACCGCCGACAGCTTAAAGTTGATCACCTGAGCAACTCCCTGTTCAATTTCATTGGCTTATATGGAAGAGTAAAAACTATGCAACTAAGATTCCGGACACTTTAACGAGCAGTTTAATAATAGTGGTTCACAATTTTCTTAAAATTATTATCCCATTTATTATAAAGACCATTTATTTGGATAGTAAATATTCTTTTATTAATTTTATTCAATAAAAAAGATATTGGAAGACAAAATTCAACACGAAATTATAAAGAAATACTAAATAAAAATTTCGATAAGTTACTTTAAATTGTCTGCAAAGTGCAGAGACATAATTACCAACTTATTCTACTCAATACCATGTTCATATTTCTTTTGGTGTTTTCATAAATGCATGCTTTGTTTACATGCGATCAATTGCAATCATATTAAAGTCATAGAAAAAATGTTTGCATGTAAGTTTTTATAGTTTGACATTTGCGCTACAAATATTTGCATTTTGCAACATTTAACATTTGCATTTATGAAAGTTATATATTCGCCAGACTTTCTTAACCAAACCATCAGAACAAGCATATCTCAATAATGTTTCCATAATATGTTATGGTTAAATACACTAATCCTTTTATCTTATAGTAGATAATTGATTCTTGCCAATTTTGTGAAAATATGATTTTAGTAAGTTTACTTACGAAATAACTTTGCTTTCAACCAAAAAAAATGTTTGGTTTGAAATTTGTGGAACGCTTGCACTTTGCAATGCAGGCGAAGTGTAAGAAAAATATATTTATCACCGAACACACCCTTATGTTTGCCAACATTTATATCTTTCTTGACTGCCATCTACATTTAACTAGACGAACTCTATCTTCACTAAAATACTTTTGCAGAATATTAGCTTATTTTTGTTCACTAATGAGGTGTTCTTGTTTTCCTAGTAAAATTTTTACTAGGGTAGCTATACACGGCTATACATGTTTTTTTTTTTTTTGAAAACCTATTAAAAAAATATAGCGATAAAACTAGCTACATATTTAGGTAAGACAACATTATTTGTAGTTTTTAATTTAATTTATCTTTGAAAAATGAAAATTTTAAAATAATAATGCATAATGGCGACAAAACCAGCAACATAAAAATATTTTTCCTAAAAAAATATTAAACGCATTTCAAAATAATTATTTTCTTATAATCAGAATAAAAACAATTAGATTGAAAAAAAAAAAAAAATTGTGAGCATAAAATGGAATTTTGATTTAATTTTCAATCTCTTTTAAATTTAATTGTGGTCCTGAAAAGGACCGATTGTTAGTTCTGAAGTGAACATTTAACCTCCGAAACCATAAAGAGTACGTCCTTGCCTCTTCAACGCGTAAACTACATCCATTGCTGTAACTGTCTTACGTTTGGCATGTTCAGTGTAAGTGACAGCATCACGGATAACATTTTCCAAAAATACTTTTAGAACTCCACGTGTTTCTTCGTAAATCAACCCAGAAATTCGCTTAACACCTCCACGACGAGCCAATCGACGAATTGCTGGTTTTGTAATTCCTTGGATATTATCACGCAACACCTTGCGATGGCGTTTAGCACCACCTTTGCCCAAACCTTTTCCTCCTTTACCACGACCAGTCATTTTTATTTAATTAAAAATACACTCAAATTTAAGAACTTCACTACACAAGATTCACTGTCAAACTGTGCTTGAGCGACAAACTATACAAGTATTTATACTTATTTTACTAGTGAATCTTAATTTTGATTGGCTAATCATGTCGATACTAAAATAAAAAAACAACCGAACGGAGACAAAAATAGTCAATTTTATGACTTAAGTAGAAATCCACATGCGTTCTCGAAAAAAAATTGTGAAAATTTGTGTAGTGTAATTAAAAGTTAAGTAGTGGAAAAAAAGTGAAATAATGGCTCGTACAAAGCAAACTGCCCGTAAATCGACTGGTGGAAAGGCTCCACGTAAGCAATTGGCTACAAAGGCAGCCCGTAAAAGTGCTCCTGCGACTGGAGGTGTGAAAAAACCTCATCGTTATCGTCCTGGAACTGTGGCTCTTCGAGAAATTCGTCGTTATCAGAAAAGCACTGAATTGTTAATTCGCAAATTGCCTTTCCAACGTTTAGTTCGTGAAATTGCTCAGGATTTCAAAACAGATTTGCGGTTCCAGAGCTCAGCTGTAATGGCGCTTCAAGAAGCTAGTGAAGCTTATTTGGTTGGTTTATTTGAAGACACAAATTTATGCGCCATCCATGCCAAACGCGTCACAATTATGCCAAAAGATATCCAATTGGCTAGACGCATTCGTGGTGAACGTGCTTAAATCGTTGATATAAAAACTAAGTAAACGGTCCTTTTCAGGACCACAAAATATCTAAAAGAGGTAGCTAAATTAATTTTTTTTTAAAATGTATCAGGAAAAAAATACCTACAAAAAACACATGTGGAAATACAGTCCAAGGCTCAGACTTTAAAATTTAATTAGAAGCTATTGCTTTCTTTTCAGGCAGCAAAATTAGTAAAACAAAATTGAAATTAAGAATTTCTAGCAAGCAGAGAATTTGCAAATATGGTAGAGGATTAAAATAATTTCAATATATTTTCGATAAATATTATTTTATGACTTTCAGAAATAAATGGAAATGAAATACATTTATTTAGGTAGGTACATCATCGTTTTCAGTGCAAATTTTTATATTGATGTTTACATAAGCAGTTATGATACATACAAATGTTCCTAAGCATGACAACATTCGATTCATTCATTATAGATTAATAATAATTTATCTGAACTATTTTAAATATATTAAATATTTCTGCATGGATGTGCATATGGTTGAGAAATTGTACTCTTTTGTTAGTTTGCCTGTTTTATTTTTATTATTATATTAACCTTATGTTAATTAACCATAAGGAAGGCGATCTTTATTAATTATTATTTATTAAAATAAAAGCAATTTTCATGAAACTTTTATTAATTTTGGTATTAGGGATTTTTCAAAGAATTTTTCAAAGAAAATACCACCGCCTAGACAAAAACGATACACGTTTCATTACTCAAATTGTTTTAATTTTATTCAAAAGAAAAGTAATAACATTTTGATGAAAATTTTCTTTATTTTACACAAATGAACCATGAGCTCTACAATAAAGTTGATTTCAAGTTAAATATAAGTTTTATTTATTAAATATAGACATTTTTAATAGCAAGTATTGAAAAAAAATCACCAAACATTGACTTTAATTGTAAGTTGTGCATTGATAGATAGGTTTTTTTGTATGAAATTATTTATTAAACTATAAATTATTATTGTAAGAATAAATTTAATTAATTTTTTTTTTTAATCTTTGCTGAAAATGTGTAAATTTCTTAAGTTTTAAGAGTAGCCTAAGTTGCAAAAGCGTACAAATTATGTACAAAATGAATTTTTTGTAAACCTTCGTTCTAGTTGATTCTCATTTAACCATGTCCGTGGGCTGCAATTGAAATTTAAAAAAAGTAAATTTCTAAAGTGTTTGTGGTTATTCCGCGTTAAAGTGATAAATAATATACAAAAACGAAAATGTCTGATACTGTGGCTACATCTCCTGCAATTGTTGCAGAAAAAAAAATAAAAAAGGCTACCGCGGCCACCAGTGCTTCGAAAAAAACAAAATCAACGCCAACTCATCCTCCTACCCAGCAAATGGTGGATGCCGCCATTAAAACGTTGAAGGAACGCGGTGGCTCTTCGCTTTTGGCTATAAAAAAATACATTGCCGCTACTTACAAAGCTGATGTACAAAAACTTGCACCGTTTATAAAAAAATATTTAAAAAGTGCTGTTATAAGTGGTAAATTAGTGCAAACTAAAGGAAAAGGAGCTGCAGGTTCATTCAAATTATCAGCTAATGCAAATAAAGAACCAAAAGCCAAATCTGCTGAAAAGAAAAAATCTGCTGCTAAACCTAAAGCTGCCGCTGGTGGTGACAAAAAATTAAAAAAAGCTACTGGTGAAAAAAAAGTGAAAAAAGTAGCCGCTGCTACAAAAAAGAGTGCTGATAAAAAGAAAGTCGAAAAACCAAAAGTGAAAAGTGTTAAGAAAGCCAGTGCAGTAAAGGCAAAACCAACAAAAGCAAAGGCAGCTGCTCCTAAGCCTAAAGTGCCCAAAGCAAAATCAGCCACAGCATCTGCGGCTAAACCTAAAAAGGCCGTTGCTGCCAAAAAAGCAAAGAAGTAATTTCAATAAAGAAAATATATTGAAATTCACATGCAAATCCACAGTCCTTTTCAGGACTACAAAAAATATATTAAACGAGATATAAATGTTTTTTTTTTTTTTTTTTTTTTTTCAAAAATTAGGGGCAAAAATGTGCACTATCTCGATGAAAAATACCTACCCAAAATTATTAAACAAACAAATGACGACGCGGCGAGTTTATTTTAAATTCTGTTACTATCTCTGAATTGAAATTTTTGCGGCCCTGAAAAGGGCCATTTTTGAAGAAATTCAATAAATAAATTACTTCGAGCTAGTATATTTGGTTACTGCCTTTGTTCCTTCACTGACAGCGTGCTTGGCAAGTTCACCAGGCAACAATAATCGCACGGCTGTCTGGATTTCTCGACTTGTTATTGTTGAACGTTTGTTGTAGTGAGCTAAACGAGAGGCCTCAGCTGCAATTCGTTCGAAAATGTCGTTCACAAAACTGTTCATGATGCTCATGGCCTTTGATGAAATACCAGTATCAGGATGAACTTGCTTCAGTACTTTGTAAATATAAATTGCGTAGCTTTCCTTCCTTTTGCGCTTCTTCTTCTTATCGGTCTTGGTGATATTTTTTTGTGCCTTTCCGGCTTTCTTAGCTGCTTTACCACTAGTTTTAGGCGGCATTTTAATTTAATTTTTTTTTTATTTAAATTCACTTCACTATTCACTATAAACCAACTGTACACACTAATGACTCAATGATAACTGTACCACAACGGTTTTTTTTTTTTGAATTAATTTTTATTGAACATATAATATTTACAATTTGTCTTAAAATTTAACTTATACATAATATGACATATTTTTTTGTTTGTTGGCACATAGGGGGCCTAACGATATAAATTGGCTTAGTTTAAAATTAAAATAAAAATAATATACATGGCGAAACTTAAGATAAACGTCGGTTGACCTGGTTGCTCTAGGGTTGTTCAATCCCTGGTGTCATGTTGTTGGGTTGGGTTGGTGGGGGAGGCTAATCGCCTAGATTAGCCACGATGTATGTCTAAGTCGGTGTCGGCGTAGAAGGAGACAGCGTCTCCGTTGTCAATTGGGATCCATTCTGGTATTTGCATGGCACAGAGGAATCTTGGCTCTGGATGTCGTTCCTGGGTGGTCATCATTCGTATTAGTGGGTTTGGGTGGTTGGTAATTTCCGATACTCGTTTCCTTGCCGATTCTATAAGAAACTGATCCAGTGGCTTCATTTTGGCTTCTTCGTAGAGTCGCTTGTTGGTGAAGTGCTTTCGCCTCTGTCGATTAAAGAAAAGTCCTGTGCAAATCCGCAATATCTTCCTCTCGAATACTTGAAGTTTCAGCATAGCAGTCTTCGATATGGTGAACCACACCGGAAAACTGTAGCTGATTATCGGTCTTAGTAACTGCTTGTATATAAGCAGTTTCGTTGGCTGACTCAGTCCGGTTCTTTTCTTCATAAGGGGATATAGTCGATGAAAAGCAAAATTGGCTTTCTTTAACACTGTACCACAACGGGAAAAAATCAACACTATTTATGCTCTCTTTGGACGACGAGTTTATCTGTCACAACCCTCGTTTTTGTGTATGTGAGCATTCTGAAAATTGTTTAAATAGCGGGGATTTCGGAATTCCAGTCAATATTCCGTCATCCGTGTGCAGTGATACAGTGAACAACTTTCAAGTGTAAAGTGATTGATAGTGAAGTAGTGAAATATAACTAAATTTGTTTCTGTTTTTTTTTAAAAAAAAAAAAAAAGAATTGAACATGTCCGGTCGTGGTAAAGGTGGAAAAGTGAAGGGAAAGGCAAAGTCGCGCTCAAATCGTGCTGGATTACAATTCCCAGTGGGTCGTATTCATCGATTGCTACGAAAAGGAAATTATGCTGAGCGCGTCGGAGCTGGTGCGCCTGTATATTTGGCAGCTGTAATGGAATATTTGGCGGCAGAAGTTTTGGAATTGGCGGGAAATGCTGCCCGTGACAACAAAAAAACCAGAATTATTCCCCGCCATTTGCAATTGGCTATTCGCAACGACGAAGAATTAAATAAATTACTCTCTGGCGTAACAATTGCTCAAGGAGGTGTTCTTCCAAATATTCAAGCTGTTTTGTTGCCAAAGAAAACAGAAAAGAGTGCTTAAATCTACTTGTGGAAAAGAGAAAAACAAAAACCGTCCTTTTCAGGACGACAAATAATTTCTTATAAGAGATACATAAGCATAGTATTACGAGTACCAAAAAAAAAAGAAGCGCTTTATTCACTTTTAAACTTACTCTTAATTTGATACAAATATCCCTACATTATTGGTTAAAATCTTCTGTCACGAACAAAATATATAAGGGAAATATGCACATGAAAATAGAAAAAATTGTATGCATATTGCAAACAAAACAAACTAACTTGTTTAAGACGTTTCTGGGTTATCTTCTTTACATTTTAGTTAAGTATTCAATTTGAGTTTGAAAACAAAAAAAAAACAACAGCTGTTCTACATGGGGTGTGTTCGAAAAATGTGTAATTATGTAAATTGTTGGGTCGAGTTGTAAATGCATGAAAATGCTAGTTGAGTTGAAGTTTGCATGTAAATGCATACCGAGTTGGTTTAAAAATTTAAAAACTTTGAAATTTATTGATTTTGTTGTTAGATTTACCGCCGACAGCTTAAAGTTGATCACCTGAGCAACTCCCTGTTCAATTTCATTGGCTTATATGGAAGAGTAAAAACTATGCAACTAAGATTCCGGACACTTTAACGAGCAGTTTAATAATAGTGGTTCACAATTTTCTTAAAATTATTATCCCATTTATTATAAAGACCATTTATTTGGATAGTAAATATTCTTTTATTAATTTTATTCAATAAAAAAGATATTGGAAGACAAAATTCAACACGAAATTATAAAGAAATACTAAATAAAAATTTCGATAAGTTACTTTAAATTGTCTGCAAAGTGCAGAGACATAATTACCAACTTATTCTACTCAATACCATGTTCATATTTCTTTTGGTGTTTTCATAAATGCATGCTTTGTTTACATGCGATCAATTGCAATCATATTAAAGTCATAGAAAAAATGTTTGCATGTAAGTTTTTATAGTTTGACATTTGCGCTACAAATATTTGCATTTTGCAACATTTAACATTTGCATTTATGAAAGTTATATATTCGCCAGACTTTCTTAACCAAACCATCAGAACAAGCATATCTCAATAATGTTTCCATAATATGTTATGGTTAAATACACTAATCCTTTTATCTTATAGTAGATAATTGATTCTTGCCAATTTTGTGAAAATATGATTTTAGTAAGTTTACTTACGAAATAACTTTGCTTTCAACCAAAAAAAATGTTTGGTTTGAAATTTGTGGAACGCTTGCACTTTGCAATGCAGGCGAAGTGTAAGAAAAATATATTTATCACCGAACACACCCTTATGTTTGCCAACATTTATATCTTTCTTGACTGCCATCTACATTTAACTAGACGAACTCTATCTTCACTAAAATACTTTTGCAGAATATTAGCTTATTTTTGTTCACTAATGAGGTGTTCTTGTTTTCCTAGTAAAATTTTTACTAGGGTAGCTATACACGGCTATACATGTTTTTTTTTTTTTTGAAAACCTATTAAAAAAATATAGCGATAAAACTAGCTACATATTTAGGTAAGACAACATTATTTGTAGTTTTTAATTTAATTTATCTTTGAAAAATGAAAATTTTAAAATAATAATGCATAATGGCGACAAAACCAGCAACATAAAAATATTTTTCCTAAAAAAATATTAAACGCATTTCAAAATAATTATTTTCTTATAATCAGAATAAAAACAATTAGATTAAAAAAAAAAAAAAAATTGTGAGCATAAAATGGAATTTTGATTTAATTTTCAATCTCTTTTAAATTTAATTGTGGTCCTGAAAAGGACCGATTGTTAGTTCTGAAGTGAACATTTAACCTCCGAAACCATAAAGAGTACGTCCTTGCCTCTTCAACGCGTAAACTACATCCATTGCTGTAACTGTCTTACGTTTGGCATGTTCAGTGTAAGTGACAGCATCACGGATAACATTTTCCAAAAATACTTTTAGAACTCCACGTGTTTCTTCGTAAATCAACCCAGAAATTCGCTTAACACCTCCACGACGAGCCAATCGACGAATTGCTGGTTTTGTAATTCCTTGGATATTATCACGCAACACCTTGCGATGGCGTTTAGCACCACCTTTGCCCAAACCTTTTCCTCCTTTACCACGACCAGTCATTTTTATTTAATTAAAAATACACTCAAATTTAAGAACTTCACTACACAAGATTCACTGTCAAACTGTGCTTGAGCGACAAACTATACAAGTATTTATACTTATTTTACTAGTGAATCTTAATTTTGATTGGCTAATCATGTCGATACTAAAATAAAAAAACAACCGAACGGAGACAAAAATAGTCAATTTTATGACTTAAGTAGAAATCCACATGCGTTCTCGAAAAAAAATTGTGAAAATTTGTGTAGTGTAATTAAAAGTTAAGTAGTGGAAAAAAAGTGAAATAATGGCTCGTACAAAGCAAACTGCCCGTAAATCGACTGGTGGAAAGGCTCCACGTAAGCAATTGGCTACAAAGGCAGCCCGTAAAAGTGCTCCTGCGACTGGAGGTGTGAAAAAACCTCATCGTTATCGTCCTGGAACTGTGGCTCTTCGAGAAATTCGTCGTTATCAGAAAAGCACTGAATTGTTAATTCGCAAATTGCCTTTCCAACGTTTAGTTCGTGAAATTGCTCAGGATTTCAAAACAGATTTGCGGTTCCAGAGCTCAGCTGTAATGGCGCTTCAAGAAGCTAGTGAAGCTTATTTGGTTGGTTTATTTGAAGACACAAATTTATGCGCCATCCATGCCAAACGCGTCACAATTATGCCAAAAGATATCCAATTGGCTAGACGCATTCGTGGTGAACGTGCTTAAATCGTTGATATAAAAACTAAGTAAACGGTCCTTTTCAGGACCACAAAATATCTAAAAGAGGTAGCTAAATTAATTTTTTTTTAAAATGTATCAGGAAAAAAATACCTACAAAAAACACATGTGGAAATACAGTCCAAGGCTCAGACTTTAAAATTTAATTAGAAGCTATTGCTTTCTTTTCAGGCAGCAAAATTAGTAAAACAAAATTGAAATTAAGAATTTCTAGCAAGCAGAGAATTTGCAAATATGGTAGAGGATTAAAATAATTTCAATATATTTTCGATAAATATTATTTTATGACTTTCAGAAATAAATGGAAATGAAATACATTTATTTAGGTAGGTACATCATCGTTTTCAGTGCAAATTTTTATATTGATGTTTACATAAGCAGTTATGATACATACAAATGTTCCTAAGCATGACAACATTCGATTCATTCATTATAGATTAATAATAATTTATCTGAACTATTTTAAATATATTAAATATTTCTGCATGGATGTGCATATGGTTGAGAAATTGTACTCTTTTGTTAGTTTGCCTGTTTTATTTTTATTATTATATTAACCTTATGTTAATTAACCATAAGGAAGGCGATCTTTATTAATTATTATTTATTAAAATAAAAGCAATTTTCATGAAACTTTTATTAATTTTGGTATTAGGGATTTTTCAAAGAATTTTTCAAAGAAAATACCACCGCCTAGACAAAAACGATACACGTTTCATTACTCAAATTGTTTTAATTTTATTCAAAAGAAAAGTAATAACATTTTGATGAAAATTTTCTTTATTTTACACAAATGAACCATGAGCTCTACAATAAAGTTGATTTCAAGTTAAATATAAGTTTTATTTATTAAATATAGACATTTTTAATAGCAAGTATTGAAAAAAAATTACCAAACATTGACTTTAATTGTAAGTTGTGCATTGATAGATAGGTTTTTTTGTATGAAATTATTTATTAAACTATAAATTATTATTGTAAGAATAAATTTAATTAATTTTTTTTTTTAATCTTTGCTGAAAATGTGTAAATTTCTTAAGTTTTAAGAGTAGCCTAAGTTGCAAAAGCGTACAAATTATGTACAAAATGAATTTTTTGTAAACCTTCGTTCTAGTTGATTCTCATTTAACCATGTCCGTGGGCTGCAATTGAAATTTAAAAAAAGTAAATTTCTAAAGTGTTTGTGGTTATTCCGCGTTAAAGTGATAAATAATATACAAAAACGAAAATGTCTGATACTGTGGCTACATCTCCTGCAATTGTTGCAGAAAAAAAAATAAAAAAGGCTACCGCGGCCACCAGTGCTTCGAAAAAAACAAAATCAACGCCAACTCATCCTCCTACCCAGCAAATGGTGGATGCCGCCATTAAAACGTTGAAGGAACGCGGTGGCTCTTCGCTTTTGGCTATAAAAAAATACATTGCCGCTACTTACAAAGCTGATGTACAAAAACTTGCACCGTTTATAAAAAAATATTTAAAAAGTGCTGTTATAAGTGGTAAATTAGTGCAAACTAAAGGAAAAGGAGCTGCAGGTTCATTCAAATTATCAGCTAATGCAAATAAAGAACCAAAAGCCAAATCTGCTGAAAAGAAAAAATCTGCTGCTAAACCTAAAGCTGCCGCTGGTGGTGACAAAAAATTAAAAAAAGCTACTGGTGAAAAAAAAGTGAAAAAAGTAGCCGCTGCTACAAAAAAGAGTGCTGATAAAAAGAAAGTCGAAAAACCAAAAGTGAAAAGTGTTAAGAAAGCCAGTGCAGTAAAGGCAAAACCAACAAAAGCAAAGGCAGCTGCTCCTAAGCCTAAAGTGCCCAAAGCAAAATCAGCCACAGCATCTGCGGCTAAACCTAAAAAGGCCGTTGCTGCCAAAAAAGCAAAGAAGTAATTTCAATAAAGAAAATATATTGAAATTCACATGCAAATCCACAGTCCTTTTCAGGACTACAAAAAATATATTAAACGAGATATAAATGTTGTTTTTTTTTTTTTTTTTTTTTAAAAAATTAGGGGCAAAAATGTGCACTATCTCGATGAAAAATACCTACCCAAAATTATTAAACAAACAAATGACGACGCGGCGAGTTTATTTTAAATTCTGTTACTATCTCTGAATTGAAATTTTTGCGGCCCTGAAAAGGGCCATTTTTGAAGAAATTCAATAAATAAATTACTTCGAGCTAGTATATTTGGTTACTGCCTTTGTTCCTTCACTGACAGCGTGCTTGGCAAGTTCACCAGGCAACAATAATCGCACGGCTGTCTGGATTTCTCGACTTGTTATTGTTGAACGTTTGTTGTAGTGAGCTAAACGAGAGGCCTCAGCTGCAATTCGTTCGAAAATGTCGTTCACAAAACTGTTCATGATGCTCATGGCCTTTGATGAAATACCAGTATCAGGATGAACTTGCTTCAGTACTTTGTAAATATAAATTGCGTAGCTTTCCTTCCTTTTGCGCTTCTTCTTCTTATCGGTCTTGGTGATATTTTTTTGTGCCTTTCCGGCTTTCTTAGCTGCTTTACCACTAGTTTTAGGCGGCATTTTAATTTAATTTTTTTTTTATTTAAATTCACTTCACTATTCACTATAAACCAACTGTACACACTAATGACTCAATGATAACTGTACCACAACGGTTTTTTTTTTTTGAATTAATTTTTATTGAACATATAATATTTACAATTTGTCTTAAAATTTAACTTATACATAATATGACATATTTTTTTGTTTGTTGGCACATAGGGGGCCTAACGATATAAATTGGCTTAGTTTAAAATTAAAATAAAAATAATATACATGGCGAAACTTAAGATAAACGTCGGTTGACCTGGTTGCTCTAGGGTTGTTCAATCCCTGGTGTCATGTTGTTGGGTTGGGTTGGTGGGGGAGGCTAATCGCCTAGATTAGCCACGATGTATGTCTAAGTCGGTGTCGGCGTAGAAGGAGACAGCGTCTCCGTTGTCAATTGGGATCCATTCTGGTATTTGCATGGCACAGAGGAATCTTGGCTCTGGATGTCGTTCCTGGGTGGTCATCATTCGTATTAGTGGGTTTGGGTGGTTGGTAATTTCCGATACTCGTTTCCTTGCCGATTCTATAAGAAACTGATCCAGTGGCTTCATTTTGGCTTCTTCGTAGAGTCGCTTGTTGGTGAAGTGCTTTCGCCTCTGTCGATTAAAGAAAAGTCCTGTGCAAATCCGCAATATCTTCCTCTCGAATACTTGAAGTTTCAGCATAGCAGTCTTCGATATGGTGAACCACACCGGAAAACTGTAGCTGATTATCGGTCTTAGTAACTGCTTGTATATAAGCAGTTTCGTTGGCTGACTCAGTCCGGTTCTTTTCTTCATAAGGGGATATAGTCGATGAAAAGCAAAATTGGCTTTCTTTAACACTGTACCACAACGGGAAAAAATCAACACTATTTATGCTCTCTTTGGACGACGAGTTTATCTGTCACAACCCTCGTTTTTGTGTATGTGAGCAGTCTGAAAATTGTTTAAATAGCGGGGATTTCGGAATTCCAGTCAATATTCCGTCATCCGTGTGCAGTGATACAGTGAACAACTTTCAAGTGTAAAGTGATTGATAGTGAAGTAGTGAAATATAACTAAATTTGTTTCTGTTTTTTTTTAATAAAAAAAAAAAAGAATTGAACATGTCCGGTCGTGGTAAAGGTGGAAAAGTGAAGGGAAAGGCAAAGTCGCGCTCAAATCGTGCTGGATTACAATTCCCAGTGGGTCGTATTCATCGATTGCTACGAAAAGGAAATTATGCTGAGCGCGTCGGAGCTGGTGCGCCTGTATATTTGGCAGCTGTAATGGAATATTTGGCGGCAGAAGTTTTGGAATTGGCGGGAAATGCTGCCCGTGACAACAAAAAAACCAGAATTATTCCCCGCCATTTGCAATTGGCTATTCGCAACGACGAAGAATTAAATAAATTACTCTCTGGCGTAACAATTGCTCAAGGAGGTGTTCTTCCAAATATTCAAGCTGTTTTGTTGCCAAAGAAAACAGAAAAGAGTGCTTAAATCTACTTGTGGAAAAGAGAAAAACAAAAACCGTCCTTTTCAGGACGACAAATAATTTCTTATAAGAGATACATAAGCATAGTATTACGAGTACCAAAAAAAAAAGAAGCGCTTTATTCACTTTTAAACTTACTCTTAATTTGATACAAATATCCCTACATTATTGGTTAAAATCTTCTGTCACGAACAAAATATATAAGGGAAATATGCACATGAAAATAGAAAAAATTGTATGCATATTGCAAACAAAACAAACTAACTTGTTTAAGACGTTTCTGGGTTATCTTCTTTACATTTTAGTTAAGTATTCAATTTGAGTTTGAAAAAAAAAAAAAAACAACAGCTGTTCTACATGGGGTGTGTTCGAAAAATGTGTAATTATGTAAATTGTTGGGTCGAGTTGTAAATGCATGAAAATGCTAGTTGAGTTGAAGTTTGCATGTAAATGCATACCGAGTTGGTTTAAAAATTTAAAAACTTTGAAATTTATTGATTTTGTTGTTAGATTTACCGCCGACAGCTTAAAGTTGATCACCTGAGCAACTCCCTGTTCAATTTCATTGGCTTATATGGAAGAGTAAAAACTATGCAACTAAGATTCCGGACACTTTAACGAGCAGTTTAATAATAGTGGTTCACAATTTTCTTAAAATTATTATCCCATTTATTATAAAGACCATTTATTTGGATAGTAAATATTCTTTTATTAATTTTATTCAATAAAAAAGATATTGGAAGACAAAATTCAACACGAAATTATAAAGAAATACTAAATAAAAATTTCGATAAGTTACTTTAAATTGTCTGCAAAGTGCAGAGACATAATTACCAACTTATTCTACTCAATACCATGTTCATATTTCTTTTGGTGTTTTCATAAATGCATGCTTTGTTTACATGCGATCAATTGCAATCATATTAAAGTCATAGAAAAAATGTTTGCATGTAAGTTTTTATAGTTTGACATTTGCGCTACAAATATTTGCATTTTGCAACATTTAACATTTGCATTTATGAAAGTTATATATTCGCCAGACTTTCTTAACCAAACCATCAGAACAAGCATATCTCAATAATGTTTCCATAATATGTTATGGTTAAATACACTAATCCTTTTATCTTATAGTAGATAATTGATTCTTGCCAATTTTGTGAAAATATGATTTTAGTAAGTTTACTTACGAAATAACTTTGCTTTCAACCAAAAAAAATGTTTGGTTTGAAATTTGTGGAACGCTTGCACTTTGCAATGCAGGCGAAGTGTAAGAAAAATATATTTATCACCGAACACACCCTTATGTTTGCCAACATTTATATCTTTCTTGACTGCCATCTACATTTAACTAGACGAACTCTATCTTCACTAAAATACTTTTGCAGAATATTAGCTTATTTTTGTTCACTAATGAGGTGTTCTTGTTTTCCTAGTAAAATTTTTACTAGGGTAGCTATACACGGCTATACATGTTTTTTTTTTTTTTGAAAACCTATTAAAAAAATATAGCGATAAAACTAGCTACATATTTAGGTAAGACAACATTATTTGTAGTTTTTAATTTAATTTATCTTTGAAAAATGAAAATTTTAAAATAATAATGCATAATGGCGACAAAACCAGCAACATAAAAATATTTTTCCTAAAAAAATATTAAACGCATTTCAAAATAATTATTTTCTTATAATCAGAATAAAAACAATTAGATTGAAAAAAAAAAAAAAATTGTGAGCATAAAATGGAATTTTGATTTAATTTTCAATCTCTTTTAAATTTAATTGTGGTCCTGAAAAGGACCGATTGTTAGTTCTGAAGTGAACATTTAACCTCCGAAACCATAAAGAGTACGTCCTTGCCTCTTCAACGCGTAAACTACATCCATTGCTGTAACTGTCTTACGTTTGGCATGTTCAGTGTAAGTGACAGCATCACGGATAACATTTTCCAAAAATACTTTTAGAACTCCACGTGTTTCTTCGTAAATCAACCCAGAAATTCGCTTAACACCTCCACGACGAGCCAATCGACGAATTGCTGGTTTTGTAATTCCTTGGATATTATCACGCAACACCTTGCGATGGCGTTTAGCACCACCTTTGCCCAAACCTTTTCCTCCTTTACCACGACCAGTCATTTTTATTTAATTAAAAATACACTCAAATTTAAGAACTTCACTACACAAGATTCACTGTCAAACTGTGCTTGAGCGACAAACTATACAAGTATTTATACTTATTTTACTAGTGAATCTTAATTTTGATTGGCTAATCATGTCGATACTAAAATAAAAAAACAACCGAACGGAGACAAAAATAGTCAATTTTATGACTTAAGTAGAAATCCACATGCGTTCTCGAAAAAAAATTGTGAAAATTTGTGTAGTGTAATTAAAAGTTAAGTAGTGGAAAAAAAGTGAAATAATGGCTCGTACAAAGCAAACTGCCCGTAAATCGACTGGTGGAAAGGCTCCACGTAAGCAATTGGCTACAAAGGCAGCCCGTAAAAGTGCTCCTGCGACTGGAGGTGTGAAAAAACCTCATCGTTATCGTCCTGGAACTGTGGCTCTTCGAGAAATTCGTCGTTATCAGAAAAGCACTGAATTGTTAATTCGCAAATTGCCTTTCCAACGTTTAGTTCGTGAAATTGCTCAGGATTTCAAAACAGATTTGCGGTTCCAGAGCTCAGCTGTAATGGCGCTTCAAGAAGCTAGTGAAGCTTATTTGGTTGGTTTATTTGAAGACACAAATTTATGCGCCATCCATGCCAAACGCGTCACAATTATGCCAAAAGATATCCAATTGGCTAGACGCATTCGTGGTGAACGTGCTTAAATCGTTGATATAAAAACTAAGTAAACGGTCCTTTTCAGGACCACAAAATATCTAAAAGAGGTAGCTAAATTAATTTTTTTTTAAAATGTATCAGGAAAAAAATACCTACAAAAAACACATGTGGAAATACAGTCCAAGGCTCAGACTTTAAAATTTAATTAGAAGCTATTGCTTTCTTTTCAGGCAGCAAAATTAGTAAAACAAAATTGAAATTAAGAATTTCTAGCAAGCAGAGAATTTGCAAATATGGTAGAGGATTAAAATAATTTCAATATATTTTCGATAAATATTATTTTATGACTTTCAGAAATAAATGGAAATGAAATACATTTATTTAGGTAGGTACATCATCGTTTTCAGTGCAAATTTTTATATTGATGTTTACATAAGCAGTTATGATACATACAAATGTTCCTAAGCATGACAACATTCGATTCATTCATTATAGATTAATAATAATTTATCTGAACTATTTTAAATATATTAAATATTTCTGCATGGATGTGCATATGGTTGAGAAATTGTACTCTTTTGTTAGTTTGCCTGTTTTATTTTTATTATTATATTAACCTTATGTTAATTAACCATAAGGAAGGCGATCTTTATTAATTATTATTTATTAAAATAAAAGCAATTTTCATGAAACTTTTATTAATTTTGGTATTAGGGATTTTTCAAAGAATTTTTCAAAGAAAATACCACCGCCTAGACAAAAACGATACACGTTTCATTACTCAAATTGTTTTAATTTTATTCAAAAGAAAAGTAATAACATTTTGATGAAAATTTTCTTTATTTTACACAAATGAACCATGAGCTCTACAATAAAGTTGATTTCAAGTTAAATATAAGTTTTATTTATTAAATATAGACATTTTTAATAGCAAGTATTGAAAAAAAATCACCAAACATTGACTTTAATTGTAAGTTGTGCATTGATAGATAGGTTTTTTTGTATGAAATTATTTATTAAACTATAAATTATTATTGTAAGAATAAATTTAATTAATTTTTTTTTTTTAATCTTTGCTGAAAATGTGTAAATTTCTTAAGTTTTAAGAGTAGCCTAAGTTGCAAAAGCGTACAAATTATGTACAAAATGAATTTTTTGTAAACCTTCGTTCTAGTTGATTCTCATTTAACCATGTCCGTGGGCTGCAATTGAAATTTAAAAAAAGTAAATTTCTAAAGTGTTTGTGGTTATTCCGCGTTAAAGTGATAAATAATATACAAAAACGAAAATGTCTGATACTGTGGCTACATCTCCTGCAATTGTTGCAGAAAAAAAAATAAAAAAGGCTACCGCGGCCACCAGTGCTTCGAAAAAAACAAAATCAACGCCAACTCATCCTCCTACCCAGCAAATGGTGGATGCCGCCATTAAAACGTTGAAGGAACGCGGTGGCTCTTCGCTTTTGGCTATAAAAAAATACATTGCCGCTACTTACAAAGTTGATGTACAAAAACTTGCACCGTTTATAAAAAAATATTTAAAAAGTGCTGTTATAAGTGGTAAATTAGTGCAAACTAAAGGAAAAGGAGCTGCAGGTTCATTCAAATTATCAGCTAATGCAAATAAAGAACCAAAAGCCAAATCTGCTGAAAAGAAAAAATCTGCTGCTAAACCTAAAGCTGCCGCTGGTGGTGACAAAAAATTAAAAAAAGCTACTGGTGAAAAAAAAGTGAAAAAAGTAGCCGCTGCTACAAAAAAGAGTGCTGATAAAAAGAAAGTCGAAAAACCAAAAGTGAAAAGTGTTAAGAAAGCCAGTGCAGTAAAGGCAAAACCAACAAAAGCAAAGGCAGCTGCTCCTAAGCCTAAAGTGCCCAAAGCAAAATCAGCCACAGCATCTGCGGCTAAACCTAAAAAGGCCGTTGCTGCCAAAAAAGCAAAGAAGTAATTTCAATAAAGAAAATATATTGAAATTCACATGCAAATCCCCAGTCCTTTTCAGGACTACAAAAAATATATTAAACGAGATATAAATTTTTTTTTTTTTTTTTTTTTTTTTTTTTTTCAAAAATTAGGGGCAAAAATGTGCACTATCTCGATGAAAAATACCTACCCAAAATTATTAAACAAACAAATGACGACGCGGCGAGTTTATTTTAAATTCTGTTACTATCTCTGAATTGAAATTTTTGCGGCCCTGAAAAGGGCCATTTTTGAAGAAATTCAATAAATAAATTACTTCGAGCTAGTATATTTGGTTACTGCCTTTGTTCCTTCACTGACAGCGTGCTTGGCAAGTTCACCAGGCAACAATAATCGCACGGCTGTCTGGATTTCTCGACTTGTTATTGTTGAACGTTTGTTGTAGTGAGCTAAACGAGAGGCCTCAGCTGCAATTCGTTCGAAAATGTCGTTCACAAAACTGTTCATGATGCTCATGGCCTTTGATGAAATACCAGTATCAGGATGAACTTGCTTCAGTACTTTGTAAATATAAATTGCGTAGCTTTCCTTCCTTTTGCGCTTCTTCTTCTTATCGGTCTTGGTGATATTTTTTTGTGCCTTTCCGGCTTTCTTAGCTGCTTTACCACTAGTTTTAGGCGGCATTTTAATTTAATTTTTTTTTTATTTAAATTCACTTCACTATTCACTATAAACCAACTGTACACACTTTTTTTTTTTGTTTTATTGAACATAATATATACAATTTGGGTCTTAAATAATATGATACTTATGATTAATTTACATTTGTTGGCACATAAGGGGCCTAACGTTATACAGTGGCTTAAGTTTAAAAAATTATATAAATATAAATTACATGTCAAAAAAAAAATTTTGTTTTTAAAAGTCAGCTGATTCATCATTCTCAGGGTGTTCATTCCTGGTTGTCAATGTTCCTTTTGGTGTTGGTTTTGGGGAAGTGGTGCTTAGCCTCGGTAGGAGGCTGACCCAATGGCGGTGTAAAACGAGACTTCTTCCTCGTTGTCCATGATTAAGCTGCCATCAAGAGTTTCCATTACACTGAGGTATCTTGGCTCTGGATGTCGTTGTTCAGTGGTCATCCTTCTCATTAGTTGATTCGGGTGGTCGATGATGTTCCGTACAAGTTTCTTCGCTGACACTACTAGGTACTTGTCAAGCTTGATTATTTTGGCTTGGGAGTATAAATAATTGTTCCTGTAGTGTTTCCGTCGCTGCCGGTCGAAGTACAGGCCGGTGCAAATTCTGAGGATCTTCCTTTCGAATACTAGAAGCTTCTTCATGGCTGTCTTCGAGATTGAAAACCATACTGGAAAGGAGTAGCTGATGACTGGTCTTAAGAGCTGCTTGTAGATGAGTATCTTCGTTGCTTGACTTAGTCCTGTTCTTTTCTTCATCAATGGGTGTAGGCGATGGAAGGCCAAATTGGCTTTTTTAAGAACATTTTTGGAGTGCTGGTTGAACCTTAGCAACTCATTGAAATGGATTCCAAGGTACTTCACATTCTGTTTGGCAGCTATGGTGGATCCGTCAGGGAGTCTCAAGACCAGGTTTCTGCAATTGGCAGTGGTGCGGCTACCTCTGCCAGATGAGGGCCTCCTGAAGCAGACAAGTTCCGATTTGGAAGTGTTGATCCGGATACCCCATTTCTTGTAGAAATTGAAGAGTCTGCTGATGTGGGCCTCTACTTTTCGGAGAGCGATAAGTGGCGATAATGATGACGCATAGGTGAGCGAGTCATCAGCATATAACAGATTCTCGCATCCGATCGGTACGGGTTGGTCGGATGTCATCAGACTGTAGAGGAAGGGGCCAAGTTTTGAGCCTTGGGCGACTCCGGCTCTGATGTTCTTCATGCTTGATTTGCAGTTGTCCAGTTGTACGAAAAATTTCCTGAAAGAAAGAAAAGAAAACAGAATTTTTATTAGAGGCGGAGGTACCTGTAGTTGATGCAGTTTATGTATTAGGCCTTCTATCCAAACACTATCGAATGCTTTCTCCACATCCAGAAAGCATCCGACGGTGACACGATGACTGTTGAGGGAGGTAGTGATATCATGTTGGAACTTCATCAGCGGATGCAACGTTGAGTGCTTTTCTCGAAAGCCGAACTGCATGTCAGGGATGATGGAGTTTTCACTGCAGAATTTCTTCAGTCTCCGGAGGATTACTTCTTCCAGTAATTTGCTGATATTGTTGAGGAGTGATATTGGCCTGTAATTGGATACTAGGTTGGTTGCACCTTTCTTTGGGATTGCCACAATCTTCGCTGTTTTCCACGTCCGGGGGAAGTAACAGTTGTTGATGCAGTTGTTGAGGATGATTGTGATAAAAATCATAACTGCTTGTGGTAACCTTTTTATGATGTAATTGGATACACCATCTGGTCCAGCTGATTTTTTTGGCTTAGAATTTCCGATGATCTCTGCTACCTCCTCTAGATTGCATAGATGTGGACTATCAGTAGGATCATTTGCTGGATTAGTGTCAACGAAGCTGATTACATCCGGGTTTGGCTGTAGGGTATGCTGAATTGATGCCTCTACTTCTTGCAGGAGCAATGGTTCAGCAGGTGGATTCGGCTTGAAGTTTCCTTCGAAGTAGTTGGCGAACGCTTCCACTTTGTCCTGGGTTGAGGTTACTTCGATGGTGTTGCTGATGATTGAATCTGGTATTTGTGGCTGTTTCCCAATAATCCTATTGATGTTTTTGAAGGCATCAGGTCCTGGCTTAATTGCTTGCAATCTTCTTCCAAACTGGATGTTGTTGTGGTGTCGAATGGAGTTCCGGAACATGATGTTGACTTGCTGTAGCTCATTCCAAACTGTCTGGTAGTTGTTGTTTGTTGTATTTAGCTCACTTTGATGAATCCGTTGGAGTCGTTTTCTTAGCCGCTGTCTGTGGGCATACAAATTCTGAACGTACTCAGGAAGATGTTGGTACCTGTCCTTTGACGTCTTAGGCCTCTTTTGCTTCTCAAGGGCTTCAGATACAGCATGTTGAAGGTTGTCAATGGCTGCATCGATTTCCGTATTCAGCAGATTCCTGTTTGAAGGTGGAAGAGTAATGCTGTCTTCGATGTCCCTGTGGAGTTTTGCGATATCCAGCCGTCTGAAGTTGATGAAGCTTTCGGGGACTTCTGTCGTAAGGAGTATGGGAACGTTGAGATTGATGGACAGTTGAACAGCTTCATGGTCCGAATCGGTGTGTACTCTTGTACAGATATAATTCCGGATTTCCGGAAGAATATGTACGAAGTTAGAGGAAGCTAGGAAGAAGTCAAGCGTTGATGGTGTTCTGGGGAAGGTGGGTTTCGGCTGGGATATAACCACCAGAGAATGTTCATTGCTGTTCAACTCCATCCAGTCTGCGATTGCTTTGCCTTCATTGTTGATTTTTGTGTCAAGCCATAGGTGATGTCTGGCATTGAAATCTCCGCCTATGATGCCATAGGTGCTTTGCTTCAGGAAGCCGTTGAGGATGAGCAGGTCACTTTGTATATTTCTTGCAGCGGATGAGCACTTGAAATATATACTGATGACTGTAAGGGTCTCGCCTCTTCCCAGGGTCATCTTGATGGCAGTGGCTTCGCTAGTCAGTAGTCCGGGGATTATGACTTCTGCAACATTGGGGGAGAATTTGTCTTTTATGAAGACTGCTGTTCCAGCGCGGTCCTCGTTTTTGTCTTGCCGGTAGGTTTTATATCCTTTGATGTTGATGCTGTTTTTTTTAGTGACTTTCGTCTCACTGATTAGGGCAATATCGGGGGCGTTGTTCTTCATGAATATGTTAAATGACGTTCTCTTATCAAGGCTGTATAATGAGTTTACATTATACGTCAGGATGCGGAGCTTCTTTAGTTGCATATTTGAAACAAAAAGGTGGCCAGTGCCACGGACTTTTCTCCATCGCTGAGCTGAGAGTAGTTTGGTGGAACCGCACTCCTAGCTTTTCCCATGGCCGTGAGCAGGTCGGAACCAAAGAATCTCTGGACTTCGCTGTTGAGGTTTACTGGTGCTGAGGCTTTGGTTGGTACCGATTTTGCTGGTATCCTTGGTGGGGTCATCTTGGCTGAAGTTCCTGCAGCTTGTTGTGTCTTTGTTGGTGCTGGTTTGGTAGGTGGGCCTCTTTTTGCCATTGCTGCGTAGCTGATTGCCGGTCGAGTGACCAAGCAAGCTGACTTAGCAGCAAACTCACGGTGAGAACGCTTCTCCGCCAATAGCCTGTTCCTTTCTGTCAAGCGAGCCTTAAGCGTTGGGCAGCCTTTAAAGCTGGCAGGGTGTCCTGTTTTTTGGCAGTTGGCACACCATACGTCCAACCCAGTGTTTTCTTTGCGCTGGCACTGTCCTGGTTCGTGCTTATCCTTGCACTTAACGCATACAAAGTCCCGCCCGCAGTTGGTGGCCACGTGTCCAAAGCGTTGGCATTTATGGCACTGAACGATGTCTTTGGATTTTAGCTTCTCCCAATGGACACTCTGGTTCATGATGAGAGTCTTTGTGCAGACTTCATTGACGTCGATGGACTTGGCTAACTCCACAACGAAGTTGTTGTACACCTTTCCTTGGGCCTTCTTTGCTTTGAAGGGTGACACTTTAATAACTGGGAGTCCTTCAATCCTCAGCTCGTCTTCTACCTCGATGGCGGTGTATGTGTGGTGGATACCCTTCAGCAAAAGCAGGTTCTTCCTGTCAGACTTTGGCGTGAACGTATTGTATTGTATTTTCCTTGTCTGCAAAAAATTCTTGATGGCATCAAAGGATTCTCTGTTTCCAGCGTTGATAATGGTCGTTTTTGTATTTCGGTTCTTGAATGTAATGCTGAGGTTTGCTCCTTTGCAGTGTCGGCTTATTTCAGCAATATTTCCAGAATACACGAAAATAGGTGGCATTCCTGAGGACTTGGCGGTGTTGTCTTTGGGTGGTGGTGACTGAGTGACGGTTGTTGTTGTTGCTGCTGGTTTCTTCATTGGTTGGCTTGGTTTCGACTGTTGTTTGGCGGCTTTTGGTGTTGGCGGAGTTACTGCCGATGTTGTTGGAGTCTCGACATCCAGTTGAGGGCGTTTTGTGACACTGCTGTCTACCTTATCTTTTTTGCGTGGTCTCTTCTGACCAGGCAAGGGAGAAATGCTGGACTCATCAGTGCTGACTTCAGATCGCTCTTCGTCATCACTTGAGGATTCGACACTGGTAGCGGGAGAAGAGTCTTCATCGCTATAGGTGCCTTCCGTATCCATGGTGTCTTCTTCTTCTTGGATTTCTTCTTCTTGGGTGTCTTCTTCTTCTAGGATGTCTTCTTCTTCTTGGTTGACTTTTTTCGATGGTACAAAAAATTTGCTGAATGTCTGACTTATCCTCTGACCATACTCGGGGCTTAAGTGCATGGCCATCCTGGCTAGCAATGCTTCTAACGAAGCGAGTGCTGCCTCCGGATTAAAGGTATCCTCCATATCCGGTTTAACTGTTGCTTCTTTTAATATTTTTATTGCACTGATTACGTAAAAACAATTATTTTAAAAAAAAAACCGTTGTTTCGTGGAAACCAGGGTATAAAATCCTTGGGTCGCAGGTAGACTGCAGGTATAAAACTGCAGGTATACCTGACTGCTTGTGTACTTCGGGTGGTTGAAATTTGTAAATTCTTCCGCTAGTGGTGTGCACGTACTGGACGATGAACACTGACTGATGATGATATTGAACTGTACACACTAATGACTCAATGATAACTGTACCACAACGGGAAAAAATCAACACTATTTATGCTCTCTTTGGACGACGAGTTTATCTGTCACAACCCTCGTTTTTGTGTATGTGAGCAGTCTGAAAATTGTTTAAATAGCGGGGATTTCGGAATTCCAGTCAATATTCCGTCATCCGTGTGCAGTGATACAGTGAACAACTTTCAAGTGTAAAGTGATTGATAGTGAAGTAGTGAAATATAACTAAATTTGTTTCTGTTTTTTTTTAATAAAAAAAAAAAAAAAAAAAAAAAAAAAAGAATTGAACATGTCCGGTCGTGGTAAAGGTGGAAAAGTGAAGGGAAAGGCAAAGTCGCGCTCAAATCGTGCTGGATTACAATTCCCAGTGGGTCGTATTCATCGATTGCTACGAAAAGGAAATTATGCTGAGCGCGTCGGAGCTGGTGCGCCTGTATATTTGGCAGCTGTAATGGAATATTTGGCGGCAGAAGTTTTGGAATTGGCGGGAAATGCTGCCCGTGACAACAAAAAAACCAGAATTATTCCCCGCCATTTGCAATTGGCTATTCGCAACGACGAAGAATTAAATAAATTACTCTCTGGCGTAACAATTGCTCAAGGAGGTGTTCTTCCAAATATTCAAGCTGTTTTGTTGCCAAAGAAAACAGAAAAGAGTGCTTAAATCTACTTGTGGAAAAGAGAAAAACAAAAACCGTCCTTTTCAGGACGACAAATAATTTCTTATAAGAGATACATAAGCATAGTATTACGAGTACCAAAAAAAAAAGAAGCGCTTTATTCACTTTTAAACTTACTCTTAATTTGATACAAATATCCCTACATTATTGGTTAAAATCTTCTGTCACGAACAAAATATATAAGGGAAATATGCACATGAAAATAGAAAAAATTGTATGCATATTGCAAACAAAACAAACTAACTTGTTTAAGACGTTTCTGGGTTATCTTCTTTACATTTTAGTTAAGTATTCAATTTGAGTTTGAAAACAAAAAAAAAACAACAGCTGTTCTACATGGGGTGTGTTCGAAAAATGTGTAATTATGTAAATTGTTGGGTCGAGTTGTAAATGCATGAAAATGCTAGTTGAGTTGAAGTTTGCATGTAAATGCATACCGAGTTGGTTTAAAAATTTAAAAACTTTGAAATTTATTGATTTTGTTGTTAGATTTACCGCCGACAGCTTAAAGTTGATCACCTGAGCAACTCCCTGTTCAATTTCATTGGCTTATATGGAAGAGTAAAAACTATGCAACTAAGATTCCGGACACTTTAACGAGCAGTTTAATAATAGTGGTTCACAATTTTCTTAAAATTATTATCCCATTTATTATAAAGACCATTTATTTGGATAGTAAATATTCTTTTATTAATTTTATTCAATAAAAAAGATATTGGAAGACAAAATTCAACACGAAATTATAAAGAAATACTAAATAAAAATTTCGATAAGTTACTTTAAATTGTCTGCAAAGTGCAGAGACATAATTACCAACTTATTCTACTCAATACCATGTTCATATTTCTTTTGGTGTTTTCATAAATGCATGCTTTGTTTACATGCGATCAATTGCAATCATATTAAAGTCATAGAAAAAATGTTTGCATGTAAGTTTTTATAGTTTGACATTTGCGCTACAAATATTTGCATTTTGCAACATTTAACATTTGCATTTATGAAAGTTATATATTCGCCAGACTTTCTTAACCAAACCATCAGAACAAGCATATCTCAATAATGTTTCCATAATATGTTATGGTTAAATACACTAATCCTTTTATCTTATAGTAGATAATTGATTCTTGCCAATTTTGTGAAAATATGATTTTAGTAAGTTTACTTACGAAATAACTTTGCTTTCAACCAAAAAAAAATGTTTGGTTTGAAATTTGTGGAACGCTTGCACTTTGCAATGCAGGCGAAGTGTAAGAAAAATATATTTATCACCGAACACACCCTTATGTTTGCCAACATTTATATCTTTCTTGACTGCCATCTACATTTAACTAGACGAACTCTATCTTCACTAAAATACTTTTGCAGAATATTAGCTTATTTTTGTTCACTAATGAGGTGTTCTTGTTTTCCTAGTAAAATTTTTACTAGGGTAGCTATTTTTACACGGCTATACATGTTTTTTTTTTTTTTGAAAACCTATTAAAAAAATATAGCGATAAAACTAGCTACATATTTAGGTAAGACAACATTATTTGTAGTTTTTAATTTAATTTATCTTTGAAAAATGAAAATTTTAAAATAATAATGCATAATGGCGACAAAACCAGCAACATAAAAATATTTTTCCTAAAAAAATATTAAACGCATTTCAAAATAATTATTTTCTTATAATCAGAATAAAAACAATTAGATTGAAAAAAAAAAAAAAATTGTGAGCATAAAATGGAATTTTGATTTAATTTTCAATCTCTTTTAAATTTAATTGTGGTCCTGAAAAGGACCGATTGTTAGTTCTGAAGTGAACATTTAACCTCCGAAACCATAAAGAGTACGTCCTTGCCTCTTCAACGCGTAAACTACATCCATTGCTGTAACTGTCTTACGTTTGGCATGTTCAGTGTAAGTGACAGCATCACGGATAACATTTTCCAAAAATACTTTTAGAACTCCACGTGTTTCTTCGTAAATCAACCCAGAAATTCGCTTAACACCTCCACGACGAGCCAATCGACGAATTGCTGGTTTTGTAATTCCTTGGATATTATCACGCAACACCTTGCGATGGCGTTTAGCACCACCTTTGCCCAAACCTTTTCCTCCTTTACCACGACCAGTCATTTTTATTTAATTAAAAATACACTCAAATTTAAGAACTTCACTACACAAGATTCACTGTCAAACTGTGCTTGAGCGACAAACTATACAAGTATTTATACTTATTTTACTAGTGAATCTTAATTTTGATTGGCTAATCATGTCGATACTAAAATAAAAAAACAACCGAACGGAGACAAAAATAGTCAATTTTATGACTTAAGTAGAAATCCACATGCGTTCTCGAAAAAAAATTGTGAAAATTTGTGTAGTGTAATTAAAAGTTAAGTAGTGGAAAAAAAGTGAAATAATGGCTCGTACAAAGCAAACTGCCCGTAAATCGACTGGTGGAAAGGCTCCACGTAAGCAATTGGCTACAAAGGCAGCCCGTAAAAGTGCTCCTGCGACTGGAGGTGTGAAAAAACCTCATCGTTATCGTCCTGGAACTGTGGCTCTTCGAGAAATTCGTCGTTATCAGAAAAGCACTGAATTGTTAATTCGCAAATTGCCTTTCCAACGTTTAGTTCGTGAAATTGCTCAGGATTTCAAAACAGATTTGCGGTTCCAGAGCTCAGCTGTAATGGCGCTTCAAGAAGCTAGTGAAGCTTATTTGGTTGGTTTATTTGAAGACACAAATTTATGCGCCATCCATGCCAAACGCGTCACAATTATGCCAAAAGATATCCAATTGGCTAGACGCATTCGTGGTGAACGTGCTTAAATCGTTGATATAAAAACTAAGTAAACGGTCCTTTTCAGGACCACAAAATATCTAAAAGAGGTAGCTAAATTAATTTTTTTTTAAAATGTATCAGGAAAAAAATACCTACAAAAAACACATGTGGAAATACAGTCCAAGGCTCAGACTTTAAAATTTAATTAGAAGCTATTGCTTTCTTTTCAGGCAGCAAAATTAGTAAAACAAAATTGAAATTAAGAATTTCTAGCAAGCAGAGAATTTGCAAATATGGTAGAGGATTAAAATAATTTCAATATATTTTCGATAAATATTATTTTATGACTTTCAGAAATAAATGGAAATGAAATACATTTATTTAGGTAGGTACATCATCGTTTTCAGTGCAAATTTTTATATTGATGTTTACATAAGCAGTTATGATACATACAAATGTTCCTAAGCATGACAACATTCGATTCATTCATTATAGATTAATAATAATTTATCTGAACTATTTTAAATATATTAAATATTTCTGCATGGATGTGCATATGGTTGAGAAATTGTACTCTTTTGTTAGTTTGCCTGTTTTATTTTTATTATTATATTAACCTTATGTTAATTAACCATAAGGAAGGCGATCTTTATTAATTATTATTTATTAAAATAAAAGCAATTTTCATGAAACTTTTATTAATTTTGGTATTAGGGATTTTTCAAAGAATTTTTCAAAGAAAATACCACCGCCTAGACAAAAACGATACACGTTTCATTACTCAAATTGTTTTAATTTTATTCAAAAGAAAAGTAATAACATTTTGATGAAAATTTTCTTTATTTTACACAAATGAACCATGAGCTCTACAATAAAGTTGATTTCAAGTTAAATATAAGTTTTATTTATTAAATATAGACATTTTTAATAGCAAGTATTGAAAAAAAATCACCAAACATTGACTTTAATTGTAAGTTGTGCATTGATAGATAGGTTTTTTTGTATGAAATTATTTATTAAACTATAAATTATTATTGTAAGAATAAATTTAATTAATTTTTTTTTTTAATCTTTGCTGAAAATGTGTAAATTTCTTAAGTTTTAAGAGTAGCCTAAGTTGCAAAAGCGTACAAATTATGTACAAAATGAATTTTTTGTAAACCTTCGTTCTAGTTGATTCTCATTTAACCATGTCCGTGGGCTGCAATTGAAATTTAAAAAAAGTAAATTTCTAAAGTGTTTGTGGTTATTCCGCGTTAAAGTGATAAATAATATACAAAAACGAAAATGTCTGATACTGTGGCTACATCTCCTGCAATTGTTGCAGAAAAAAAAATAAAAAAGGCTACCGCGGCCACCAGTGCTTCGAAAAAAACAAAATCAACGCCAACTCATCCTCCTACCCAGCAAATGGTGGATGCCGCCATTAAAACGTTGAAGGAACGCGGTGGCTCTTCGCTTTTGGCTATAAAAAAATACATTGCCGCTACTTACAAAGTTGATGTACAAAAACTTGCACCGTTTATAAAAAAATATTTAAAAAGTGCTGTTATAAGTGGTAAATTAGTGCAAACTAAAGGAAAAGGAGCTGCAGGTTCATTCAAATTATCAGCTAATGCAAATAAAGAACCAAAAGCCAAATCTGCTGAAAAGAAAAAATCTGCTGCTAAACCTAAAGCTGCCGCTGGTGGTGACAAAAAATTAAAAAAAGCTACTGGTGAAAAAAAAGTGAAAAAAGTAGCCGCTGCTACAAAAAAGAGTGCTGATAAAAAGAAAGTCGAAAAACCAAAAGTGAAAAGTGTTAAGAAAGCCAGTGCAGTAAAGGCAAAACCAACAAAAGCAAAGGCAGCTGCTCCTAAGCCTAAAGTGCCCAAAGCAAAATCAGCCACAGCATCTGCGGCTAAACCTAAAAAGGCCGTTGCTGCCAAAAAAGCAAAGAAGTAATTTCAATAAAGAAAATATATTGAAATTCACATGCAAATCCACAGTCCTTTTCAGGACTACAAAAAATATATTAAACGAGATATAAATGTTGTTTTTTTTTTTTTTTTTTTTTTCAAAAATTAGGGGCAAAAATGTGCACTATCTCGATGAAAAATACCTACCCAAAATTATTAAACAAACAAATGACGACGCGGCGAGTTTATTTTAAATTCTGTTACTATCTCTGAATTGAAATTTTTGCGGCCCTGAAAAGGGCCATTTTTGAAGAAATTCAATAAATAAATTACTTCGAGCTAGTATATTTGGTTACTGCCTTTGTTCCTTCACTGACAGCGTGCTTGGCAAGTTCACCAGGCAACAATAATCGCACGGCTGTCTGGATTTCTCGACTTGTTATTGTTGAACGTTTGTTGTAGTGAGCTAAACGAGAGGCCTCAGCTGCAATTCGTTCGAAAATGTCGTTCACAAAACTGTTCATGATGCTCATGGCCTTTGATGAAATACCAGTATCAGGATGAACTTGCTTCAGTACTTTGTAAATATAAATTGCGTAGCTTTCCTTCCTTTTGCGCTTCTTCTTCTTATCGGTCTTGGTGATATTTTTTTGTGCCTTTCCGGCTTTCTTAGCTGCTTTACCACTAGTTTTAGGCGGCATTTTAATTTAATTTTTTTTTTATTTAAATTCACTTCACTATTCACTATAAACCAACTGTACACACTAATGACTCAATGATAACTGTACCACAACGGAATTTTTTTTTTTTTTTTTTTTTTTGAATTGAATTAATTTTTATTGAACATATAATATTTACAATTTGTCTTAAAATTTAACTTATACATAATATGACATATTTTTTTGTTTGTTGGCACATAGGGGGCCTAACGATATAAATTGGCTTAGTTTAAAATTAAAATAAAAATAATATACATGGCGAAACTTAAGATAAACGTCGGTTGACCTGGTTGCTCTAGGGTTGTTCAATCCCTGGTGTCATGTTGTTGGGTTGGGTTGGTGGGGGAGGCTAATCGCCTAGATTAGCCACGATGTATGTCTAAGTCGGTGTCGGCGTAGAAGGAGACAGCGTCTCCGTTGTCAATTGGGATCCATTCTGGTATTTGCATGGCACAGAGGAATCTTGGCTCTGGATGTCGTTCCTGGGTGGTCATCATTCGTATTAGTGGGTTTGGGTGGTTGGTAATTTCCGATACTCGTTTCCTTGCCGATTCTATAAGAAACTGATCCAGTGGCTTCATTTTGGCTTCTTCGTAGAGTCGCTTGTTGGTGAAGTGCTTTCGCCTCTGTCGATTAAAGAAAAGTCCTGTGCAAATCCGCAATATCTTCCTCTCGAATACTTGAAGTTTCAGCATAGCAGTCTTCGATATGGTGAACCACACCGGAAAACTGTAGCTGATTATCGGTCTTAGTAACTGCTTGTATATAAGCAGTTTCGTTGGCTGACTCAGTCCGGTTCTTTTCTTCATAAGGGGATATAGTCGATGAAAAGCAAAATTGGCTTTCTTTAACACTGCCCTTGAATGCGGGTTAAATTTGAACTTTTCGTCAAAGTTCACCCCAAGATACTTCACGTTCTTTTTTGCTGAAATTAATGATCCATCGGGAAGCTTCAGAAACAGGTTTCTGCATGTCCTTGCTGCACGTATTTGACTGCTGCTTCTGGTTACCGGCCTCCTAAAGCACACCAGTTCGGATTTGGCTGAGTTGATTTTGATACCCCATTTTTTATAGAAGCCGAAAAGTCTCGATATGTGGGCTTCAACTCTTCGGGCAGCTAATATAGGTGATGTCGATGAGGCGTATGTCAGTGAGTCATCGGCGAACAGCAGGTTCTGGCAATCAGTTGGTGCAGGTTGATCAGATGTCATCAGGCTATAAAGGAATGGACCAAGCTTTGACCCTTGAGCGACTCCGGCTTTGACGGCTCTTGATGAGGACTTGCAGTCTTTGACTTGAACATAGAATTTCCTGTGTGTAAGAAAAGAAAATAAAATTTTGATTAGTGTCGCTGGTAACCCAAATAAATGAAGTTTGTGTATTAGTGCTTCAGTCCATACGCTGTCGAAAGCCTTTTCGACATCCAGAAAACATCCAACGGTGACACGGTGGCTGTTGAGTGAGATGGAGACGTCTGACTGGAACTTCATTAAGGGATGCAGTGTTGAATGTCCTTCGCGGAACCCAAACTGCATGTCAGGGATGATGTTGTGCTCGGTGCAGTACTTCTTGAGCCTCCTGAGTACTACTTCTTCAAGGATTTTGCTGACATTATTAAGGAGGGATATTGGCCTGTAATTTTGTATCCGGTTGTTAGCGCCTCTCTTTGGGATTGCCACTATTTTCGCCGTTTTCCATTTTTGGGGAAAGTAACAATTATTGATGCAGTTGTTGATTATAATTGCAAGTAGAATTATCACTGCTTGTGGGAGCCTTTTGAGGACAAAGTTACAGACACCATCCGGTCCAGTTGACTTCTTCGGCTTCAAGTGTGATATTATTTCTCCTATCTCCTCTGGGTTGCACAATTGAGGGTTCATAGGATCACTGGCTGGGCAGGCATCACTGAAACGCACTTCTTCCATGTTTGGCTGTAGAGTCTGCTGGATGGATGTCTCTATTTCACCCAAAAAAAACGGGTCCGTTGAAGGATTTGGTTTGAAATTGTCTTCAAAATAGTTGGCAAAGGCTTCTACTTTGTCAATTGTTGTTGTTACTATGGTGTTGTTGTTGGTAGTGATTTCGTCGGGTAGTGGTGCAGTTTTCCCAATGATACGGTTAATTTCCTTGAAAGCATCTGGACCAGGTTTGATGTTCTGTAACCTCTTTCTAAACTGGGTGTTGTTGAAGTGATTGATGGAGTTCCGGAACATGATATTAACGCACTGGAGTTCGCTTTTTACTGTCTGGTAGTCGGTGTTGGCTGTGTTGAGCTCTCTAAGATGAATCCGCTGCAGCCGTTTTCTCAACCTTTGCCTGTGAGAATATAAATTCTGCACATACTCCGGGAGATGCTGGTACCTATCCTTTGACGTCTTGGGTACTTTTTGGTTTTCTAGCGCATTGCATACCGTTGCTTCAAGACAGTTGATGGCGTTGTCAATTTCATCGTTCCGGAGATTTCTGTTTGTCGGTGGTAGAACAAGGTTGTCTTCGATGTCCTTCTGTAACCTTTCAGTATCCAATTTTCTAAAATTTATGTGTTTCTCTGGAGGTGCTGTTGGGAGGAGAGCCGGCTGGTTGGGATTCACTACCAGTTTAACTGCTTCGTGGTCCGAGTCGCTGGGTATAATGGTACAGATGTAATTGCTGATTCCTGGAAGTATATAAACAAAATTAGAAGTGGAAATAAAAAAGTCTAATGTAGAAGGTGTTCTAGGGAAGGTTGGCTTAGGCTGTGATACAACAACCAGAGAATGATCGTCGCTATTTTGGTCCATCCAATCCACGATCGCTTTTCCTTGGTTAGTGATGGAAGTGTCCAGCCATTGGTAATGTCTTGCATTAAAGTCTCCGCCAATTAATCCGTATGTTGTTTCCTTCAGGATACGGTTGAGGATGGTCAAGTCGCAGTGAATATTTCCAGAACTGGAACTGCAATGAAAATAGACACTGATGATGGTTAGACTTTCTCCTCTTCCCAGCTGCATCCTGATGGCGGTAGCTTCACTTGTTTTGAGACCCGAGATGATCACTTCGCTGGTGTTGGGTGCTATTTTATCCTTCACGTATAAGGCTGTTCCAACTTTGTTCTCGTCCTTGTCCTGCCGGAAGGTTCGGTATTTGGCGATATTAATGTTATTCGTCCTTGTAACATTGGTTTCGCTTATTAATGCTATGTCTGGGTTGTTGGTCTTCATAAACAAGTTGAAAGACGTCCTTCTGTCCAAGCTGTATAACGAATTTACGTTATACGTCATGATGCAGAGCTTTTTTAATTGCATATCTCGAACAGGAATGTAGCCAAGGCCACGGACTTTTCACCTTTGCTCAGTTGCGAGTAATTTGATGGCACTGCGTTCTTTGCTTTTTCCATTATACAAAGCAGGCTGCTACCGAAAATTTCCTGGACTTCACTCTGCAGATTTATTTGCTGGATAGGTGTTGGGGCCTTTTTTAATTTGGGTGCGATCAACCTCGATGCGACGGATGTGGCTGGAACTTTTTGTTGCTGTTGTCCTGAAGTCTTCGGAGCTGCTGGTTTGTTGGCTACGACAGATTTGGCAATTGATGCGTAACTTACGGTGGGGCGGGTAATCACGCAAGCTGATTTGGCTGCAAAACTTTGTTGTGCCTTCTTGTCTGCTATCTTTTTGTTTCTTTCAGTGAGTTGCAGTTTTAAAGTTGGACAACCTCTGTAACTAGCCGGATGTCCTTCCTTTTGGCAGTTAGCGCACCAAACATCACTTCCAGTTTTTGCTGTCCTCTTGCATTGTCCCGGTGCATGGTCATCCTTGCACTTGACGCAAACATATTTTTTCCCACAGTTCTTGGCGACATGTCCTCTCTTCTGACAGTTGTGGCATTGTGGAATGTCATCGTTGCTGAATTTTTCCCAATGTACCCTCTGGTTCATTATCAGGGTCTTCGTGAACACTTCCCTCACATCGCAGGATTTGTTCAGCTCCACAACAAAGCTGTTAAATTCCTTGCCTTTGGCCTTTTTGGATATAAATTTTGTAACTCCAATTACAGGAATTCCTTCACAACGGAGCTCCTCCTCAACTTCGATGGCGGCGAATGAGTAGTGGATTCCTTTCAGTGTTACCAAATTTTTCCTGTCTTCACGTGGTGTGAAGGTGGTAAATTCTATTTTCCTCGACTTAAGGAAACTTTGGATCTTTTCGAAGGAGTCCTTGTTTCCTGTATTTATAGTTGACTTGGTATTGCTTTTGTTTTTGAAGATGATCTCCAGTTTATTGGCTTTGGCGAATCTTCCAATTTCTGCGACATTGGTGGTGAAGCAAAAGATCGGTGGCATACCGCCAGTCTTTGTTGGCTTTTCACCTGTGGTGGACTTGGCTGGAGCTGAAATTGGTGTACCGGATGCTCCTGATGTTGATGCTACTGGGATGTTCATAGTTGGAGTGGTGTTCTTTTCGACCGTTGATAAATCTTTTTGTGGGACAACTCCAAGCCCACCCGTTGCTGTTGATGGAGCTGTCCTCTTAGTTTTGGGAACATCTTCCTTGATCTCCTTCTTCTTTTTGTTTGAAGTGTTGCATTTTTTTCTTCTTTTTTGTCCTGGTATGGGGGAAGGGTTGATATCTTCGGTTGAGCTGGATGAGTCACTCGTCGTTGATTCATCTTCTTCGCTGATGCTGGTTTCCGAATCAGTTTCCATGTCTTCGTTTTTTTTGTCATTTCCCAGAACTTTACTGAGGGTTTCACTAATCCTAATCCCATTTTCGGGACCAAGATTAATTATTTTTCTCAGAAGTTCTTCGAGGGCTGCAATTGCTTGCTCAATAGTATTATGGTCACCCATTACTGGATTACCGTTTTAACTGCTTCCTTGAATTGATATAATCCTTTTTATGACACGGCTTATTTTAAGAAAAACTACCCGTGCACATTAAACGGAAAAAAGGGTTCGTCTACCTGGCAGGTATAAAATTATCACTTTCACTTTACTTTATTTGTCCGCGCACAACCGTGTTGTTTCACTGACCACTATGAACTCCTGTCCTGTACCACAACGGGAAAAAATCAACACTATTTATGCTCTCTTTGGACGACGAGTTTATCTGTCACAACCCTCGTTTTTGTGTATGTGAGCAGTCTGAAAATTGTTTAAATAGCGGGGATTTCGGAATTCCAGTCAATATTCCGTCATCCGTGTGCAGTGATACAGTGAACAACTTTCAAGTGTAAAGTGATTGATAGTGAAGTAGTGAAATATAACTAAATTTGTTTCTGTTTTTTTTTAATAAAAAAAAAAAAGAATTGAACATGTCCGGTCGTGGTAAAGGTGGAAAAGTGAAGGGAAAGGCAAAGTCGCGCTCAAATCGTGCTGGATTACAATTCCCAGTGGGTCGTATTCATCGATTGCTACGAAAAGGAAATTATGCTGAGCGCGTCGGAGCTGGTGCGCCTGTATATTTGGCAGCTGTAATGGAATATTTGGCGGCAGAAGTTTTGGAATTGGCGGGAAATGCTGCCCGTGACAACAAAAAAACCAGAATTATTCCCCGCCATTTGCAATTGGCTATTCGCAACGACGAAGAATTAAATAAATTACTCTCTGGCGTAACAATTGCTCAAGGAGGTGTTCTTCCAAATATTCAAGCTGTTTTGTTGCCAAAGAAAACAGAAAAGAGTGCTTAAATCTACTTGTGGAAAAGAGAAAAACAAAAACCGTCCTTTTCAGGACGACAAATAATTTCTTATAAGAGATACATAAGCATAGTATTACGAGTACCAAAAAAAAAAGAAGCGCTTTATTCACTTTTAAACTTACTCTTAATTTGATACAAATATCCCTACATTATTGGTTAAAATCTTCTGTCACGAACAAAATATATAAGGGAAATATGCACATGAAAATAGAAAAAATTGTATGCATATTGCAAACAAAACAAACTAACTTGTTTAAGACGTTTCTGGGTTATCTTCTTTACATTTTAGTTAAGTATTCAATTTGAGTTTGAAAACAAAAAAAAAACAACAGCTGTTCTACATGGGGTGTGTTCGAAAAATGTGTAATTATGTAAATTGTTGGGTCGAGTTGTAAATGCATGAAAATGCTAGTTGAGTTGAAGTTTGCATGTAAATGCATACCGAGTTGGTTTAAAAATTTAAAAACTTTGAAATTTATTGATTTTGTTGTTAGATTTACCGCCGACAGCTTAAAGTTGATCACCTGAGCAACTCCCTGTTCAATTTCATTGGCTTATATGGAAGAGTAAAAACTATGCAACTAAGATTCCGGACACTTTAACGAGCAGTTTAATAATAGTGGTTCACAATTTTCTTAAAATTATTATCCCATTTATTATAAAGACCATTTATTTGGATAGTAAATATTCTTTTATTAATTTTATTCAATAAAAAAGATATTGGAAGACAAAATTCAACACGAAATTATAAAGAAATACTAAATAAAAATTTCGATAAGTTACTTTAAATTGTCTGCAAAGTGCAGAGACATAATTACCAACTTATTCTACTCAATACCATGTTCATATTTCTTTTGGTGTTTTCATAAATGCATGCTTTGTTTACATGCGATCAATTGCAATCATATTAAAGTCATAGAAAAAATGTTTGCATGTAAGTTTTTATAGTTTGACATTTGCGCTACAAATATTTGCATTTTGCAACATTTAACATTTGCATTTATGAAAGTTATATATTCGCCAGACTTTCTTAACCAAACCATCAGAACAAGCATATCTCAATAATGTTTCCATAATATGTTATGGTTAAATACACTAATCCTTTTATCTTATAGTAGATAATTGATTCTTGCCAATTTTGTGAAAATATGATTTTAGTAAGTTTACTTACGAAATAACTTTGCTTTCAACCAAAAAAAATGTTTGGTTTGAAATTTGTGGAACGCTTGCACTTTGCAATGCAGGCGAAGTGTAAGAAAAATATATTTATCACCGAACACACCCTTATGTTTGCCAACATTTATATCTTTCTTGACTGCCATCTACATTTAACTAGACGAACTCTATCTTCACTAAAATACTTTTGCAGAATATTAGCTTATTTTTGTTCACTAATGAGGTGTTCTTGTTTTCCTAGTAAAATTTTTACTAGGGTAGCTATTTTTACACGGCTATACATGTTTTTTTTTTTTTTGAAAACCTATTAAAAAAATATAGCGATAAAACTAGCTACATATTTAGGTAAGACAACATTATTTGTAGTTTTTAATTTAATTTATCTTTGAAAAATGAAAATTTTAAAATAATAATGCATAATGGCGACAAAACCAGCAACATAAAAATATTTTTCCTAAAAAAATATTAAACGCATTTCAAAATAATTATTTTCTTATAATCAGAATAAAAACAATTAGATTGAAAAAAAAAAAAAAATTGTGAGCATAAAATGGAATTTTGATTTAATTTTCAATCTCTTTTAAATTTAATTGTGGTCCTGAAAAGGACCGATTGTTAGTTCTGAAGTGAACATTTAACCTCCGAAACCATAAAGAGTACGTCCTTGCCTCTTCAACGCGTAAACTACATCCATTGCTGTAACTGTCTTACGTTTGGCATGTTCAGTGTAAGTGACAGCATCACGGATAACATTTTCCAAAAATACTTTTAGAACTCCACGTGTTTCTTCGTAAATCAACCCAGAAATTCGCTTAACACCTCCACGACGAGCCAATCGACGAATTGCTGGTTTTGTAATTCCTTGGATATTATCACGCAACACCTTGCGATGGCGTTTAGCACCACCTTTGCCCAAACCTTTTCCTCCTTTACCACGACCAGTCATTTTTATTTAATTAAAAATACACTCAAATTTAAGAACTTCACTACACAAGATTCACTGTCAAACTGTGCTTGAGCGACAAACTATACAAGTATTTATACTTATTTTACTAGTGAATCTTAATTTTGATTGGCTAATCATGTCGATACTAAAATAAAAAAACAACCGAACGGAGACAAAAATAGTCAATTTTATGACTTAAGTAGAAATCCACATGCGTTCTCGAAAAAAAATTGTGAAAATTTGTGTAGTGTAATTAAAAGTTAAGTAGTGGAAAAAAAGTGAAATAATGGCTCGTACAAAGCAAACTGCCCGTAAATCGACTGGTGGAAAGGCTCCACGTAAGCAATTGGCTACAAAGGCAGCCCGTAAAAGTGCTCCTGCGACTGGAGGTGTGAAAAAACCTCATCGTTATCGTCCTGGAACTGTGGCTCTTCGAGAAATTCGTCGTTATCAGAAAAGCACTGAATTGTTAATTCGCAAATTGCCTTTCCAACGTTTAGTTCGTGAAATTGCTCAGGATTTCAAAACAGATTTGCGGTTCCAGAGCTCAGCTGTAATGGCGCTTCAAGAAGCTAGTGAAGCTTATTTGGTTGGTTTATTTGAAGACACAAATTTATGCGCCATCCATGCCAAACGCGTCACAATTATGCCAAAAGATATCCAATTGGCTAGACGCATTCGTGGTGAACGTGCTTAAATCGTTGATATAAAAACTAAGTAAACGGTCCTTTTCAGGACCACAAAATATCTAAAAGAGGTAGCTAAATTAATTTTTTTTTAAAATGTATCAGGAAAAAAATACCTACAAAAAACACATGTGGAAATACAGTCCAAGGCTCAGACTTTAAAATTTAATTAGAAGCTATTGCTTTCTTTTCAGGCAGCAAAATTAGTAAAACAAAATTGAAATTAAGAATTTCTAGCAAGCAGAGAATTTGCAAATATGGTAGAGGATTAAAATAATTTCAATATATTTTCGATAAATATTATTTTATGACTTTCAGAAATAAATGGAAATGAAATACATTTATTTAGGTAGGTACATCATCGTTTTCAGTGCAAATTTTTATATTGATGTTTACATAAGCAGTTATGATACATACAAATGTTCCTAAGCATGACAACATTCGATTCATTCATTATAGATTAATAATAATTTATCTGAACTATTTTAAATATATTAAATATTTCTGCATGGATGTGCATATGGTTGAGAAATTGTACTCTTTTGTTAGTTTGCCTGTTTTATTTTTATTATTATATTAACCTTATGTTAATTAACCATAAGGAAGGCGATCTTTATTAATTATTATTTATTAAAATAAAAGCAATTTTCATGAAACTTTTATTAATTTTGGTATTAGGGATTTTTCAAAGAATTTTTCAAAGAAAATACCACCGCCTAGACAAAAACGATACACGTTTCATTACTCAAATTGTTTTAATTTTATTCAAAAGAAAAGTAATAACATTTTGATGAAAATTTTCTTTATTTTACACAAATGAACCATGAGCTCTACAATAAAGTTGATTTCAAGTTAAATATAAGTTTTATTTATTAAATATAGACATTTTTAATAGCAAGTATTGAAAAAAAATCACCAAACATTGACTTTAATTGTAAGTTGTGCATTGATAGATAGGTTTTTTTGTATGAAATTATTTATTAAACTATAAATTATTATTGTAAGAATAAATTTAATTAATTTATTTTTTTAATCTTTGCTGAAAATGTGTAAATTTCTTAAGTTTTAAGAGTAGCCTAAGTTGCAAAAGCGTACAAATTATGTACAAAATGAATTTTTTGTAAACCTTCGTTCTAGTTGATTCTCATTTAACCATGTCCGTGGGCTGCAATTGAAATTTAAAAAAAGTAAATTTCTAAAGTGTTTGTGGTTATTCCGCGTTAAAGTGATAAATAATATACAAAAACGAAAATGTCTGATACTGTGGCTACATCTCCTGCAATTGTTGCAGAAAAAAAAATAAAAAAGGCTACCGCGGCCACCAGTGCTTCGAAAAAAACAAAATCAACGCCAACTCATCCTCCTACCCAGCAAATGGTGGATGCCGCCATTAAAACGTTGAAGGAACGCGGTGGCTCTTCGCTTTTGGCTATAAAAAAATACATTGCCGCTACTTACAAAGTTGATGTACAAAAACTTGCACCGTTTATAAAAAAATATTTAAAAAGTGCTGTTATAAGTGGTAAATTAGTGCAAACTAAAGGAAAAGGAGCTGCAGGTTCATTCAAATTATCAGCTAATGCAAATAAAGAACCAAAAACCAAATCTGCTGAAAAGAAAAAATCTGCTGCTAAACCTAAAGCTGCCGCTGGTGGTGACAAAAAATTAAAAAAAGCTACTGGTGAAAAAAAAGTGAAAAAAGTAGCCGCTGCTACAAAAAAGAGTGCTGATAAAAAGAAAGTCGAAAAACCAAAAGTGAAAAGTGTTAAGAAAGCCAGTGCAGTAAAGGCAAAACCAACAAAAGCAAAGGCAGCTGCTCCTAAGCCTAAAGTGCCCAAAGCAAAATCAGCCACAGCATCTGCGGCTAAACCTAAAAAGGCCGTTGCTGCCAAAAAAGCAAAGAAGTAATTTCAATAAAGAAAATATATTGAAATTCACATGCAAATCCACAGTCCTTTTCAGGACTACAAAAAATATATTAAACGAGATATAAATGTTGTTGTTTTTTTTTTTTTTTTTTTTTCAAAAATTAGGGGCAAAAATGTGCACTATCTCGATGAAAAATACCTACCCAAAATTATTAAACAAACAAATGACGACGCGGCGAGTTTATTTTAAATTCTGTTACTATCTCTGAATTGAAATTTTTGCGGCCCTGAAAAGGGCCATTTTTGAAGAAATTCAATAAATAAATTACTTCGAGCTAGTATATTTGGTTACTGCCTTTGTTCCTTCACTGACAGCGTGCTTGGCAAGTTCACCAGGCAACAATAATCGCACGGCTGTCTGGATTTCTCGACTTGTTATTGTTGAACGTTTGTTGTAGTGAGCTAAACGAGAGGCCTCAGCTGCAATTCGTTCGAAAATGTCGTTCACAAAACTGTTCATGATGCTCATGGCCTTTGATGAAATACCAGTATCAGGATGAACTTGCTTCAGTACTTTGTAAATATAAATTGCGTAGCTTTCCTTCCTTTTGCGCTTCTTCTTCTTATCGGTCTTGGTGATATTTTTTTGTGCCTTTCCGGCTTTCTTAGCTGCTTTACCACTAGTTTTAGGCGGCATTTTAATTTAATTTTTTTTTTATTTAAATTCACTTCACTATTCACTATAAACCAACTGTACACACTAATGACTCAATGATAACTGTACCACAACGGGAAAAAATCAACACTATTTATGCTCTCTTTGGACGACGAGTTTATCTGTCACAACCCTCGTTTTTGTGTATGTGAGCAGTCTGAAAATTGTTTAAATAGCGGGGATTTCGGAATTCCAGTCAATATTCCGTCATCCGTGTGCAGTGATACAGTGAACAACTTTCAAGTGTAAAGTGATTGATAGTGAAGTAGTGAAATATAACTAAATTTGTTTCTGTTTTTTTTTAATAAAAAAAAAAAAGAATTGAACATGTCCGGTCGTGGTAAAGGTGGAAAAGTGAAGGGAAAGGCAAAGTCGCGCTCAAATCGTGCTGGATTACAATTCCCAGTGGGTCGTATTCATCGATTGCTACGAAAAGGAAATTATGCTGAGCGCGTCGGAGCTGGTGCGCCTGTATATTTGGCAGCTGTAATGGAATATTTGGCGGCAGAAGTTTTGGAATTGGCGGGAAATGCTGCCCGTGACAACAAAAAAACCAGAATTATTCCCCGCCATTTGCAATTGGCTATTCGCAACGACGAAGAATTAAATAAATTACTCTCTGGCGTAACAATTGCTCAAGGAGGTGTTCTTCCAAATATTCAAGCTGTTTTGTTGCCAAAGAAAACAGAAAAGAGTGCTTAAATCTACTTGTGGAAAAGAGAAAAACAAAAACCGTCCTTTTCAGGACGACAAATAATTTCTTATAAGAGATACATAAGCATAGTATTACGAGTACCAAAAAAAAAAGAAGCGCTTTATTCACTTTTAAACTTACTCTTAATTTGATACAAATATCCCTACATTATTGGTTAAAATCTTCTGTCACGAACAAAATATATAAGGGAAATATGCACATGAAAATAGAAAAAATTGTATGCATATTGCAAACAAAACAAACTAACTTGTTTAAGACGTTTCTGGGTTATCTTCTTTACATTTTAGTTAAGTATTCAATTTGAGTTTGAAAACAAAAAAAAAACAACAGCTGTTCTACATGGGGTGTGTTCGAAAAATGTGTAATTATGTAAATTGTTGGGTCGAGTTGTAAATGCATGAAAATGCTAGTTGAGTTGAAGTTTGCATGTAAATGCATACCGAGTTGGTTTAAAAATTTAAAAACTTTGAAATTTATTGATTTTGTTGTTAGATTTACCGCCGACAGCTTAAAGTTGATCACCTGAGCAACTCCCTGTTCAATTTCATTGGCTTATATGGAAGAGTAAAAACTATGCAACTAAGATTCCGGACACTTTAACGAGCAGTTTAATAATAGTGGTTCACAATTTTCTTAAAATTATTATCCCATTTATTATAAAGACCATTTATTTGGATAGTAAATATTCTTTTATTAATTTTATTCAATAAAAAAGATATTGGAAGACAAAATTCAACACGAAATTATAAAGAAATACTAAATAAAAATTTCGATAAGTTACTTTAAATTGTCTGCAAAGTGCAGAGACATAATTACCAACTTATTCTACTCAATACCATGTTCATATTTCTTTTGGTGTTTTCATAAATGCATGCTTTGTTTACATGCGATCAATTGCAATCATATTAAAGTCATAGAAAAAATGTTTGCATGTAAGTTTTTATAGTTTGACATTTGCGCTACAAATATTTGCATTTTGCAACATTTAACATTTGCATTTATGAAAGTTATATATTCGCCAGACTTTCTTAACCAAACCATCAGAACAAGCATATCTCAATAATGTTTCCATAATATGTTATGGTTAAATACACTAATCCTTTTATCTTATAGTAGATAATTGATTCTTGCCAATTTTGTGAAAATATGATTTTAGTAAGTTTACTTACGAAATAACTTTGCTTTCAACCAAAAAAAATGTTTGGTTTGAAATTTGTGGAACGCTTGCACTTTGCAATGCAGGCGAAGTGTAAGAAAAATATATTTATCACCGAACACACCCTTATGTTTGCCAACATTTATATCTTTCTTGACTGCCATCTACATTTAACTAGACGAACTCTATCTTCACTAAAATACTTTTGCAGAATATTAGCTTATTTTTGTTCACTAATGAGGTGTTCTTGTTTTCCTAGTAAAATTTTTACTAGGGTAGCTATTTTTACACGGCTATACATGTTTTTTTTTTTTTTGAAAACCTATTAAAAAAATATAGCGATAAAACTAGCTACATATTTAGGTAAGACAACATTATTTGTAGTTTTTAATTTAATTTATCTTTGAATAATGAAAATTTTAAAATAATAATGCATAATGGCGACAAAACCAGCAACATAAAAATATTTTTCCTAAAAAAAGACTTTCTTAACCAAACCATGCATTTATGGAAGCACCATTTGTCAGCTTTGTAATCAGAACAAGCATATCTCAATAATGTTTCCATAATATGTTATGGTTAAATACATTAATCCTTTTATCTTATAGTAGATAATTGATTCTTGCCAATTTTGTGAAAATATGATTTTAGTAAGTTTACTTACGAAATAACTTTGCTTTCAACCAAAAAAAATGTTTGGTTTGAAATTTGTGGAACGCTTGCACTTTGCAATGCAGGCGAAGTGTAAGAAAAATATATTTATCACCGAACACACCCTTATGTTTGCCAACATTTATATCTTTCTTGACTGCCATCTACATTTAACTAGACGAACTCTATCTTCACTAAAATACTTTTGCAGAATATTAGCTTATTTTTGTTCACTAATGAGGTGTTCTTGTTTTCCTAGTAAAATTTTTACTAGGGTAGCTATTTTTACACGGCTATACATGTTTTTTTTTTTTTTGAAAACCTATTAAAAAAATATAGCGATAAAACTAGCTACATATTTAGGTAAGACAACATTATTTGTAGTTTTTAATTTAATTTATCTTTGAAAAATGAAAATTTTAAAATAATAATGCATAATGGCGACAAAACCAGCAACATAAAAATATTTTTCCTAAAAAAATATTAAACGCATTTCAAAATAATTATTTTCTTATAATCAGAATAAAAACAATTAGATTGAAAAAAAAAAAAAAATTGTGAGCATAAAATGGAATTTTGATTTAATTTTCAATCTCTTTTAAATTTAATTGTGGTCCTGAAAAGGACCGATTGTTAGTTCTGAAGTGAACATTTAACCTCCGAAACCATAAAGAGTACGTCCTTGCCTCTTCAACGCGTAAACTACATCCATTGCTGTAACTGTCTTACGTTTGGCATGTTCAGTGTAAGTGACAGCATCACGGATAACATTTTCCAAAAATACTTTTAGAACTCCACGTGTTTCTTCGTAAATCAACCCAGAAATTCGCTTAACACCTCCACGACGAGCCAATCGACGAATTGCTGGTTTTGTAATTCCTTGGATATTATCACGCAACACCTTGCGATGGCGTTTAGCACCACCTTTGCCCAAACCTTTTCCTCCTTTACCACGACCAGTCATTTTTATTTAATTAAAAATACACTCAAATTTAAGAACTTCACTACACAAGATTCACTGTCAAACTGTGCTTGAGCGACAAACTATACAAGTATTTATACTTATTTTACTAGTGAATCTTAATTTTGATTGGCTAATCATGTCGATACTAAAATAAAAAAACAACCGAACGGAGACAAAAATAGTCAATTTTATGACTTAAGTAGAAATCCACATGCGTTCTCGAAAAAAAATTGTGAAAATTTGTGTAGTGTAATTAAAAGTTAAGTAGTGGAAAAAAAGTGAAATAATGGCTCGTACAAAGCAAACTGCCCGTAAATCGACTGGTGGAAAGGCTCCACGTAAGCAATTGGCTACAAAGGCAGCCCGTAAAAGTGCTCCTGCGACTGGAGGTGTGAAAAAACCTCATCGTTATCGTCCTGGAACTGTGGCTCTTCGAGAAATTCGTCGTTATCAGAAAAGCACTGAATTGTTAATTCGCAAATTGCCTTTCCAACGTTTAGTTCGTGAAATTGCTCAGGATTTCAAAACAGATTTGCGGTTCCAGAGCTCAGCTGTAATGGCGCTTCAAGAAGCTAGTGAAGCTTATTTGGTTGGTTTATTTGAAGACACAAATTTATGCGCCATCCATGCCAAACGCGTCACAATTATGCCAAAAGATATCCAATTGGCTAGACGCATTCGTGGTGAACGTGCTTAAATCGTTGATATAAAAACTAAGTAAACGGTCCTTTTCAGGACCACAAAATATCTAAAAGAGGTAGCTAAATTAATTTTTTTTTAAAATGTATCAGGAAAAAAATACCTACAAAAAACACATGTGGAAATACAGTCCAAGGCTCAGACTTTAAAATTTAATTAGAAGCTATTGCTTTCTTTTCAGGCAGCAAAATTAGTAAAACAAAATTGAAATTAAGAATTTCTAGCAAGCAGAGAATTTGCAAATATGGTAGAGGATTAAAATAATTTCAATATATTTTCGATAAATATTATTTTATGACTTTCAGAAATAAATGGAAATGAAATACATTTATTTAGGTAGGTACATCATCGTTTTCAGTGCAAATTTTTATATTGATGTTTACATAAGCAGTTATGATACATACAAATGTTCCTAAGCATGACAACATTCGATTCATTCATTATAGATTAATAATAATTTATCTGAACTATTTTAAATATATTAAATATTTCTGCATGGATGTGCATATGGTTGAGAAATTGTACTCTTTTGTTAGTTTGCCTGTTTTATTTTTATTATTATATTAACCTTATGTTAATTAACCATAAGGAAGGCGATCTTTATTAATTATTATTTATTAAAATAAAAGCAATTTTCATGAAACTTTTATTAATTTTGGTATTAGGGATTTTTCAAAGAATTTTTCAAAGAAAATACCACCGCCTAGACAAAAACGATACACGTTTCATTACTCAAATTGTTTTAATTTTATTCAAAAGAAAAGTAATAACATTTTGATGAAAATTTTCTTTATTTTACACAAATGAACCATGAGCTCTACAATAAAGTTGATTTCAAGTTAAATATAAGTTTTATTTATTAAATATAGACATTTTTAATAGCAAGTATTGAAAAAAAATCACCAAACATTGACTTTAATTGTAAGTTGTGCATTGATAGATAGGTTTTTTTGTATGAAATTATTTATTAAACTATAAATTATTATTGTAAGAATAAATTTAATTAATTTTTTTTTTTAATCTTTGCTGAAAATGTGTAAATTTCTTAAGTTTTAAGAGTAGCCTAAGTTGCAAAAGCGTACAAATTATGTGCAAAATGAATTTTTTGTAAACCTTCGTTCTAGTTGATTCTCATTTAACCATGTCCGTGGGCTGCAATTGAAATTTAAAAAAAGTAAATTTCTAAAGTGTTTGTGGTTATTCCGCGTTAAAGTGATAAATAATATACAAAAACGAAAATGTCTGATACTGTGGCTACATCTCCTGCAATTGTTGCAGAAAAAAAAATAAAAAAGGCTACCGCGGCCACCAGTGCTTCGAAAAAAACAAAATCAACGCCAACTCATCCTCCTACCCAGCAAATGGTGGATGCCGCCATTAAAACGTTGAAGGAACGCGGTGGCTCTTCGCTTTTGGCTATAAAAAAATACATTGCCGCTACTTACAAAGTTGATGTACAAAAACTTGCACCGTTTATAAAAAAATATTTAAAAAGTGCTGTTATAAGTGGTAAATTAGTGCAAACTAAAGGAAAAGGAGCTGCAGGTTCATTCAAATTATCAGCTAATGCAAATAAAGAACCAAAAACCAAATCTGCTGAAAAGAAAAAATCTGCTGCTAAACCTAAAGCTGCCGCTGGTGGTGACAAAAAATTAAAAAAAGCTACTGGTGAAAAAAAAGTGAAAAAAGTAGCCGCTGCTACAAAAAAGAGTGCTGATAAAAAGAAAGTCGAAAAACCAAAAGTGAAAAGTGTTAAGAAAGCCAGTGCAGTAAAGGCAAAACCAACAAAAGCAAAGGCAGCTGCTCCTAAGCCTAAAGTGCCCAAAGCAAAATCAGCCACAGCATCTGCGGCTAAACCTAAAAAGGCCGTTGCTGCCAAAAAAGCAAAGAAGTAATTTCAATAAAGAAAATATATTGAAATTCACATGCAAATCCACAGTCCTTTTCAGGACTACAAAAAATATATTAAACGAGATATAAATGTTGTTGTTTTATTAGGGGCAAAAATGTGCACTATCTCGATGAAAAATACCTACCCAAAATTATTAAACAAACAAATGACGACGCGGCGAGTTTATTTTAAATTCTGTTACTATCTCTGAATTGAAATTTTTGCGGCCCTGAAAAGGGCCATTTTTGAAGAAATTCAATAAATAAATTACTTCGAGCTAGTATATTTGGTTACTGCCTTTGTTCCTTCACTGACAGCGTGCTTGGCAAGTTCACCAGGCAACAATAATCGCACGGCTGTCTGGATTTCTCGACTTGTTATTGTTGAACGTTTGTTGTAGTGAGCTAAACGAGAGGCCTCAGCTGCAATTCGTTCGAAAATGTCGTTCACAAAACTGTTCATGATGCTCATGGCCTTTGATGAAATACCAGTATCAGGATGAACTTGCTTCAGTACTTTGTAAATATAAATTGCGTAGCTTTCCTTCCTTTTGCGCTTCTTCTTCTTATCGGTCTTGGTGATATTTTTTTGTGCCTTTCCGGCTTTCTTAGCTGCTTTACCACTAGTTTTAGGCGGCATTTTAATTTAATTTTTTTTTTATTTAAATTCACTTCACTATTCACTATAAACCAACTGTACACACTAATGACTCAATGATAACTGTACCACAACGGCATTTTTTTTTTTTAATTTATTGAACCATAAAAAAAATTTATATACATTTTGGCTTAATTCTAACATAAATAATATTTAACAATAACTTAACTTAATAACATTTGTTGGCACAAAGGGGGCCTAACTTATAACAATGGCAAATTACAAAATTAACATATATGTTTAACATGAAGTCAATGGCTAAAAAAAAGAGTGTCGTTGGCGAGGTTCATCTCGGGTTGTTCAGTCCCGGTTGTCCAGATGGAGGTTGGTTGGGTGAGGCGGCGTTCAGCCGCGGTAGTATGCTGACTCAAGGCCAGCATAAAAGGAGACGTCGTCGTCGTCGTCAGTGGGGAATTTATCCAAGATATCCATACCACAAAGATATCTCGGGTCCGGGTGTCGTTCCTGATTGGTCATCCTTCTCATTAATTGGTTAGGGTGGCTGGCGACTTTGGTGATTATCTTCCTGGCTGCCTGTGCAAGAAAATGGTCAAGTGGCTTGATTTCTGCTTCTTCGTAGACTCTTCGATTGCTATAGTGCTTCTGTCGTTGACGGTCGAATTGCAGATCAGTGCATATCCTTAGTATCTTCCTCTCGAAGACTTTGAGTTTTTCCATTGCAGTTTTGGATATGGTGAACCATATCGGAAAACTGTAGGTGATAACCGGTCTCAGCAGCTGTTTGTATATCAGCAGTTTCGTTGGTTTACTCAATCCTGTTTTCTTCTTCAAGAGAGGATGAACTCGGTGGAATGCAATGTTCGCTTTCGTTATCACAGCCTTGGAGTGTGGGTTGAAGCGCAGCAGCTCATTGAAGTGTACTCCCAGGTATTTGGCGTTCTTCTTGGCTTTAATCCTTGATCCATCCGGAAACGTCAGGACAAGGTTTCTGGCCACTGCCGCCGATCTACAGCGGCTGTTGTTGGTGACGGGCCTCCGAAAGCACACCAATTCCGACTTGGAGGTGTTTATTCTTATTCCCCACTTCTGGTAGTACTCGTAGAGTCTGCTGGTGTGTGTTTCTACTCTTCGGGCTGCGATCGTCGGAAACATGGAGGATGAATAGGTAAGTGAGTCATCCGCAAACAGCAGGTTCTCACAATCCGTTGGCACTGGCTGGTCAGATGTCATCAGGCTGAAAAGGAACGGTCCAAGTTTTGATCCTTGGGCGACCCCAGCCTTTACGTCTCTAATCGTTGACTTGCAACTGTCGATTTCTACGAAGAAGTTTCTGAAAGAAAGAAAAGAAAATAAAATTTTAATTATTGACTGTGGAATATTAAAAAGTCGTAGCTTATGAATGAGGGCCTCAATCCATACGCTGTCGAAAGCTTTCTCGACATCCAGAAAGCATCCAACTGTAGCTCGGTGGCTATTAAGAGCGGCAGTGACGTCGGACTGAAACTTTAGCAGTGGATGGATCGTTGAGTGAGCTTGTCGGAAGCCAAACTGCATGTCGGGGATGATGTTATGTTCGTTGCAGAATTTCTTCAGCCTCCTTAATATGACTTCTTCAAGGATTTTACTGATGTTGTTGAGGAGCGAGACCGGCCTGTAGTTGGAGATGATGTTGGCGCTGCCTTTCTTCGGAATTGCCACTATTTTGGCTGTCTTCCACTTTTTTGGAAAATAGCCGTTGTTGATGCAGTTATTTATGATAATAGCCAAGGTTATCATAAAAACTTGTGGAAGTCTTTTCAGGACGTAATTGGAAATCCCGTCCATTCCAGTTGACTTCTTTGGCTTTAAGTTGCTAATGATCTCTGCAACCTCCTCAGGATTGCAGAATTTATTGAAATTAGCTGGATCATCGGCTGTGCAAGTGTCATTGAATTGAACTTCTTGCGTGTTTGGCTGTTGAGTCAACTGGATAGAGGTTTCCACTTCGTTCAGGAAGGCTTGGTCCGTTGATGGCCTTGGGGTGAAACTCTGCTCAAATTGGTTGGCAAAAGCCTCCACTTTGTCATTCATTGATGATAGTTCGATGTTGTTGCTCATCAGGACTTCGGGCAGTGGTTTTTTCCTACCGATGAGGCGGTTGATTTCCTTGAAGGCATTTGGTCCAGGTTTTATCTCCCTTAATCTCTTTTTGAAGGAGATGTCGTTGTGGTGTCGGATGGAGTTGCGGAACATGATGTTCACACATTCTAGTTCACTCTTGATAGCCCGGTATTCGGGGTTCACCCTGTTGAGTTCCCTCTGATGGATCCTCTGAAGGCGCTTTCTCAGTCTTTGGCGGTGATGGTACAAATTTTGAACATATTCTGGGAGGTGTTGGTATCTGTCCTTCGTTGCCCTGTGAATTTTTTGGGCATCAAGAGCGAGTGAAATGGTTGATTCCATGGACTCGACAACCTCATCGATTTCACTGTCCTGGAGGTTTCGATTCACTGGTGGTAGCACTAGATTTCCTTCGATGTCTAACTGCAATCTCTCGAAGTTTAGTCTCCTGTAGTCGATGAAGTCCGCTTGAGGTCTCGCTGCTAAAATGGCTGGTTGGCTGAGCTTCATGGATAGGAGTACTGCTTCGTGGTCCGAGTCGCTTGGGACAGTTGAACATATAAAATTGCAGATGTCTGGAATAACAAAAACAAAATTAGAAGTTGAAAGAAAGAAGTCAAGAGTTGATGGAGTTCTGGGGAACGTTGGCTTTGGCTGTGACACTACAACCAAAGAATGTTCCTCCATGTGATCGTACAACCAGTCCACGATAGCTTTTCCTTCGATACTGATGGTTGTATCCTGCCATTGGTGGTGACGTGCGTTGAAGTCGCCTCCAATGAGTCCGTAAGTAGTCCGCTTCAAAACATTGTTGAGGATTCCCATATCGTTTCGGATATTTTCGTTGGTGGAGCCGCATTTGAAATAAATGCTTATAATTGTGAGGGACTCTCCTTGTCCCAACTCTATTCTCACTGCAGTGGCTTCGCTGGTATAAAGCCCTGAGATGAGAACTTCGCTGGTACTGTAGGATATATTGTCCCTCAAGAAGATGGCAGTTCCTTTACGACTCTGGGATTTATCCTGCCGAAAGGTTTTGTATCCGATGACATCAATGTTGTTTCTGCGGGCTACGTTGGTTTCACTGATGAGAGCGATATCCGGTTTATTTTTCTTCATGAATATGTTGAACGCTGTCCTTCTTTCCAAGCTGTATAATGAATTCACATTATACGTCAGTATGTGAAGCTTCTTTAGTTGCATAGTTGAAAGATGAATGTGGCCAGAGCCACGGACTTTTCTCCTTCACTCAGCTGTGCGTAATTAGCAGGATCAGCGCTCTTGGCTTTCTCCATTACGGAAAGGAGATTGCTTCCGAAGATTCGTTGGACTTCGTTGCTTAGATTCGTTGATGGTGCTGGCTTGGTTTGGCTAGGCGTTGGCTTCGCTGGGACTGTCCTTGTTGGTCCGCTTCTGGTGGTCTTTGCTGGAGTCCCCGAAGGCTGTTGTTGTTGGATTTTTGTTTTCGTTGCTGTTGGTCCATTAATCAGCATTTTTGCATAGCTGACATTGGGACGAGCAGCAGCAAAAACTGACCGTGCAGCAAGTTCCTTGTAAGCCTTCTTTTCCGCTTGTTTTTGATTTTTTGCTGTCTTTATTGCGGTAAGGGTTGGACAACCCTTAAAGCTAGCTGGATGCCCCTCCTTCTGGCAGTTAGCACACCAAACATCAAGCCCAGTATTTTCCTTGCGTTTGCACTGTCCAGGTTCGTGTTTCTCCTTGCATTTGACGCACACATAATCGCGTCCACAATTTGAGGCTACGTGCCCAAAGCGTTGGCATTTGCGACATTGTGTGATGTCAGTGGACTGAAGACGCTCCCAGTGAACCCTTTGATTCATGATCAAAGTCTTGGTGTAAACTTCTGCCATCTCCAAGTTTTTGCTCATTTCCACGACAAAGTTATTATATGTCTTTCCTTGAGCCTTCTTTGATCGGTATGGAGTAACCTTAATGACAGGGAGTCCCTCTATCCTTAATTCCTCTTCTACCTCTACGGCGGCGTAGGAATAGTGAATTCCCTTAAGTAGTAGAAGGTTCTTCCTGTCTTCCTTTGGCGTAAACGTCGTAAAATGGATTTTCCTTTCCAGTAAGAACTTCTTAATGGCGTCGAAGGATTCCCTGTTTCCACCGTTGATTAGAGTTGATTTCGTGTTGCGGTTCTTTAGCGTAAAGCTAAGTTGTTTGGCTTTACAATACCTGCTAATTTCTGCAATATTAGCTGAATATACGAATATTGGTGGTAATCCTGTATTTTTCCTTGGTTGCGTGTCTTTTGTTGTAATTTGTGCTTCGGTAGCCTTAATAGTTTTTGTATTTGGGGTTGGTGTCTTAATCACTTTCTTGGCTGATGTTATGTTTGGAGTTACGGGAACTGGCGTTGGCGCTTGAGGTAGATTCGTTGTGGAATCTTTGTCCAGTTGTGGGCGCTTCACGTTGTCTTTTATTGATGATGTCTTCCGTGTTCTTTTTTGTCCTGGCAGTGGTGAGTCACTATCGTCCTCTTCGGAGCTTGTGTTTTCACAGGCAAGCTCCTCTTCAGTTGAAGTTTCTTCAACGCTACTGCTCTCAGATTCTGTTTCACTTTCGATCTCCTCAGATTCCATCTCGTTGTCATTTCCTTCGCTTGGTTCGTTGTTGTTTATTAATGGTATGAACTTCGTTATGGTATCACTAAGCCTCTGACCTAGTTCGGGGCTAAGGTAAGTGACCATCCTGGCAAGCAATGCTTCTAGCGAAGCAAATGCTGCCTCCGGATTAAATGGTTCACCCATTTTCGGATTAACTTTAAATTTCTTTTATTATTTTATTACACTGTATTATTTAACACTCAAAACTTATTTTCATATGTTCCGTGGAAATAAAACCAGGGTGATTACTTGTAGGCGCAGGTAGCCTGCTCGTATACCTGCCTTAGGTGCTTGGGTATTTCGGGGTGGATTAAAATCTTCAGCTTTCAAAGTACACTTTATTTGTCCGCGCACAACCGTGTTGTTTCACTGACCACTGTCATGTGATGATGTGAGTGATGTACCACAACGGGAAAAAATCAACACTATTTATGCTCTCTTTGGACGACGAGTTTATCTGTCACAACCCTCGTTTTTGTGTATGTGAGCAGTCTGAAAATTGTTTAAATAGCGGGGATTTCGGAATTCCAGTCAATATTCCGTCATCCGTGTGCAGTGATACAGTGAACAACTTTCAAGTGTAAAGTGATTGATAGTGAAGTAGTGAAATATAACTAAATTTGTTTCTGTTTTTTTTTAATAAAAAAAAAAAAGAATTGAACATGTCCGGTCGTGGTAAAGGTGGAAAAGTGAAGGGAAAGGCAAAGTCGCGCTCAAATCGTGCTGGATTACAATTCCCAGTGGGTCGTATTCATCGATTGCTACGAAAAGGAAATTATGCTGAGCGCGTCGGAGCTGGTGCGCCTGTATATTTGGCAGCTGTAATGGAATATTTGGCGGCAGAAGTTTTGGAATTGGCGGGAAATGCTGCCCGTGACAACAAAAAAACCAGAATTATTCCCCGCCATTTGCAATTGGCTATTCGCAACGACGAAGAATTAAATAAATTACTCTCTGGCGTAACAATTGCTCAAGGAGGTGTTCTTCCAAATATTCAAGCTGTTTTGTTGCCAAAGAAAACAGAAAAGAGTGCTTAAATCTACTTGTGGAAAAGAGAAAAACAAAAACCGTCCTTTTCAGGACGACAAATAATTTCTTATAAGAGATACATAAGCATAGTATTACGAGTACCAAAAAAAAAAGAAGCGCTTTATTCACTTTTAAACTTACTCTTAATTTGATACAAATATCCCTACATTATTGGTTAAAATCTTCTGTCACGAACAAAATATATAAGGGAAATATGCACATGAAAATAGAAAAAATTGTATGCATATTGCAAACAAAACAAACTAACTTGTTTAAGACGTTTCTGGGTTATCTTCTTTACATTTTAGTTAAGTATTCAATTTGAGTTTGAAAACAAAAAAAAAACAACAGCTGTTCTACATGGGGTGTGTTCGAAAAATGTGTAATTATGTAAATTGTTGGGTCGAGTTGTAAATGCATGAAAATGCTAGTTGAGTTGAAGTTTGCATGTAAATGCATACCGAGTTGGTTTAAAAATTTAAAAACTTTGAAATTTATTGATTTTGTTGTTAGATTTACCGCCGACAGCTTAAAGTTGATCACCTGAGCAACTCCCTGTTCAATTTCATTGGCTTATATGGAAGAGTAAAAACTATGCAACTAAGATTCCGGACACTTTAACGAGCAGTTTAATAATAGTGGTTCACAATTTTCTTAAAATTATTATCCCATTTATTATAAAGACCATTTATTTGGATAGTAAATATTCTTTTATTAATTTTATTCAATAAAAAAGATATTGGAAGACAAAATTCAACACGAAATTATAAAGAAATACTAAATAAAAATTTCGATAAGTTACTTTAAATTGTCTGCAAAGTGCAGAGACATAATTACCAACTTATTCTACTCAATACCATGTTCATATTTCTTTTGGTGTTTTCATAAATGCATGCTTTGTTTACATGCGATCAATTGCAATCATATTAAAGTCATAGAAAAAATGTTTGCATGTAAGTTTTTATAGTTTGACATTTGCGCTACAAATATTTGCATTTTGCAACATTTAACATTTGCATTTATGAAAGTTATATATTCGCCAGACTTTCTTAACCAAACCATCAGAACAAGCATATCTCAATAATGTTTCCATAATATGTTATGGTTAAATACACTAATCCTTTTATCTTATAGTAGATAATTGATTCTTGCCAATTTTGTGAAAATATGATTTTAGTAAGTTTACTTACGAAATAACTTTGCTTTCAACCAAAAAAAATGTTTGGTTTGAAATTTGTGGAACGCTTGCACTTTGCAATGCAGGCGAAGTGTAAGAAAAATATATTTATCACCGAACACACCCTTATGTTTGCCAACATTTATATCTTTCTTGACTGCCATCTACATTTAACTAGACGAACTCTATCTTCACTAAAATACTTTTGCAGAATATTAGCTTATTTTTGTTCACTAATGAGGTGTTCTTGTTTTCCTAGTAAAATTTTTACTAGGGTAGCTATTTTTACACGGCTATACATGTTTTTTTTTTTTTTGAAAACCTATTAAAAAAATATAGCGATAAAACTAGCTACATATTTAGGTAAGACAACATTATTTGTAGTTTTTAATTTAATTTATCTTTGAATAATGAAAATTTTAAAATAATAATGCATAATGGCGACAAAACCAGCAACATAAAAATATTTTTCCTAAAAAAAGACTTTCTTAACCAAACCATGCATTTATGGAAGCACCATTTGTCAGCTTTGTAATCAGAACAAGCATATCTCAATAATGTTTCCATAATATGTTATGGTTAAATACATTAATCCTTTTATCTTATAGTAGATAATTGATTCTTGCCAATTTTGTGAAAATATGATTTTAGTAAGTTTACTTACGAAATAACTTTGCTTTCAACCAAAAAAAATGTTTGGTTTGAAATTTGTGGAACGCTTGCACTTTGCAATGCAGGCGAAGTGTAAGAAAAATATATTTATCACCGAACACACCCTTATGTTTGCCAACATTTATATCTTTCTTGACTGCCATCTACATTTAACTAGACGAACTCTATCTTCACTAAAATACTTTTGCAGAATATTAGCTTATTTTTGTTCACTAATGAGGTGTTCTTGTTTTCCTAGTAAAATTTTTACTAGGGTAGCTATTTTTACACGGCTATACATGTTTTTTTTTTTTTTGAAAACCTATTAAAAAAATATAGCGATAAAACTAGCTACATATTTAGGTAAGACAACATTATTTGTAGTTTTTAATTTAATTTATCTTTGAAAAATGAAAATTTTAAAATAATAATGCATAATGGCGACAAAACCAGCAACATAAAAATATTTTTCCTAAAAAAATATTAAACGCATTTCAAAATAATTATTTTCTTATAATCAGAATAAAAACAATTAGATTGAAAAAAAAAAAAAAATTGTGAGCATAAAATGGAATTTTGATTTAATTTTCAATCTCTTTTAAATTTAATTGTGGTCCTGAAAAGGACCGATTGTTAGTTCTGAAGTGAACATTTAACCTCCGAAACCATAAAGAGTACGTCCTTGCCTCTTCAACGCGTAAACTACATCCATTGCTGTAACTGTCTTACGTTTGGCATGTTCAGTGTAAGTGACAGCATCACGGATAACATTTTCCAAAAATACTTTTAGAACTCCACGTGTTTCTTCGTAAATCAACCCAGAAATTCGCTTAACACCTCCACGACGAGCCAATCGACGAATTGCTGGTTTTGTAATTCCTTGGATATTATCACGCAACACCTTGCGATGGCGTTTAGCACCACCTTTGCCCAAACCTTTTCCTCCTTTACCACGACCAGTCATTTTTATTTAATTAAAAATACACTCAAATTTAAGAACTTCACTACACAAGATTCACTGTCAAACTGTGCTTGAGCGACAAACTATACAAGTATTTATACTTATTTTACTAGTGAATCTTAATTTTGATTGGCTAATCATGTCGATACTAAAATAAAAAAACAACCGAACGGAGACAAAAATAGTCAATTTTATGACTTAAGTAGAAATCCACATGCGTTCTCGAAAAAAAATTGTGAAAATTTGTGTAGTGTAATTAAAAGTTAAGTAGTGGAAAAAAAGTGAAATAATGGCTCGTACAAAGCAAACTGCCCGTAAATCGACTGGTGGAAAGGCTCCACGTAAGCAATTGGCTACAAAGGCAGCCCGTAAAAGTGCTCCTGCGACTGGAGGTGTGAAAAAACCTCATCGTTATCGTCCTGGAACTGTGGCTCTTCGAGAAATTCGTCGTTATCAGAAAAGCACTGAATTGTTAATTCGCAAATTGCCTTTCCAACGTTTAGTTCGTGAAATTGCTCAGGATTTCAAAACAGATTTGCGGTTCCAGAGCTCAGCTGTAATGGCGCTTCAAGAAGCTAGTGAAGCTTATTTGGTTGGTTTATTTGAAGACACAAATTTATGCGCCATCCATGCCAAACGCGTCACAATTATGCCAAAAGATATCCAATTGGCTAGACGCATTCGTGGTGAACGTGCTTAAATCGTTGATATAAAAACTAAGTAAACGGTCCTTTTCAGGACCACAAAATATCTAAAAGAGGTAGCTAAATTAATTTTTTTTTAAAATGTATCAGGAAAAAAATACCTACAAAAAACACATGTGGAAATACAGTCCAAGGCTCAGACTTTAAAATTTAATTAGAAGCTATTGCTTTCTTTTCAGGCAGCAAAATTAGTAAAACAAAATTGAAATTAAGAATTTCTAGCAAGCAGAGAATTTGCAAATATGGTAGAGGATTAAAATAATTTCAATATATTTTCGATAAATATTATTTTATGACTTTCAGAAATAAATGGAAATGAAATACATTTATTTAGGTAGGTACATCATCGTTTTCAGTGCAAATTTTTATATTGATGTTTACATAAGCAGTTATGATACATACAAATGTTCCTAAGCATGACAACATTCGATTCATTCATTATAGATTAATAATAATTTATCTGAACTATTTTAAATATATTAAATATTTCTGCATGGATGTGCATATGGTTGAGAAATTGTACTCTTTTGTTAGTTTGCCTGTTTTATTTTTATTATTATATTAACCTTATGTTAATTAACCATAAGGAAGGCGATCTTTATTAATTATTATTTATTAAAATAAAAGCAATTTTCATGAAACTTTTATTAATTTTGGTATTAGGGATTTTTCAAAGAATTTTTCAAAGAAAATACCACCGCCTAGACAAAAACGATACACGTTTCATTACTCAAATTGTTTTAATTTTATTCAAAAGAAAAGTAATAACATTTTGATGAAAATTTTCTTTATTTTACACAAATGAACCATGAGCTCTACAATAAAGTTGATTTCAAGTTAAATATAAGTTTTATTTATTAAATATAGACATTTTTAATAGCAAGTATTGAAAAAAAATCACCAAACATTGACTTTAATTGTAAGTTGTGCATTGATAGATAGGTTTTTTTGTATGAAATTATTTATTAAACTATAAATTATTATTGTAAGAATAAATTTAATTAATTTTTTTTTTTAATCTTTGCTGAAAATGTGTAAATTTCTTAAGTTTTAAGAGTAGCCTAAGTTGCAAAAGCGTACAAATTATGTGCAAAATGAATTTTTTGTAAACCTTCGTTCTAGTTGATTCTCATTTAACCATGTCCGTGGGCTGCAATTGAAATTTAAAAAAAGTAAATTTCTAAAGTGTTTGTGGTTATTCCGCGTTAAAGTGATAAATAATATACAAAAACGAAAATGTCTGATACTGTGGCTACATCTCCTGCAATTGTTGCAGAAAAAAAAATAAAAAAGGCTACCGCGGCCACCAGTGCTTCGAAAAAAACAAAATCAACGCCAACTCATCCTCCTACCCAGCAAATGGTGGATGCCGCCATTAAAACGTTGAAGGAACGCGGTGGCTCTTCGCTTTTGGCTATAAAAAAATACATTGCCGCTACTTACAAAGTTGATGTACAAAAACTTGCACCGTTTATAAAAAAATATTTAAAAAGTGCTGTTATAAGTGGTAAATTAGTGCAAACTAAAGGAAAAGGAGCTGCAGGTTCATTCAAATTATCAGCTAATGCAAATAAAGAACCAAAAACCAAATCTGCTGAAAAGAAAAAATCTGCTGCTAAACCTAAAGCTGCCGCTGGTGGTGACAAAAAATTAAAAAAAGCTACTGGTGAAAAAAAAGTGAAAAAAGTAGCCGCTGCTACAAAAAAGAGTGCTGATAAAAAGAAAGTCGAAAAACCAAAAGTGAAAAGTGTTAAGAAAGCCAGTGCAGTAAAGGCAAAACCAACAAAAGCAAAGGCAGCTGCTCCTAAGCCTAAAGTGCCCAAAGCAAAATCAGCCACAGCATCTGCGGCTAAACCTAAAAAGGCCGTTGCTGCCAAAAAAGCAAAGAAGTAATTTCAATAAAGAAAATATATTGAAATTCACATGCAAATCCACAGTCCTTTTCAGGACTACAAAAAATATATTAAACGAGATATAAATGTTGTTGTTTTATTAGGGGCAAAAATGTGCACTATCTCGATGAAAAATACCTACCCAAAATTATTAAACAAACAAATGACGACGCGGCGAGTTTATTTTAAATTCTGTTACTATCTCTGAATTGAAATTTTTGCGGCCCTGAAAAGGGCCATTTTTGAAGAAATTCAATAAATAAATTACTTCGAGCTAGTATATTTGGTTACTGCCTTTGTTCCTTCACTGACAGCGTGCTTGGCAAGTTCACCAGGCAACAATAATCGCACGGCTGTCTGGATTTCTCGACTTGTTATTGTTGAACGTTTGTTGTAGTGAGCTAAACGAGAGGCCTCAGCTGCAATTCGTTCGAAAATGTCGTTCACAAAACTGTTCATGATGCTCATGGCCTTTGATGAAATACCAGTATCAGGATGAACTTGCTTCAGTACTTTGTAAATATAAATTGCGTAGCTTTCCTTCCTTTTGCGCTTCTTCTTCTTATCGGTCTTGGTGATATTTTTTTGTGCCTTTCCGGCTTTCTTAGCTGCTTTACCACTAGTTTTAGGCGGCATTTTAATTTAATTTTTTTTTTATTTAAATTCACTTCACTATTCACTATAAACCAACTGTACACACTAATGACTCAATGATAACTGTACCACAACGGAATTGAATTAATTTTTATTGAACATATAATATTTACAATTTGTCTTAAAATTTAACTTATACATAATATGACATATTTTTTTTTGTTTGTTGGCACATAGGGGGCCTAACGATATAAATTGGCTTAGTTTAAAATTAAAATAAAAATAATATACATGGCGAAACTTAAGATAAACGTCGGTTGACCTGGTTGCTCTAGGGTTGTTCAATCCCTGGTGTCATGTTGTTGGGTTGGGTTGGTGGGGGAGGCTAATCGCCTAGATTAGCCACGATGTATGTCTAAGTCGGTGTCGGCGTAGAAGGAGACAGCGTCTCCGTTGTCAATTGGGATCCATTCTGGTATTTGCATGGCACAGAGGAATCTTGGCTCTGGATGTCGTTCCTGGGTGGTCATCATTCGTATTAGTGGGTTTGGGTGGTTGGTAATTTCCGATACTCGTTTCCTTGCCGATTCTATAAGAAACTGATCCAGTGGCTTCATTTTGGCTTCTTCGTAGAGTCGCTTGTTGGTGAAGTGCTTTCGCCTCTGTCGATTAAAGAAAAGTCCTGTGCAAATCCGCAATATCTTCCTCTCGAATACTTGAAGTTTCAGCATAGCAGTCTTCGATATGGTGAACCACACCGGAAAACTGTAGCTGATTATCGGTCTTAGTAACTGCTTGTATATAAGCAGTTTCGTTGGCTGACTCAGTCCGGTTCTTTTCTTCATAAGGGGATATAGTCGATGAAAAGCAAAATTGGCTTTCTTTAACACTGCCCTTGAATGCGGGTTAAATTTGAACTTTTCGTCAAAGTTCACCCCAAGATACTTCACGTTCTTTTTTGCTGAAATTAATGATCCATCGGGAAGCTTCAGAAACAGGTTTCTGCATGTCCTTGCTGCACGTATTTGACTGCTGCTTCTGGTTACCGGCCTCCTAAAGCACACCAGTTCGGATTTGGCTGAGTTGATTTTGATACCCCATTTTTTATAGAAGCCGAAAAGTCTCGATATGTGGGCTTCAACTCTTCGGGCAGCTAATATAGGTGATGTCGATGAGGCGTATGTCAGTGAGTCATCGGCGAACAGCAGGTTCTGGCAATCAGTTGGTGCAGGTTGATCAGATGTCATCAGGCTATAAAGGAATGGACCAAGCTTTGACCCTTGAGCGACTCCGGCTTTGACGGCTCTTGATGAGGACTTGCAGTCTTTGACTTGAACATAGAATTTCCTGTGTGTAAGAAAAGAAAATAAAATTTTGATTAGTGTCGCTGGTAACCCAAATAACTGAAGTTTGTGTATTAGTGCTTCAGTCCATACGCTGTCGAAAGCCTTTTCGACATCCAGAAAACATCCAACGGTGACACGGTGGCTGTTGAGTGAGATGGAGACGTCTGACTGGAACTTCATTAAGGGATGCAGTGTTGAATGTCCTTCGCGGAACCCAAACTGCATGTCAGGGATGATGTTGTGCTCGGTGCAGTACTTCTTGAGCCTCCTGAGTACTACTTCTTCAAGGATTTTGCTGACATTATTAAGGAGGGATATTGGCCTGTAATTTTGTATCCGGTTGTTAGCGCCTCTCTTTGGGATTGCCACTATTTTCGCCGTTTTCCATTTTTGGGGAAAGTAACAATTATTGATGCAGTTGTTGATTATAATTGCAAGTAGAATTATCACTGCTTGTGGGAGCCTTTTGAGGACAAAGTTACAGACACCATCCGGTCCAGTTGACTTCTTCGGCTTCAAGTGTGATATTATTTCTCCTATCTCCTCTGGGTTGCACAATTGAGGGTTCATAGGATCACTGGCTGGGCAGGCATCACTGAAACGCACTTCTTCCATGTTTGGCTGTAGAGTCTGCTGGATGGATGTCTCTATTTCACCCAAAAAAAACGGGTCCGTTGAAGGATTTGGTTTGAAATTGTCTTCAAAATAGTTGGCAAAGGCTTCTACTTTGTCAATTGTTGTTGTTACTATGGTGTTGTTGTTGGTAGTGATTTCGTCGGGTAGTGGTGCAGTTTTCCCAATGATACGGTTAATTTCCTTGAAAGCATCTGGACCAGGTTTGATGTTCTGTAACCTCTTTCTAAACTGGGTGTTGTTGAAGTGATTGATGGAGTTCCGGAACATGATATTAACGCACTGGAGTTCGCTTTTTACTGTCTGGTAGTCGGTGTTGGCTGTGTTGAGCTCTCTAAGATGAATCCGCTGCAGCCGTTTTCTCAACCTTTGCCTGTGAGAATATAAATTCTGCACATACTCCGGGAGATGCTGGTACCTATCCTTTGACGTCTTGGGTACTTTTTGGTTTTCTAGCGCATTGCATACCGTTGCTTCAAGACAGTTGATGGCGTTGTCAATTTCATCGTTCCGGAGATTTCTGTTTGTCGGTGGTAGAACAAGGTTGTCTTCGATGTCCTTCTGTAACCTTTCAGTATCCAATTTTCTAAAATTTATGTGTTTCTCTGGAGGTGCTGTTGGGAGGAGAGCCGGCTGGTTGAGATTCACTACCAGTTTAACTGCTTCGTGGTCCGAGTCGCTGGGTATAATGGTACAGATGTAATTGCTGATTCCTGGAAGTATATAAACAAAATTAGAAGTGGAAATAAAAAAGTCTAATGTAGAAGGTGTTCTAGGGAAGGTTGGCTTAGGCTGTGATACAACAACCAGAGAATGATCGTCGCTATTTTGGTCCATCCAATCCACGATCGCTTTTCCTTGGTTAGTGATGGAAGTGTCCAGCCATTGGTAATGTCTTGCATTAAAGTCTCCGCCAATTAATCCGTATGTTGTTTCCTTCAGGATACGGTTGAGGATGGTCAAGTCGCAGTGAATATTTCCAGAACTGGAACTGCAATGAAAATAGACACTGATGATGGTTAGACTTTCTCCTCTTCCCAGCTGCATCCTGATGGCGGTAGCTTCACTTGTTTTGAGACCCGAGATGATCACTTCGCTGGTGTTGGGCTGTACCACAACGGGAAAAAATCAACACTATTTATGCTCTCTTTGGACGACGAGTTTATCTGTCACAACCCTCGTTTTTGTGTATGTGAGCAGTCTGAAAATTGTTTAAATAGCGGGGATTTCGGAATTCCAGTCAATATTCCGTCATCCGTGTGCAGTGATACAGTGAACAACTTTCAAGTGTAAAGTGATTGATAGTGAAGTAGTGAAATATAACTAAATTTGTTTCTGTTTTTTTTTAATAAAAAAAAAAAAGAATTGAACATGTCCGGTCGTGGTAAAGGTGGAAAAGTGAAGGGAAAGGCAAAGTCGCGCTCAAATCGTGCTGGATTACAATTCCCAGTGGGTCGTATTCATCGATTGCTACGAAAAGGAAATTATGCTGAGCGCGTCGGAGCTGGTGCGCCTGTATATTTGGCAGCTGTAATGGAATATTTGGCGGCAGAAGTTTTGGAATTGGCGGGAAATGCTGCCCGTGACAACAAAAAAACCAGAATTATTCCCCGCCATTTGCAATTGGCTATTCGCAACGACGAAGAATTAAATAAATTACTCTCTGGCGTAACAATTGCTCAAGGAGGTGTTCTTCCAAATATTCAAGCTGTTTTGTTGCCAAAGAAAACAGAAAAGAGTGCTTAAATCTACTTGTGGAAAAGAGAAAAACAAAAACCGTCCTTTTCAGGACGACAAATAATTTCTTATAAGAGATACATAAGCATAGTATTACGAGTACCAAAAAAAAAAGAAGCGCTTTATTCACTTTTAAACTTACTCTTAATTTGATACAAATATCCCTACATTATTGGTTAAAATCTTCTGTCACGAACAAAATATATAAGGGAAATATGCACATGAAAATAGAAAAAATTGTATGCATATTGCAAACAAAACAAACTAACTTGTTTAAGACGTTTCTGGGTTATCTTCTTTACATTTTAGTTAAGTATTCAATTTGAGTTTGAAAACAAAAAAAAAACAACAGCTGTTCTACATGGGGTGTGTTCGAAAAATGTGTAATTATGTAAATTGTTGGGTCGAGTTGTAAATGCATGAAAATGCTAGTTGAGTTGAAGTTTGCATGTAAATGCATACCGAGTTGGTTTAAAAATTTAAAAACTTTGAAATTTATTGATTTTGTTGTTAGATTTACCGCCGACAGCTTAAAGTTGATCACCTGAGCAACTCCCTGTTCAATTTCATTGGCTTATATGGAAGAGTAAAAACTATGCAACTAAGATTCCGGACACTTTAACGAGCAGTTTAATAATAGTGGTTCACAATTTTCTTAAAATTATTATCCCATTTATTATAAAGACCATTTATTTGGATAGTAAATATTCTTTTATTAATTTTATTCAATAAAAAAGATATTGGAAGACAAAATTCAACACGAAATTATAAAGAAATACTAAATAAAAATTTCGATAAGTTACTTTAAATTGTCTGCAAAGTGCAGAGACATAATTACCAACTTATTCTACTCAATACCATGTTCATATTTCTTTTGGTGTTTTCATAAATGCATGCTTTGTTTACATGCGATCAATTGCAATCATATTAAAGTCATAGAAAAAATGTTTGCATGTAAGTTTTTATAGTTTGACATTTGCGCTACAAATATTTGCATTTTGCAACATTTAACATTTGCATTTATGAAAGTTATATATTCGCCAGACTTTCTTAACCAAACCATCAGAACAAGCATATCTCAATAATGTTTCCATAATATGTTATGGTTAAATACACTAATCCTTTTATCTTATAGTAGATAATTGATTCTTGCCAATTTTGTGAAAATATGATTTTAGTAAGTTTACTTACGAAATAACTTTGCTTTCAACCAAAAAAAATGTTTGGTTTGAAATTTGTGGAACGCTTGCACTTTGCAATGCAGGCGAAGTGTAAGAAAAATATATTTATCACCGAACACACCCTTATGTTTGCCAACATTTATATCTTTCTTGACTGCCATCTACATTTAACTAGACGAACTCTATCTTCACTAAAATACTTTTGCAGAATATTAGCTTATTTTTGTTCACTAATGAGGTGTTCTTGTTTTCCTAGTAAAATTTTTACTAGGGTAGCTATTTTTACACGGCTATACATGTTTTTTTTTTTTTTGAAAACCTATTAAAAAAATATAGCGATAAAACTAGCTACATATTTAGGTAAGACAACATTATTTGTAGTTTTTAATTTAATTTATCTTTGAATAATGAAAATTTTAAAATAATAATGCATAATGGCGACAAAACCAGCAACATAAAAATATTTTTCCTAAAAAAAGACTTTCTTAACCAAACCATGCATTTATGGAAGCACCATTTGTCAGCTTTGTAATCAGAACAAGCATATCTCAATAATGTTTCCATAATATGTTATGGTTAAATACATTAATCCTTTTATCTTATAGTAGATAATTGATTCTTGCCAATTTTGTGAAAATATGATTTTAGTAAGTTTACTTACGAAATAACTTTGCTTTCAACCAAAAAAAATGTTTGGTTTGAAATTTGTGGAACGCTTGCACTTTGCAATGCAGGCGAAGTGTAAGAAAAATATATTTATCACCGAACACACCCTTATGTTTGCCAACATTTATATCTTTCTTGACTGCCATCTACATTTAACTAGACGAACTCTATCTTCACTAAAATACTTTTGCAGAATATTAGCTTATTTTTGTTCACTAATGAGGTGTTCTTGTTTTCCTAGTAAAATTTTTACTAGGGTAGCTATTTTTACACGGCTATACATGTTTTTTTTTTTTTTGAAAACCTATTAAAAAAATATAGCGATAAAACTAGCTACATATTTAGGTAAGACAACATTATTTGTAGTTTTTAATTTAATTTATCTTTGAAAAATGAAAATTTTAAAATAATAATGCATAATGGCGACAAAACCAGCAACATAAAAATATTTTTCCTAAAAAAATATTAAACGCATTTCAAAATAATTATTTTCTTATAATCAGAATAAAAACAATTAGATTGAAAAAAAAAAAAAAATTGTGAGCATAAAATGGAATTTTGATTTAATTTTCAATCTCTTTTAAATTTAATTGTGGTCCTGAAAAGGACCGATTGTTAGTTCTGAAGTGAACATTTAACCTCCGAAACCATAAAGAGTACGTCCTTGCCTCTTCAACGCGTAAACTACATCCATTGCTGTAACTGTCTTACGTTTGGCATGTTCAGTGTAAGTGACAGCATCACGGATAACATTTTCCAAAAATACTTTTAGAACTCCACGTGTTTCTTCGTAAATCAACCCAGAAATTCGCTTAACACCTCCACGACGAGCCAATCGACGAATTGCTGGTTTTGTAATTCCTTGGATATTATCACGCAACACCTTGCGATGGCGTTTAGCACCACCTTTGCCCAAACCTTTTCCTCCTTTACCACGACCAGTCATTTTTATTTAATTAAAAATACACTCAAATTTAAGAACTTCACTACACAAGATTCACTGTCAAACTGTGCTTGAGCGACAAACTATACAAGTATTTATACTTATTTTACTAGTGAATCTTAATTTTGATTGGCTAATCATGTCGATACTAAAATAAAAAAACAACCGAACGGAGACAAAAATAGTCAATTTTATGACTTAAGTAGAAATCCACATGCGTTCTCGAAAAAAAATTGTGAAAATTTGTGTAGTGTAATTAAAAGTTAAGTAGTGGAAAAAAAGTGAAATAATGGCTCGTACAAAGCAAACTGCCCGTAAATCGACTGGTGGAAAGGCTCCACGTAAGCAATTGGCTACAAAGGCAGCCCGTAAAAGTGCTCCTGCGACTGGAGGTGTGAAAAAACCTCATCGTTATCGTCCTGGAACTGTGGCTCTTCGAGAAATTCGTCGTTATCAGAAAAGCACTGAATTGTTAATTCGCAAATTGCCTTTCCAACGTTTAGTTCGTGAAATTGCTCAGGATTTCAAAACAGATTTGCGGTTCCAGAGCTCAGCTGTAATGGCGCTTCAAGAAGCTAGTGAAGCTTATTTGGTTGGTTTATTTGAAGACACAAATTTATGCGCCATCCATGCCAAACGCGTCACAATTATGCCAAAAGATATCCAATTGGCTAGACGCATTCGTGGTGAACGTGCTTAAATCGTTGATATAAAAACTAAGTAAACGGTCCTTTTCAGGACCACAAAATATCTAAAAGAGGTAGCTAAATTAATTTTTTTTTAAAATGTATCAGGAAAAAAATACCTACAAAAAACACATGTGGAAATACAGTCCAAGGCTCAGACTTTAAAATTTAATTAGAAGCTATTGCTTTCTTTTCAGGCAGCAAAATTAGTAAAACAAAATTGAAATTAAGAATTTCTAGCAAGCAGAGAATTTGCAAATATGGTAGAGGATTAAAATAATTTCAATATATTTTCGATAAATATTATTTTATGACTTTCAGAAATAAATGGAAATGAAATACATTTATTTAGGTAGGTACATCATCGTTTTCAGTGCAAATTTTTATATTGATGTTTACATAAGCAGTTATGATACATACAAATGTTCCTAAGCATGACAACATTCGATTCATTCATTATAGATTAATAATAATTTATCTGAACTATTTTAAATATATTAAATATTTCTGCATGGATGTGCATATGGTTGAGAAATTGTACTCTTTTGTTAGTTTGCCTGTTTTATTTTTATTATTATATTAACCTTATGTTAATTAACCATAAGGAAGGCGATCTTTATTAATTATTATTTATTAAAATAAAAGCAATTTTCATGAAACTTTTATTAATTTTGGTATTAGGGATTTTTCAAAGAATTTTTCAAAGAAAATACCACCGCCTAGACAAAAACGATACACGTTTCATTACTCAAATTGTTTTAATTTTATTCAAAAGAAAAGTAATAACATTTTGATGAAAATTTTCTTTATTTTACACAAATGAACCATGAGCTCTACAATAAAGTTGATTTCAAGTTAAATATAAGTTTTATTTATTAAATATAGACATTTTTAATAGCAAGTATTGAAAAAAAATCACCAAACATTGACTTTAATTGTAAGTTGTGCATTGATAGATAGGTTTTTTTGTATGAAATTATTTATTAAACTATAAATTATTATTGTAAGAATAAATTTAATTAATTTTTTTTTTTAATCTTTGCTGAAAATGTGTAAATTTCTTAAGTTTTAAGAGTAGCCTAAGTTGCAAAAGCGTACAAATTATGTGCAAAATGAATTTTTTGTAAACCTTCGTTCTAGTTGATTCTCATTTAACCATGTCCGTGGGCTGCAATTGAAATTTAAAAAAAGTAAATTTCTAAAGTGTTTGTGGTTATTCCGCGTTAAAGTGATAAATAATATACAAAAACGAAAATGTCTGATACTGTGGCTACATCTCCTGCAATTGTTGCAGAAAAAAAAATAAAAAAGGCTACCGCGGCCACCAGTGCTTCGAAAAAAACAAAATCAACGCCAACTCATCCTCCTACCCAGCAAATGGTGGATGCCGCCATTAAAACGTTGAAGGAACGCGGTGGCTCTTCGCTTTTGGCTATAAAAAAATACATTGCCGCTACTTACAAAGTTGATGTACAAAAACTTGCACCGTTTATAAAAAAATATTTAAAAAGTGCTGTTATAAGTGGTAAATTAGTGCAAACTAAAGGAAAAGGAGCTGCAGGTTCATTCAAATTATCAGCTAATGCAAATAAAGAACCAAAAACCAAATCTGCTGAAAAGAAAAAATCTGCTGCTAAACCTAAAGCTGCCGCTGGTGGTGACAAAAAATTAAAAAAAGCTACTGGTGAAAAAAAAGTGAAAAAAGTAGCCGCTGCTACAAAAAAGAGTGCTGATAAAAAGAAAGTCGAAAAACCAAAAGTGAAAAGTGTTAAGAAAGCCAGTGCAGTAAAGGCAAAACCAACAAAAGCAAAGGCAGCTGCTCCTAAGCCTAAAGTGCCCAAAGCAAAATCAGCCACAGCATCTGCGGCTAAACCTAAAAAGGCCGTTGCTGCCAAAAAAGCAAAGAAGTAATTTCAATAAAGAAAATATATTGAAATTCACATGCAAATCCACAGTCCTTTTCAGGACTACAAAAAATATATTAAACGAGATATAAATGTTGTTGTTTTATTAGGGGCAAAATGTGCACTATCTCGATGAAAAATACCTACCCAAAATTATTAAACAAACAAATGACGACGCGGCGAGTTTATTTTAAATTCTGTTACTATCTCTGAATTGAAATTTTTGCGGCCCTGAAAAGGGCCATTTTTGAAGAAATTCAATAAATAAATTACTTCGAGCTAGTATATTTGGTTACTGCCTTTGTTCCTTCACTGACAGCGTGCTTGGCAAGTTCACCAGGCAACAATAATCGCACGGCTGTCTGGATTTCTCGACTTGTTATTGTTGAACGTTTGTTGTAGTGAGCTAAACGAGAGGCCTCAGCTGCAATTCGTTCGAAAATGTCGTTCACAAAACTGTTCATGATGCTCATGGCCTTTGATGAAATACCAGTATCAGGATGAACTTGCTTCAGTACTTTGTAAATATAAATTGCGTAGCTTTCCTTCCTTTTGCGCTTCTTCTTCTTATCGGTCTTGGTGATATTTTTTTGTGCCTTTCCGGCTTTCTTAGCTGCTTTACCACTAGTTTTAGGCGGCATTTTAATTTAATTTTTTTTTTATTTAAATTCACTTCACTATTCACTATAAACCAACTGTACACACTAATGACTCAATGATAACTGTACCACAACGGGAAAAAATCAACACTATTTATGCTCTCTTTGGACGACGAGTTTATCTGTCACAACCCTCGTTTTTGTGTATGTGAGCAGTCTGAAAATTGTTTAAATAGCGGGGATTTCGGAATTCCAGTCAATATTCCGTCATCCGTGTGCAGTGATACAGTGAACAACTTTCAAGTGTAAAGTGATTGATAGTGAAGTAGTGAAATATAACTAAATTTGTTTCTGTTTTTTTTTAATAAAAAAAAAAAAGAATTGAACATGTCCGGTCGTGGTAAAGGTGGAAAAGTGAAGGGAAAGGCAAAGTCGCGCTCAAATCGTGCTGGATTACAATTCCCAGTGGGTCGTATTCATCGATTGCTACGAAAAGGAAATTATGCTGAGCGCGTCGGAGCTGGTGCGCCTGTATATTTGGCAGCTGTAATGGAATATTTGGCGGCAGAAGTTTTGGAATTGGCGGGAAATGCTGCCCGTGACAACAAAAAAACCAGAATTATTCCCCGCCATTTGCAATTGGCTATTCGCAACGACGAAGAATTAAATAAATTACTCTCTGGCGTAACAATTGCTCAAGGAGGTGTTCTTCCAAATATTCAAGCTGTTTTGTTGCCAAAGAAAACAGAAAAGAGTGCTTAAATCTACTTGTGGAAAAGAGAAAAACAAAAACCGTCCTTTTCAGGACGACAAATAATTTCTTATAAGAGATACATAAGCATAGTATTACGAGTACCAAAAAAAAAAGAAGCGCTTTATTCACTTTTAAACTTACTCTTAATTTGATACAAATATCCCTACATTATTGGTTAAAATCTTCTGTCACGAACAAAATATATAAGGGAAATATGCACATGAAAATAGAAAAAATTGTATGCATATTGCAAACAAAACAAACTAACTTGTTTAAGACGTTTCTGGGTTATCTTCTTTACATTTTAGTTAAGTATTCAATTTGAGTTTGAAAACAAAAAAAAAACAACAGCTGTTCTACATGGGGTGTGTTCGAAAAATGTGTAATTATGTAAATTGTTGGGTCGAGTTGTAAATGCATGAAAATGCTAGTTGAGTTGAAGTTTGCATGTAAATGCATACCGAGTTGGTTTAAAAATTTAAAAACTTTGAAATTTATTGATTTTGTTGTTAGATTTACCGCCGACAGCTTAAAGTTGATCACCTGAGCAACTCCCTGTTCAATTTCATTGGCTTATATGGAAGAGTAAAAACTATGCAACTAAGATTCCGGACACTTTAACGAGCAGTTTAATAATAGTGGTTCACAATTTTCTTAAAATTATTATCCCATTTATTATAAAGACCATTTATTTGGATAGTAAATATTCTTTTATTAATTTTATTCAATAAAAAAGATATTGGAAGACAAAATTCAACACGAAATTATAAAGAAATACTAAATAAAAATTTCGATAAGTTACTTTAAATTGTCTGCAAAGTGCAGAGACATAATTACCAACTTATTCTACTCAATACCATGTTCATATTTCTTTTGGTGTTTTCATAAATGCATGCTTTGTTTACATGCGATCAATTGCAATCATATTAAAGTCATAGAAAAAATGTTTGCATGTAAGTTTTTATAGTTTGACATTTGCGCTACAAATATTTGCATTTTGCAACATTTAACATTTGCATTTATGAAAGTTATATATTCGCCAGACTTTCTTAACCAAACCATCAGAACAAGCATATCTCAATAATGTTTCCATAATATGTTATGGTTAAATACACTAATCCTTTTATCTTATAGTAGATAATTGATTCTTGCCAATTTTGTGAAAATATGATTTTAGTAAGTTTACTTACGAAATAACTTTGCTTTCAACCAAAAAAAATGTTTGGTTTGAAATTTGTGGAACGCTTGCACTTTGCAATGCAGGCGAAGTGTAAGAAAAATATATTTATCACCGAACACACCCTTATGTTTGCCAACATTTATATCTTTCTTGACTGCCATCTACATTTAACTAGACGAACTCTATCTTCACTAAAATACTTTTGCAGAATATTAGCTTATTTTTGTTCACTAATGAGGTGTTCTTGTTTTCCTAGTAAAATTTTTACTAGGGTAGCTATTTTTACACGGCTATACATGTTTTTTTTTTTTTTGAAAACCTATTAAAAAAATATAGCGATAAAACTAGCTACATATTTAGGTAAGACAACATTATTTGTAGTTTTTAATTTAATTTATCTTTGAATAATGAAAATTTTAAAATAATAATGCATAATGGCGACAAAACCAGCAACATAAAAATATTTTTCCTAAAAAAAGACTTTCTTAACCAAACCATGCATTTATGGAAGCACCATTTGTCAGCTTTGTAATCAGAACAAGCATATCTCAATAATGTTTCCATAATATGTTATGGTTAAATACATTAATCCTTTTATCTTATAGTAGATAATTGATTCTTGCCAATTTTGTGAAAATATGATTTTAGTAAGTTTACTTACGAAATAACTTTGCTTTCAACCAAAAAAAATGTTTGGTTTGAAATTTGTGGAACGCTTGCACTTTGCAATGCAGGCGAAGTGTAAGAAAAATATATTTATCACCGAACACACCCTTATGTTTGCCAACATTTATATCTTTCTTGACTGCCATCTACATTTAACTAGACGAACTCTATCTTCACTAAAATACTTTTGCAGAATATTAGCTTATTTTTGTTCACTAATGAGGTGTTCTTGTTTTCCTAGTAAAATTTTTACTAGGGTAGCTATTTTTACACGGCTATACATGTTTTTTTTTTTTTTGAAAACCTATTAAAAAAATATAGCGATAAAACTAGCTACATATTTAGGTAAGACAACATTATTTGTAGTTTTTAATTTAATTTATCTTTGAAAAATGAAAATTTTAAAATAATAATGCATAATGGCGACAAAACCAGCAACATAAAAATATTTTTCCTAAAAAAATATTAAACGCATTTCAAAATAATTATTTTCTTATAATCAGAATAAAAACAATTAGATTGAAAAAAAAAAAAAAATTGTGAGCATAAAATGGAATTTTGATTTAATTTTCAATCTCTTTTAAATTTAATTGTGGTCCTGAAAAGGACCGATTGTTAGTTCTGAAGTGAACATTTAACCTCCGAAACCATAAAGAGTACGTCCTTGCCTCTTCAACGCGTAAACTACATCCATTGCTGTAACTGTCTTACGTTTGGCATGTTCAGTGTAAGTGACAGCATCACGGATAACATTTTCCAAAAATACTTTTAGAACTCCACGTGTTTCTTCGTAAATCAACCCAGAAATTCGCTTAACACCTCCACGACGAGCCAATCGACGAATTGCTGGTTTTGTAATTCCTTGGATATTATCACGCAACACCTTGCGATGGCGTTTAGCACCACCTTTGCCCAAACCTTTTCCTCCTTTACCACGACCAGTCATTTTTATTTAATTAAAAATACACTCAAATTTAAGAACTTCACTACACAAGATTCACTGTCAAACTGTGCTTGAGCGACAAACTATACAAGTATTTATACTTATTTTACTAGTGAATCTTAATTTTGATTGGCTAATCATGTCGATACTAAAATAAAAAAACAACCGAACGGAGACAAAAATAGTCAATTTTATGACTTAAGTAGAAATCCACATGCGTTCTCGAAAAAAAATTGTGAAAATTTGTGTAGTGTAATTAAAAGTTAAGTAGTGGAAAAAAAGTGAAATAATGGCTCGTACAAAGCAAACTGCCCGTAAATCGACTGGTGGAAAGGCTCCACGTAAGCAATTGGCTACAAAGGCAGCCCGTAAAAGTGCTCCTGCGACTGGAGGTGTGAAAAAACCTCATCGTTATCGTCCTGGAACTGTGGCTCTTCGAGAAATTCGTCGTTATCAGAAAAGCACTGAATTGTTAATTCGCAAATTGCCTTTCCAACGTTTAGTTCGTGAAATTGCTCAGGATTTCAAAACAGATTTGCGGTTCCAGAGCTCAGCTGTAATGGCGCTTCAAGAAGCTAGTGAAGCTTATTTGGTTGGTTTATTTGAAGACACAAATTTATGCGCCATCCATGCCAAACGCGTCACAATTATGCCAAAAGATATCCAATTGGCTAGACGCATTCGTGGTGAACGTGCTTAAATCGTTGATATAAAAACTAAGTAAACGGTCCTTTTCAGGACCACAAAATATCTAAAAGAGGTAGCTAAATTAATTTTTTTTTTAAATGTATCAGGAAAAAAATACCTACAAAAAACACATGTGGAAATACAGTCCAAGGCTCAGACTTTAAAATTTAATTAGAAGCTATTGCTTTCTTTTCAGGCAGCAAAATTAGTAAAACAAAATTGAAATTAAGAATTTCTAGCAAGCAGAGAATTTGCAAATATGGTAGAGGATTAAAATAATTTCAATATATTTTCGATAAATATTATTTTATGACTTTCAGAAATAAATGGAAATGAAATACATTTATTTAGGTAGGTACATCATCGTTTTCAGTGCAAATTTTTATATTGATGTTTACATAAGCAGTTATGATACATACAAATGTTCCTAAGCATGACAACATTCGATTCATTCATTATAGATTAATAATAATTTATCTGAACTATTTTAAATATATTAAATATTTCTGCATGGATGTGCATATGGTTGAGAAATTGTACTCTTTTGTTAGTTTGCCTGTTTTATTTTTATTATTATATTAACCTTATGTTAATTAACCATAAGGAAGGCGATCTTTATTAATTATTATTTATTAAAATAAAAGCAATTTTCATGAAACTTTTATTAATTTTGGTATTAGGGATTTTTCAAAGAATTTTTCAAAGAAAATACCACCGCCTAGACAAAAACGATACACGTTTCATTACTCAAATTGTTTTAATTTTATTCAAAAGAAAAGTAATAACATTTTGATGAAAATTTTCTTTATTTTACACAAATGAACCATGAGCTCTACAATAAAGTTGATTTCAAGTTAAATATAAGTTTTATTTATTAAATATAGACATTTTTAATAGCAAGTATTGAAAAAAAATCACCAAACATTGACTTTAATTGTAAGTTGTGCATTGATAGATAGGTTTTTTTGTATGAAATTATTTATTAAACTATAAATTATTATTGTAAGAATAAATTTAATTAATTTTTTTTTTTAATCTTTGCTGAAAATGTGTAAATTTCTTAAGTTTTAAGAGTAGCCTAAGTTGCAAAAGCGTACAAATTATGTACAAAATGAATTTTTTGTAAACCTTCGTTCTAGTTGATTCTCATTTAACCATGTCCGTGGGCTGCAATTGAAATTTAAAAAAAGTAAATTTCTAAAGTGTTTGTGGTTATTCCGCGTTAAAGTGATAAATAATATACAAAAACGAAAATGTCTGATACTGTGGCTACATCTCCTGCAATTGTTGCAGAAAAAAAAATAAAAAAGGCTACCGCGGCCACCAGTGCTTCGAAAAAAACAAAATCAACGCCAACTCATCCTCCTACCCAGCAAATGGTGGATGCCGCCATTAAAACGTTGAAGGAACGCGGTGGCTCTTCGCTTTTGGCTATAAAAAAATACATTGCCGCTACTTACAAAGTTGATGTACAAAAACTTGCACCGTTTATAAAAAAATATTTAAAAAGTGCTGTTATAAGTGGTAAATTAGTGCAAACTAAAGGAAAAGGAGCTGCAGGTTCATTCAAATTATCAGCTAATGCAAATAAAGAACCAAAAACCAAATCTGCTGAAAAGAAAAAATCTGCTGCTAAACCTAAAGCTGCCGCTGGTGGTGACAAAAAATTAAAAAAAGCTACTGGTGAAAAAAAAGTGAAAAAAGTAGCCGCTGCTACAAAAAAGAGTGCTGATAAAAAGAAAGTCGAAAAACCAAAAGTGAAAAGTGTTAAGAAAGCCAGTGCAGTAAAGGCAAAACCAACAAAAGCAAAGGCAGCTGCTCCTAAGCCTAAAGTGCCCAAAGCAAAATCAGCCACAGCATCTGCGGCTAAACCTAAAAAGGCCGTTGCTGCCAAAAAAGCAAAGAAGTAATTTCAATAAAGAAAATATATTGAAATTCACATGCAAATCCACAGTCCTTTTCAGGACTACAAAAAATATATTAAACGAGATATAAATGTTGTTGTTTTATTAGGGGCAAAAATGTGCACTATCTCGATGAAAAATACCTACCCAAAATTATTAAACAAACAAATGACGACGCGGCGAGTTTATTTTAAATTCTGTTACTATCTCTGAATTGAAATTTTTGCGGCCCTGAAAAGGGCCATTTTTGAAGAAATTCAATAAATAAATTACTTCGAGCTAGTATATTTGGTTACTGCCTTTGTTCCTTCACTGACAGCGTGCTTGGCAAGTTCACCAGGCAACAATAATCGCACGGCTGTCTGGATTTCTCGACTTGTTATTGTTGAACGTTTGTTGTAGTGAGCTAAACGAGAGGCCTCAGCTGCAATTCGTTCGAAAATGTCGTTCACAAAACTGTTCATGATGCTCATGGCCTTTGATGAAATACCAGTATCAGGATGAACTTGCTTCAGTACTTTGTAAATATAAATTGCGTAGCTTTCCTTCCTTTTGCGCTTCTTCTTCTTATCGGTCTTGGTGATATTTTTTTGTGCCTTTCCGGCTTTCTTAGCTGCTTTACCACTAGTTTTAGGCGGCATTTTAATTTAATTTTTTTTTTATTTAAATTCACTTCACTATTCACTATAAACCAACTGTACACACTAATGACTCAATGATAACTGTACCACAACGGGGTCTTAAATTTGGGTCTTAAATAATATGATACTTATGATTAATTTACATTTGTTGGCACATAAGGGGCCTAACGTTATACAGTGGCTTAAGTTTAAAAAATTATATAAATATAAATTACATGTAAAAAAAAAAAAAAAAAAAAAAAAAAAATTTTGTTTTTAAAAGTCAGCTGATTCATCATTCTCAGGGTGTTCATTCCTGGTTGTCAATGTTCCTTTTGGTGTTGGTTTTGGGGAAGTGGTGCTTAGCCTCGGTAGGAGGCTGACCCAATGGCGGTGTAAAACGAGACTTCTTCCTCGTTGTCCATGATTAAGCTGCCATCAAGAGTTTCCATTACACTGAGGTATCTTGGCTCTGGATGTCGTTGTTCAGTGGTCATCCTTCTCATTAGTTGATTCGGGTGGTCGATGATGTTCCGTACAAGTTTCTTCGCTGACACTACTAGGTACTTGTCAAGCTTGATTATTTTGGCTTGGGAGTATAAATAATTGTTCCTGTAGTGTTTCCGTCGCTGCCGGTCGAAGTACAGGCCGGTGCAAATTCTGAGGATCTTCCTTTCGAATACTAGAAGCTTCTTCATGGCTGTCTTCGAGATTGAAAACCATACTGGAAAGGAGTAGCTGATGACTGGTCTTAAGAGCTGCTTGTAGATGAGTATCTTCGTTGCTTGACTTAGTCCTGTTCTTTTCTTCATCAATGGGTGTAGGCGATGGAAGGCCAAATTGGCTTTTTTAAGAACATTTTTGGAGTGCTGGTTGAACCTTAGCAACTCATTGAAATGGATTCCAAGGTACTTCACATTCTGTTTGGCAGCTATGGTGGATCCGTCAGGGAGTCTCAAGACCAGGTTTCTGCAATTGGCAGTGGTGCGGCTACCTCTGCCAGATGAGGGCCTCCTGAAGCAGACAAGTTCCGATTTGGAAGTGTTGATCCGGATACCCCATTTCTTGTAGAAATTGAAGAGTCTGCTGATGTGGGCCTCTACTTTTCGGAGAGCGATAAGTGGCGATAATGATGACGCATAGGTGAGCGAGTCATCAGCATATAACAGATTCTCGCATCCGATCGGTACGGGTTGGTCGGATGTCATCAGACTGTAGAGGAAGGGGCCAAGTTTTGAGCCTTGGGCGACTCCGGCTCTGATGTTCTTCATGCTTGATTTGCAGTTGTCCAGTTGTACGAAAAATTTCCTGAAAGAAAGAAAAGAAAACAGAATTTTTATTAGAGGCGGAGGTACCTGTAGTTGATGCAGTTTATGTATTAGGCCTTCTATCCAAACACTATCGAATGCTTTCTCCACATCCAGAAAGCATCCGACGGTGACACGATGACTGTTGAGGGAGGTAGTGATATCATGTTGGAACTTCATCAGCGGATGCAACGTTGAGTGCTTTTCTCGAAAGCCGAACTGCATGTCAGGGATGATGGAGTTTTCACTGCAGAATTTCTTCAGTCTCCGGAGGATTACTTCTTCCAGTAATTTGCTGATATTGTTGAGGAGTGATATTGGCCTGTAATTGGATACTAGGTTGGTTGCACCTTTCTTTGGGATTGCCACAATCTTCGCTGTTTTCCACGTCCGGGGGAAGTAACAGTTGTTGATGCAGTTGTTGAGGATGATTGTGATAAAAATCATAACTGCTTGTGGTAACCTTTTTATGATGTAATTGGATACACCATCTGGTCCAGCTGATTTTTTTGGCTTAGAATTTCCGATGATCTCTGCTACCTCCTCTAGATTGCATAGATGTGGACTATCAGTAGGATCATTTGCTGGATTAGTGTCAACGAAGCTGATTACATCCGGGTTTGGCTGTAGGGTATGCTGAATTGATGCCTCTACTTCTTGCAGGAGCAATGGTTCAGCAGGTGGATTCGGCTTGAAGTTTCCTTCGAAGTAGTTGGCGAACGCTTCCACTTTGTCCTGGGTTGAGGTTACTTCGATGGTGTTGCTGATGATTGAATCTGGTATTTGTGGCTGTTTCCCAATAATCCTATTGATGTTTTTGAAGGCATCAGGTCCTGGCTTAATTGCTTGCAATCTTCTTCCAAACTGGATGTTGTTGTGGTGTCGAATGGAGTTCCGGAACATGATGTTGACTTGCTGTAGCTCATTCCAAACTGTCTGGTAGTTGTTGTTTGTTGTATTTAGCTCACTTTGATGAATCCGTTGGAGTCGTTTTCTTAGCCGCTGTCTGTGATTGTACCACAACGGGAAAAAATCAACACTATTTATGCTCTCTTTGGACGACGAGTTTATCTGTCACAACCCTCGTTTTTGTGTATGTGAGCAGTCTGAAAATTGTTTAAATAGCGGGGATTTCGGAATTCCAGTCAATATTCCGTCATCCGTGTGCAGTGATACAGTGAACAACTTTCAAGTGTAAAGTGATTGATAGTGAAGTAGTGAAATATAACTAAATTTGTTTCTGTTTTTTTTTAATAAAAAAAAAAAAGAATTGAACATGTCCGGTCGTGGTAAAGGTGGAAAAGTGAAGGGAAAGGCAAAGTCGCGCTCAAATCGTGCTGGATTACAATTCCCAGTGGGTCGTATTCATCGATTGCTACGAAAAGGAAATTATGCTGAGCGCGTCGGAGCTGGTGCGCCTGTATATTTGGCAGCTGTAATGGAATATTTGGCGGCAGAAGTTTTGGAATTGGCGGGAAATGCTGCCCGTGACAACAAAAAAACCAGAATTATTCCCCGCCATTTGCAATTGGCTATTCGCAACGACGAAGAATTAAATAAATTACTCTCTGGCGTAACAATTGCTCAAGGAGGTGTTCTTCCAAATATTCAAGCTGTTTTGTTGCCAAAGAAAACAGAAAAGAGTGCTTAAATCTACTTGTGGAAAAGAGAAAAACAAAAACCGTCCTTTTCAGGACGACAAATAATTTCTTATAAGAGATACATAAGCATAGTATTACGAGTACCAAAAAAAAAAGAAGCGCTTTATTCACTTTTAAACTTACTCTTAATTTGATACAAATATCCCTACATTATTGGTTAAAATCTTCTGTCACGAACAAAATATATAAGGGAAATATGCACATGAAAATAGAAAAAATTGTATGCATATTGCAAACAAAACAAACTAACTTGTTTAAGACGTTTCTGGGTTATCTTCTTTACATTTTAGTTAAGTATTCAATTTGAGTTTGAAAACAAAAAAAAAACAACAGCTGTTCTACATGGGGTGTGTTCGAAAAATGTGTAATTATGTAAATTGTTGGGTCGAGTTGTAAATGCATGAAAATGCTAGTTGAGTTGAAGTTTGCATGTAAATGCATACCGAGTTGGTTTAAAAATTTAAAAACTTTGAAATTTATTGATTTTGTTGTTAGATTTACCGCCGACAGCTTAAAGTTGATCACCTGAGCAACTCCCTGTTCAATTTCATTGGCTTATATGGAAGAGTAAAAACTATGCAACTAAGATTCCGGACACTTTAACGAGCAGTTTAATAATAGTGGTTCACAATTTTCTTAAAATTATTATCCCATTTATTATAAAGACCATTTATTTGGATAGTAAATATTCTTTTATTAATTTTATTCAATAAAAAAGATATTGGAAGACAAAATTCAACACGAAATTATAAAGAAATACTAAATAAAAATTTCGATAAGTTACTTTAAATTGTCTGCAAAGTGCAGAGACATAATTACCAACTTATTCTACTCAATACCATGTTCATATTTCTTTTGGTGTTTTCATAAATGCATGCTTTGTTTACATGCGATCAATTGCAATCATATTAAAGTCATAGAAAAAATGTTTGCATGTAAGTTTTTATAGTTTGACATTTGCGCTACAAATATTTGCATTTTGCAACATTTAACATTTGCATTTATGAAAGTTATATATTCGCCAGACTTTCTTAACCAAACCATCAGAACAAGCATATCTCAATAATGTTTCCATAATATGTTATGGTTAAATACACTAATCCTTTTATCTTATAGTAGATAATTGATTCTTGCCAATTTTGTGAAAATATGATTTTAGTAAGTTTACTTACGAAATAACTTTGCTTTCAACCAAAAAAAATGTTTGGTTTGAAATTTGTGGAACGCTTGCACTTTGCAATGCAGGCGAAGTGTAAGAAAAATATATTTATCACCGAACACACCCTTATGTTTGCCAACATTTATATCTTTCTTGACTGCCATCTACATTTAACTAGACGAACTCTATCTTCACTAAAATACTTTTGCAGAATATTAGCTTATTTTTGTTCACTAATGAGGTGTTCTTGTTTTCCTAGTAAAATTTTTACTAGGGTAGCTATTTTTACACGGCTATACATGTTTTTTTTTTTTTTGAAAACCTATTAAAAAAATATAGCGATAAAACTAGCTACATATTTAGGTAAGACAACATTATTTGTAGTTTTTAATTTAATTTATCTTTGAATAATGAAAATTTTAAAATAATAATGCATAATGGCGACAAAACCAGCAACATAAAAATATTTTTCCTAAAAAAAGACTTTCTTAACCAAACCATGCATTTATGGAAGCACCATTTGTCAGCTTTGTAATCAGAACAAGCATATCTCAATAATGTTTCCATAATATGTTATGGTTAAATACATTAATCCTTTTATCTTATAGTAGATAATTGATTCTTGCCAATTTTGTGAAAATATGATTTTAGTAAGTTTACTTACGAAATAACTTTGCTTTCAACCAAAAAAAATGTTTGGTTTGAAATTTGTGGAACGCTTGCACTTTGCAATGCAGGCGAAGTGTAAGAAAAATATATTTATCACCGAACACACCCTTATGTTTGCCAACATTTATATCTTTCTTGACTGCCATCTACATTTAACTAGACGAACTCTATCTTCACTAAAATACTTTTGCAGAATATTAGCTTATTTTTGTTCACTAATGAGGTGTTCTTGTTTTCCTAGTAAAATTTTTACTAGGGTAGCTATTTTTACACGGCTATACATGTTTTTTTTTTTTTTGAAAACCTATTAAAAAAATATAGCGATAAAACTAGCTACATATTTAGGTAAGACAACATTATTTGTAGTTTTTAATTTAATTTATCTTTGAAAAATGAAAATTTTAAAATAATAATGCATAATGGCGACAAAACCAGCAACATAAAAATATTTTTCCTAAAAAAATATTAAACGCATTTCAAAATAATTATTTTCTTATAATCAGAATAAAAACAATTAGATTGAAAAAAAAAAAAAAATTGTGAGCATAAAATGGAATTTTGATTTAATTTTCAATCTCTTTTAAATTTAATTGTGGTCCTGAAAAGGACCGATTGTTAGTTCTGAAGTGAACATTTAACCTCCGAAACCATAAAGAGTACGTCCTTGCCTCTTCAACGCGTAAACTACATCCATTGCTGTAACTGTCTTACGTTTGGCATGTTCAGTGTAAGTGACAGCATCACGGATAACATTTTCCAAAAATACTTTTAGAACTCCACGTGTTTCTTCGTAAATCAACCCAGAAATTCGCTTAACACCTCCACGACGAGCCAATCGACGAATTGCTGGTTTTGTAATTCCTTGGATATTATCACGCAACACCTTGCGATGGCGTTTAGCACCACCTTTGCCCAAACCTTTTCCTCCTTTACCACGACCAGTCATTTTTATTTAATTAAAAATACACTCAAATTTAAGAACTTCACTACACAAGATTCACTGTCAAACTGTGCTTGAGCGACAAACTATACAAGTATTTATACTTATTTTACTAGTGAATCTTAATTTTGATTGGCTAATCATGTCGATACTAAAATAAAAAAACAACCGAACGGAGACAAAAATAGTCAATTTTATGACTTAAGTAGAAATCCACATGCGTTCTCGAAAAAAAATTGTGAAAATTTGTGTAGTGTAATTAAAAGTTAAGTAGTGGAAAAAAAGTGAAATAATGGCTCGTACAAAGCAAACTGCCCGTAAATCGACTGGTGGAAAGGCTCCACGTAAGCAATTGGCTACAAAGGCAGCCCGTAAAAGTGCTCCTGCGACTGGAGGTGTGAAAAAACCTCATCGTTATCGTCCTGGAACTGTGGCTCTTCGAGAAATTCGTCGTTATCAGAAAAGCACTGAATTGTTAATTCGCAAATTGCCTTTCCAACGTTTAGTTCGTGAAATTGCTCAGGATTTCAAAACAGATTTGCGGTTCCAGAGCTCAGCTGTAATGGCGCTTCAAGAAGCTAGTGAAGCTTATTTGGTTGGTTTATTTGAAGACACAAATTTATGCGCCATCCATGCCAAACGCGTCACAATTATGCCAAAAGATATCCAATTGGCTAGACGCATTCGTGGTGAACGTGCTTAAATCGTTGATATAAAAACTAAGTAAACGGTCCTTTTCAGGACCACAAAATATCTAAAAGAGGTAGCTAAATTAATTTTTTTTTAAAATGTATCAGGAAAAAAATACCTACAAAAAACACATGTGGAAATACAGTCCAAGGCTCAGACTTTAAAATTTAATTAGAAGCTATTGCTTTCTTTTCAGGCAGCAAAATTAGTAAAACAAAATTGAAATTAAGAATTTCTAGCAAGCAGAGAATTTGCAAATATGGTAGAGGATTAAAATAATTTCAATATATTTTCGATAAATATTATTTTATGACTTTCAGAAATAAATGGAAATGAAATACATTTATTTAGGTAGGTACATCATCGTTTTCAGTGCAAATTTTTATATTGATGTTTACATAAGCAGTTATGATACATACAAATGTTCCTAAGCATGACAACATTCGATTCATTCATTATAGATTAATAATAATTTATCTGAACTATTTTAAATATATTAAATATTTCTGCATGGATGTGCATATGGTTGAGAAATTGTACTCTTTTGTTAGTTTGCCTGTTTTATTTTTATTATTATATTAACCTTATGTTAATTAACCATAAGGAAGGCGATCTTTATTAATTATTATTTATTAAAATAAAAGCAATTTTCATGAAACTTTTATTAATTTTGGTATTAGGGATTTTTCAAAGAATTTTTCAAAGAAAATACCACCGCCTAGACAAAAACGATACACGTTTCATTACTCAAATTGTTTTAATTTTATTCAAAAGAAAAGTAATAACATTTTGATGAAAATTTTCTTTATTTTACACAAATGAACCATGAGCTCTACAATAAAGTTGATTTCAAGTTAAATATAAGTTTTATTTATTAAATATAGACATTTTTAATAGCAAGTATTGAAAAAAAATCACCAAACATTGACTTTAATTGTAAGTTGTGCATTGATAGATAGGTTTTTTTGTATGAAATTATTTATTAAACTATAAATTATTATTGTAAGAATAAATTTAATTAATTTTTTTTTTTAATCTTTGCTGAAAATGTGTAAATTTCTTAAGTTTTAAGAGTAGCCTAAGTTGCAAAAGCGTACAAATTATGTACAAAATGAATTTTTTGTAAACCTTCGTTCTAGTTGATTCTCATTTAACCATGTCCGTGGGCTGCAATTGAAATTTAAAAAAAGTAAATTTCTAAAGTGTTTGTGGTTATTCCGCGTTAAAGTGATAAATAATATACAAAAACGAAAATGTCTGATACTGTGGCTACATCTCCTGCAATTGTTGCAGAAAAAAAAATAAAAAAGGCTACCGCGGCCACCAGTGCTTCGAAAAAAACAAAATCAACGCCAACTCATCCTCCTACCCAGCAAATGGTGGATGCCGCCATTAAAACGTTGAAGGAACGCGGTGGCTCTTCGCTTTTGGCTATAAAAAAATACATTGCCGCTACTTACAAAGTTGATGTACAAAAACTTGCACCGTTTATAAAAAAATATTTAAAAAGTGCTGTTATAAGTGGTAAATTAGTGCAAACTAAAGGAAAAGGAGCTGCAGGTTCATTCAAATTATCAGCTAATGCAAATAAAGAACCAAAAACCAAATCTGCTGAAAAGAAAAAATCTGCTGCTAAACCTAAAGCTGCCGCTGGTGGTGACAAAAAATTAAAAAAAGCTACTGGTGAAAAAAAAGTGAAAAAAGTAGCCGCTGCTACAAAAAAGAGTGCTGATAAAAAGAAAGTCGAAAAACCAAAAGTGAAAAGTGTTAAGAAAGCCAGTGCAGTAAAGGCAAAACCAACAAAAGCAAAGGCAGCTGCTCCTAAGCCTAAAGTGCCCAAAGCAAAATCAGCCACAGCATCTGCGGCTAAACCTAAAAAGGCCGTTGCTGCCAAAAAAGCAAAGAAGTAATTTCAATAAAGAAAATATATTGAAATTCACATGCAAATCCACAGTCCTTTTCAGGACTACAAAAAATATATTAAACGAGATATAAATGTTGTTGTTTTATTAGGGGCAAAAATGTGCACTATCTCGATGAAAAATACCTACCCAAAATTATTAAACAAACAAATGACGACGCGGCGAGTTTATTTTAAATTCTGTTACTATCTCTGAATTGAAATTTTTGCGGCCCTGAAAAGGGCCATTTTTGAAGAAATTCAATAAATAAATTACTTCGAGCTAGTATATTTGGTTACTGCCTTTGTTCCTTCACTGACAGCGTGCTTGGCAAGTTCACCAGGCAACAATAATCGCACGGCTGTCTGGATTTCTCGACTTGTTATTGTTGAACGTTTGTTGTAGTGAGCTAAACGAGAGGCCTCAGCTGCAATTCGTTCGAAAATGTCGTTCACAAAACTGTTCATGATGCTCATGGCCTTTGATGAAATACCAGTATCAGGATGAACTTGCTTCAGTACTTTGTAAATATAAATTGCGTAGCTTTCCTTCCTTTTGCGCTTCTTCTTCTTATCGGTCTTGGTGATATTTTTTTGTGCCTTTCCGGCTTTCTTAGCTGCTTTACCACTAGTTTTAGGCGGCATTTTAATTTTTTTTTTTTTATTTAAATTCACTTCACTATTCACTATAAACCAACTGTACACACTAATGACTCAATGATAACTGTACCACAACGGGAAAAAATCAACACTATTTATGCTCTCTTTGGACGACGAGTTTATCTGTCACAACCCTCGTTTTTTGTGTATGTGAGCAGTCTGAAAATTGTTTAAATAGCGGGGATTTCGGAATTCCAGTCAATATCAATATCAATATCAATATCATCACGTGCACACCACTAGCGGAAGAATTTACAAATTTCAACCACCCGAAGTACACAAGCAGTCAGGTATACCTGCAGTTTTATACCTGCAGTCTACCTGCGACCCAAGGATTTTATACCCTGGTTTCCACGAAACAACGGTTTTTTTTTTTTAAAATAATTGTTTTTACGTAATCAGTGCAATAAAAATATTAAAAGAAGCAACAGTTAAACCGGATATGGAGGATACCTTTAATCCGGAGGCAGCACTCGCTTCGTTAGAAGCATTGCTAGCCAGGATGGCCATGCACTTAAGCCCCGAGTATGGTCAGAGGATAAGTCAGACATTCAGCAAATTTTTTGTACCATCGAAAAAAGTCAACCAAGAAGAAGAAGACATCCTAGAAGAAGAAGACACCCAAGAAGAAGAAATCCAAGAAGAAGAAGACACCATGGATACGGAAGGCACCTATAGCGATGAAGACTCTTCTCCCGCTACCAGTGTCGAATCCTCAAGTGATGACGAAGAGCGATCTGAAGTCAGCACTGATGAGTCCAGCATTTCTCCCTTGCCTGGTCAGAAGAGACCACGCAAAAAAGATAAGGTAGACAGCAGTGTCACAAAACGCCCTCAACTGGATGTCGAGACTCCAACAACATCGGCAGTAACTCCGCCAACACCAAAAGCCGCCAAACATCAGTCGAAACCAAGCCAACCAATGAAGAAACCAGCAGCAACAACAACAACCGTCACTCAGTCACCACCACCCAAAGACAACACCGCCAAGTCCTCAGGAATGCCACCGATTTTCGTGTATTCTGGAAATATTGCTGAAATAAGCCGACACTGCAAAGGAGCAAACCTCAGCATTACATTCAAGAACCGAAATACAAAAACGACCATTATCAACGCTGGAAACAGAGAATCCTTTGATGCCATCAAGAATTTTTTGCAGACAAGGAAAATACAATACAATACGTTCACGCCAAAGTCTGACAGGAAGAACCTGCTTTTGCTGAAGGGTATCCACCACACATACACCGCCATCGAGGTAGAAGACGAGCTGAGGATTGAAGGACTCCCAGTTATTAAAGTGTCACCCTTCAAAGCAAAGAAGGCCCAAGGAAAGGTGTACAACAACTTCGTTGTGGAGTTAGCCAAGTCCATCGACGTCAATGAAGTCTGCACAAAGACTCTCATCATGAACCAGAGTGTCCATTGGGAGAAGCTAAAATCCAAAGACATCGTTCAGTGCCATAAATGCCAACGCTTTGGACACGTGGCCACCAACTGCGGGCGGGACTTTGTATGCGTTAAGTGCAAGGATAAGCACGAACCAGGACAGTGCCAGCGCAAAGAAAACACTGGGTTGGACGTATGGTGTGCCAACTGCCAAAAAACAGGACACCCTGCCAGCTTTAAAGGCTGCCCAACGCTTAAGGCTCGCTTGACAGAAAGGAACAGGCTATTGGCGGAGAAGCGTTCTCACCGTGAGTTTGCTGCTAAGTCAGCTTGCTTGGTCACTCGACCGGCAATCAGCTACGCAGCAATGGCAAAAAGAGGCCCACCAACCAAACCAGCACCAACAAAGACACAACAAGCTGCAGGAACTTCAGCCAAGATGACCCCACCAAGGATACCAGCAAAATCGGTACCAACCAAAGCCTCAGCACCAGTAAACCTCAACAGCGAAGTCCAGAGATTCTTTGGTTCCGACCTGCTCACGGCCATGGGAAAAGCTAGGAGTGCGGTTCCACCAAACTACTCTCAGCTCAGCGATGGAGAAAAGTCCGTGGCACTGGCCACCTTTTTGTTTCAAATATGCAACTAAAGAAGCTCCGCATCCTGACGTATAATGTAAACTCATTATACAGCCTTGATAAGAGAACGTCATTTAACATATTCATGAAGAACAACGCCCCCGATATTGCCCTAATCAGTGAGACGAAAGTCACTAAAAAAAACAGCATCAACATCAAAGGATATAAAACCTACCGGCAAGACAAAAACGAGGACCGCGCTGGAACAGCAGTCTTCATAAAAGACAAATTCTCCCCCAATGTTGCAGAAGTCATAATCCCCGGACTACTGACTAGCGAAGCCACTGCCATCAAGATGACCCTGGGAAGAGGCGAGACCCTTACAGTCATCAGTATATATTTCAAGTGCTCATCCGCTGCAAGAAATATACAAAGTGACCTGCTCATCCTCAACGGCTTCCTGAAGCAAAGCACCTATGGCATCATAGGCGGAGATTTCAATGCCAGACATCACCTATGGCTTGACACAAAAATCAACAATGAAGGCAAAGCAATCGCAGACTGGATGGAGTTGAACAGCAATGAACATTCTCTGGTGGTTATATCCCAGCCGAAACCCACCTTCCCCAGAACACCATCAACGCTTGACTTCTTCCTAGCTTCCTCTAACTTCGTACATATTCTTCCGGAAATCCGGAATTATATCTGTACAAGAGTACACACCGATTCGGACCATGAAGCTGTTCAACTGTCCATCAATCTCAACGTTCCCATACTCCTTACGACAGAAGTCCCCGAAAGCTTCATCAACTTCAGACGGCTGGATATCGCAAAACTCCACAGGGACATCGAAGACAGCATTACTCTTCCACCTTCAAACAGGAATCTGCTGAATACGGAAATCGATGCAGCCATTGACAACCTTCAACATGCTGTATCTGAAGCCCTTGAGAAGCAAAAGAGGCCTAAGACGTCAAAGGACAGGTACCAACATCTTCCTGAGTACGTTCAGAATTTGTATGCTCACAGACAGCGGCTAAGAAAACGACTCCAACGGATTCATCAAAGTGAGCTAAATACAACAAACAACAACTACCAGACAGTTTGGAATGAGCTACAGCAAGTCAACATCATGTTCCGGAACTCCATTCGACACCACAACAACATCCAGTTTGGAAGAAGATTGCAAGCAATTAAGCCAGGACCTGATGCCTTCAAAAACATCAATAGGATTATTGGGAAACAGCCACAAATACCAGATTCAATCATCAGCAACACCATCGAAGTAACCTCAACCCAGGACAAAGTGGAAGCGTTCGCCAACTACTTCGAAGGAAACTTCAAGCCGAATCCACCTGCTGAACCATTGCTCCTGCAAGAAGTAGAGGCATCAATTCAGCATACCCTACAGCCAAACCCGGATGTAATCAGCTTCGTTGACACTAATCCAGCAAATGATCCTACTGATAGTCCACATCTATGCAATCTAGAGGAGGTAGCAGAGATCATCGGAAATTCTAAGCCAAAAAAATCAGCTGGACCAGATGGTGTATCCAATTACATCATAAAAAGGTTACCACAAGCAGTTATGATTTTTATCACAATCATCCTCAACAACTGCATCAACAACTGTTACTTCCCCCGGACGTGGAAAACAGCGAAGATTGTGGCAATCCCAAAGAAAGGTGCAACCAACCTAGTATCCAATTACAGGCCAATATCACTCCTCAACAATATCAGCAAATTACTGGAAGAAGTAATCCTCCGGAGACTGAAGAAATTCTGCAGTGAAAACTCCATCATCCCTGACATGCAGTTCGGCTTTCGAGAAAAGCACTCAACGTTGCATCCGCTGATGAAGTTCCAACATGATATCACTACCTCCCTCAACAGTCATCGTGTCACCGTCGGATGCTTTCTGGATGTGGAGAAAGCATTCGATAGTGTTTGGATAGAAGGCCTAATACATAAACTGCATCAACTACAGGTACCTCCGCCTCTAATAAAAATTCTGTTTTCTTTTCTTTCTTTCAGGAAATTTTTCGTACAACTGGACAACTGCAAATCAAGCATGAAGAACATCAGAGCCGGAGTCGCCCAAGGCTCAAAACTTGGCCCCTTCCTCTACAGTCTGATGACATCCGACCAACCCGTACCGATCGGATGCGAGAATCTGTTATATGCTGATGACTCGCTCACCTATGCGTCATCATTATCGCCACTTATCGCTCTCCGAAAAATAGAGGCCCACATCAGCAGACTCTTCAATTTCTACAAGAAATGGGGTATCCGGATCAACACTTCCAAATCGGAACTTGTCTGCTTCAGGAGGCCCTCATCTGGCAGAGGTAGCCGCACCACTGCCAATTGCAGAAACCTGGTCTTGAGACTCCCTGACGGATCCACCATAGCTGCCAAACAGAATGTGAAGTACCTTGGAATCCATTTCAATGAGTTGCTAAGGTTCAACCAGCACTCCAAAAATGTTCTTAAAAAAGCCAATTTGGCCTTCCATCGCCTACACCCATTGATGAAGAAAAGAACAGGACTAAGTCAAGCAACGAAGATACTCATCTACAAGCAGCTCTTAAGACCAGTCATCAGCTACTCCTTTCCAGTATGGTTTTCAATCTCGAAGACAGCCATGAAGAAGCTTCTAGTATTCGAAAGGAAGATCCTCAGAATTTGCACCGGCCTGTACTTCGACCGGCAGCGACGGAAACACTACAGGAACAATTATTTATACTCCCAAGCCAAAATAATCAAGCTTGACAAGTACCTAGTAGTGTCAGCGAAGAAACTTGTACGGAACATCATCGACCACCCGAATCAACTAATGAGAAGGATGACCACTGAACAACGACATCCAGAGCCAAGATACCTCAGTGTAATGGAAACTCTTGATGGCAGCTTAATCATGGACAACGAGGAAGAAGTCTCGTTCTACACCGCCATTGGATCAGCCTCCTACCGAGGCTAAGCACCACTTCCCCAAAACCAACACCAAAAGGAACATTGACAACCAGGAATGAACACCCTGAGAATGATGAATCAGCTGACTTTTAAAAACAAAATTTTTTTTTTTTTTTGACATGTAATTTATATTTATATAATTTTTTAAACTTAAGCCACTGTATAACGTTAGGCCCCTTATGTGCCAACAAATGTAAATTAATCATAAGTATCATATTATTTAAGACCCAAATTGTATATATTATGTTCAATAAAAAAAAAAAAAAAAAAAAAAAAAAAAAAAAAAAAAAATTCCAGTCAATATTCCGTCATCCGTGTGCAGTGATACAGTGAACAACTTTCAAGTGTAAAGTGATTGATAGTGAAGTAGTGAAATATAACTAAATTTGTTTCTGTTTTTTTTTAATAAAAAAAAAAAGAATTGAACATGTCCGGTCGTGGTAAAGGTGGAAAAGTGAAGGGAAAGGCAAAGTCGCGCTCAAATCGTGCTGGATTACAATTCCCAGTGGGTCGTATTCATCGATTGCTACGAAAAGGAAATTATGCTGAGCGCGTCGGAGCTGGTGCGCCTGTATATTTGGCAGCTGTAATGGAATATTTGGCGGCAGAAGTTTTGGAATTGGCGGGAAATGCTGCCCGTGACAACAAAAAAACCAGAATTATTCCCCGCCATTTGCAATTGGCTATTCGCAACGACGAAGAATTAAATAAATTACTCTCTGGCGTAACAATTGCTCAAGGAGGTGTTCTTCCAAATATTCAAGCTGTTTTGTTGCCAAAGAAAACAGAAAAGAGTGCTTAAATCTACTTGTGGAAAAGAGAAAAACAAAAACCGTCCTTTTCAGGACGACAAATAATTTCTTATAAGAGATACATAAGCATAGTATTACGAGTACCAAAAAAAAAAAGAAGCGCTTTATTCAATTAAACTTACTCTTAATTTGATACAAATATCCCTACATTATTGGTTAAAATCTTCTGTCACGAACAAAATATATAAGGGAAATATGCACATGAAAATAGAAAAAATTGTATGCATATTGCAAACAAAACAAACTAACTTGTTTAAGACGTTTCTGGGTTATCTTCTTTACATTTTAGTTAAGTATTCAATTTGAGTTTGAAAACAAAAAAAAACAACAGCTGTTCTACATGGGGTGTGTTCGAAAAATGTGTAATTATGTAAATTGTTGGGTCGAGTTGTAAATGCATGAAAATGCTAGTTGAGTTGAAGTTTGCATGTAAATGCATACCGAGTTGGTTTAAAAATTTAAAAACTTTGAAATTTATTGATTTTGTTGTTAGATTTACCGCCGACAGCTTAAAGTTGATCACCTGAGCAACTCCCTGTTCAATTTCATTGGCTTATATGGAAGAGTAAAAACTATGCAACTAAGATTCCGGACACTTTAACGAGCAGTTTAATAATAGTGGTTCACAATTTTCTTAAAATTATTATCCCATTTATTATAAAGACCATTTATTTGGATAGTAAATATTCTTTTATTAATTTTATTCAATAAAAAAGATATTGGAAGACAAAATTCAACACGAAATTATAAAGAAATACTAAATAAAAATTTCGATAAGTTACTTTAAATTGTCTGCAAAGTGCAGAGACATAATTACCAACTTATTCTACTCAATACCATGTTCATATTTCTTTTGGTGTTTTCATAAATGCATGCTTTGTTTACATGCGATCAATTGCAATAATATTAAAGTCATAGAAAAAATGTTTGCATGTAAGTTTTTATAGTTTGACATTTGCGCTACAAATATTTGCATTTTGCAACATTTAACATTTGCATTTATAAAAGTTATATATTCGCCAGACTTTCTTAACCAAACCATCAGAACAAGCATATCTCAATAATGTTTCCATAATATGTTATGGTTAAATACACTAATCCTTTTATCTTATAGTAGATAATTGATTCTTGCCAATTTTGTGAAAATATGATTTTAGTAAGTTTACTTACGAAATAACTTTGCTTTCAACCAAAAAAAATGTTTGGTTTGAAATTTGTGGAACGCTTGCACTTTGCAATGCAGGCGAAGTGTAAGAAAAATATATTTATCACCGAACACACCCTTATGTTTGCCAACATTTATATCTTTCTTGACTGCCATCTACATTTAACTAGACGAACTCTATCTTCACTAAAATACTTTTGCAGAATATTAGCTTATTTTTGTTCACTAATGAGGTGTTCTTGTTTTCCTAGTAAAATTTTTACTAGGGTAGCTATTTTTACACGGCTATACATGTTTTTTTTTTTTTGAAAACCTATTAAAAAAATATAGCGATAAAACTAGCTACATATTTAGGTAAGACAACATTATTTGTAGTTTTTAATTTAATTTATCTTTGAAAAATGAAAATTTTAAAATAATAATGCATAATGGCGACAAAACCAGCAACATAAAAATATTTTTCCTAAAAAAAGACTTTCTTAACCAAACCATGCATTTATGGAAGCACCATTTGTCAGCTTTGTAATCAGAACAAGCATATCTCAATAATGTTTCCATAATATGTTATGGTTAAATACATTAATCCTTTTATCTTATAGTAGATAATTGATTCTTGCCAATTTTGTGAAAATATGATTTTAGTAAGTTTACTTACGAAATAACTTTGCTTTCAACCAAAAAAAATGTTTGGTTTGAAATTTGTGGAACGCTTGCACTTTGCAATGCAGGCGAAGTGTAAGAAAAATATATTTATCACCGAACACACCCTTATGTTTGCCAACATTTATATCTTTCTTGACTGCCATCTACATTTAACTAGACGAACTCTATCTTCACTAAAATACTTTTGCAGAATATTAGCTTATTTTTGTTCACTAATGAGGTGTTCTTGTTTTCCTAGTAAAATTTTTACTAGGGTAGCTATTTTTACACGGCTATACATGTTTTTTTTTTTTTTGAAAACCTATTAAAAAAATATAGCGATAAAACTAGCTACATATTTAGGTAAGACAACATTATTTGTAGTTTTTAATTTAATTTATCTTTGAAAAATGAAAATTTTAAAATAATAATGCATAATGGCGACAAAACCAGCAACATAAAAATATTTTTCCTAAAAAAATATTAAACGCATTTCAAAATAATTATTTTCTTATAATCAGAATAAAAACAATTAGATTGAAAAAAAAAAAAATTGTGAGCATAAAATGGAATTTTGATTTAATTTTCAATCTCTTTTAAATTTAATTGTGGTCCTGAAAAGGACCGATTGTTAGTTCTGAAGTGAACATTTAACCTCCGAAACCATAAAGAGTACGTCCTTGCCTCTTCAACGCGTAAACTACATCCATTGCTGTAACTGTCTTACGTTTGGCATGTTCAGTGTAAGTGACAGCATCACGGATAACATTTTCCAAAAATACTTTTAGAACTCCACGTGTTTCTTCGTAAATCAACCCAGAAATTCGCTTAACACCTCCACGACGAGCCAATCGACGAATTGCTGGTTTTGTAATTCCTTGGATATTATCACGCAACACCTTGCGATGGCGTTTAGCACCACCTTTGCCCAAACCTTTTCCTCCTTTACCACGACCAGTCATTTTTATTTAATTAAAAATACACTCAAATTTAAGAACTTCACTACACAAGATTCACTGTCAAACTGTGCTTGAGCGACAAACTATACAAGTATTTATACTTATTTTACTAGCGAATCTTAATTTTGATTGGCTAATCATGTCGATACTAAAATAAAAAAACAACCGAACGGAGACAAAAATAGTCAATTTTATGACTTAAGTAGAAATCCACATGCGTTCTCGAAAAAAAATTGTGAAAATTTGTGTAGTGTAATTAAAAGTTAAGTAGTGGAAAAAAAGTGAAATAATGGCTCGTACAAAGCAAACTGCCCGTAAATCGACTGGTGGAAAGGCTCCACGTAAGCAATTGGCTACAAAGGCAGCCCGTAAAAGTGCTCCTGCGACTGGAGGTGTGAAAAAACCTCATCGTTATCGTCCTGGAACTGTGGCTCTTCGAGAAATTCGTCGTTATCAGAAAAGCACTGAATTGTTAATTCGCAAATTGCCTTTCCAACGTTTAGTTCGTGAAATTGCTCAGGATTTCAAAACAGATTTGCGGTTCCAGAGCTCAGCTGTAATGGCGCTTCAAGAAGCTAGTGAAGCTTATTTGGTTGGTTTATTTGAAGACACAAATTTATGCGCCATCCATGCCAAACGCGTCACAATTATGCCAAAAGATATCCAATTGGCTAGACGCATTCGTGGTGAACGTGCTTAAATCGTTGATATAAAAACTAAGTAAACGGTCCTTTTCAGGACCACAAAATATCTAAAAGAGGTAGCTAAATTAATTTTTTTTAAAAATGTATCAGGAAAAAAATACCTACAAAAAACACATGTGGAAATACAGTCCAAGGCTCAGACTTTAAAATTTAATTAGAAGCTATTGCTTTCTTTTCAGGCAGCAAAATTAGTAAAACAAAATTGAAATTAAGAATTTCTAGCAAGCAGAGAATTTGCAAATATGGTAGAGGATTAAAATAATTTCAATATATTTTCGATAAATATTATTTTATGACTTTCAGAAATAAATGGAAATGAAATACATTTATTTAGGTAGGTACATCATCGTTTTCAGTGCAAATTTTTATATTGATGTTTACATAAGCAGTTATGATACATACAAATGTTCCTAAGCATGACAACATTCGATTCATTCATTATAGATTAATAATAATTTATCTGAACTATTTTAAATATATTAAATATTTCTGCATGGATGTGCATATGGTTGAGAAATTGTACTCTTTTGTTAGTTTGCCTGTTTTATTTTTATTATTATATTAACCTTATGTTAATTAACCATAAGGAAGGCGATCTTTATTAATTATTATTTATTAAAATAAAAGCAATTTTCATGAAACTTTTATTAATTTTGGTATTAGGGATTTTTCAAAGAATTTTTCAAAGAAAATACCACCGCCTAGACAAAAACGATACACGTTTCATTACTCAAATTGTTTTAATTTTATTCAAAAGAAAAGTAATAACATTTTGATGAAAATTTTCTTTATTTTACACAAATGAACCATGAGCTCTACAATAAAGTTGATTTCAAGTTAAATATAAGTTTTATTTATTAAATATAGACATTTTTAATAGCAAGTATTGAAAAAAAATCACCAAACATTGACTTTAATTGTAAGTTGTGCATTGATAGATAGGTTTTTTTGTATGAAATTATTTATTAAACTATAAATTATTATTGTAAGAATAAATTTAATTAATTTTTTTTTTTAATCTTTGCTGAAAATGTGTAAATTTCTTAAGTTTTAAGAGTAGCCTAAGTTGCAAAAGCGTACAAATTATGTACAAAATGAATTTTTTGTAAACCTTCGTTCTAGTTGATTCTCATTTAACCATGTCCGTGGGCTGCAATTGAAATTTAAAAAAAGTAAATTTCTAAAGTGTTTGTGGTTATTCCGCGTTAAAGTGATAAATAATATACAAAAACGAAAATGTCTGATACTGTGGCTACATCTCCTGCAATTGTTGCAGAAAAAAAAATAAAAAAGGCTACCGCGGCCACCAGTGCTTCGAAAAAAACAAAATCAACGCCAACTCATCCTCCTACCCAGCAAATGGTGGATGCCGCCATTAAAACGTTGAAGGAACGCGGTGGCTCTTCGCTTTTGGCTATAAAAAAATACATTGCCGCTACTTACAAAGTTGATGTACAAAAACTTGCACCGTTTATAAAAAAATATTTAAAAAGTGCTGTTATAAGTGGTAAATTAGTGCAAACTAAAGGAAAAGGAGCTGCAGGTTCATTCAAATTATCAGCTAATGCAAATAAAGAACCAAAAACCAAATCTGCTGAAAAGAAAAAATCTGCTGCTAAACCTAAAGCTGCCGCTGGTGGTGACAAAAAATTAAAAAAAGCTACTGGTGAAAAAAAAGTGAAAAAAGTAGCCGCTGCTACAAAAAAGAGTGCTGATAAAAAGAAAGTCGAAAAACCAAAAGTGAAAAGTGTTAAGAAAGCCAGTGCAGTAAAGGCAAAACCAACAAAAGCAAAGGCAGCTGCTCCTAAGCCTAAAGTGCCCAAAGCAAAATCAGCCACAGCATCTGCGGCTAAACCTAAAAAGGCCGTTGCTGCCAAAAAAGCAAAGAAGTAATTTCAATAAAGAAAATATATTGAAATTCACATGCAAATCCACAGTCCTTTTCAGGACTACAAAAAATATATTAAACGAGATATAAATGTTTTTTTTTTTTTTTTTTTTTCAAAAATTAGGGGCAAAAATGTGCACTATCTCGATGAAAAATACCTACCCAAAATTATTAAACAAACAAATGACGACGCGGCGAGTTTATTTTAAATTCTGTTACTATCTCTGAATTGAAATTTTTGCGGCCCTGAAAAGGGCCATTTTTGAAGAAATTCAATAAATAAATTACTTCGAGCTAGTATATTTGGTTACTGCCTTTGTTCCTTCACTGACAGCGTGCTTGGCAAGTTCACCAGGCAACAATAATCGCACGGCTGTCTGGATTTCTCGACTTGTTATTGTTGAACGTTTGTTGTAGTGAGCTAAACGAGAGGCCTCAGCTGCAATTCGTTCGAAAATGTCGTTCACAAAACTGTTCATGATGCTCATGGCCTTTGATGAAATACCAGTATCAGGATGAACTTGCTTCAGTACTTTGTAAATATAAATTGCGTAGCTTTCCTTCCTTTTGCGCTTCTTCTTCTTATCGGTCTTGGTGATATTTTTTTGTGCCTTTCCGGCTTTCTTAGCTGCTTTACCACTAGTTTTAGGCGGCATTTTAATTTTTTTTTTTTTATTTAAATTCACTTCACTATTCACTATAAACCAACTGTACACACTAATGACTCAATGATAACTGTACCACAACGGGAAAAAATCAACACTATTTATGCTCTCTTTGGACGACGAGTTTATCTGTCACAACCCTCGTTTTTGTGTATGTGAGCAGTCTGAAAATTGTTTAAATAGCGGGGATTTCGGAATTCCAGTCAATATCAATATCAATATCAATATCAATATCAATATCATATCAATAACGTTCATCGTCCAGTACGTGCACACCACTAGCGGAAGAATTTACAAATTTCAACCACCCGAAGTACACAAGCAGTCAGGTATACCTGCAGTTTTATACCTGCAGTCTACCTGCGACCCAAGGATTTTATACCCTGGTTTCCACGAAACAACGGTTTTTTTTTTTTTTTTTTAAAATAATTGTTTTTACGTAATCAGTGCAATAAAAATATTAAAAGAAGCAACAGTTAAACCGGATATGGAGGATACCTTTAATCCGGAGGCAGCACTCGCTTCGTTAGAAGCATTGCTAGCCAGGATGGCCATGCACTTAAGCCCCGAGTATGGTCAGAGGATAAGTCAGACATTCAGCAAATTTTTTGTACCATCGAAAAAAGTCAACCAAGAAGAAGAAGACATCCTAGAAGAAGAAGACACCCAAGAAGAAGAAATCCAAGAAGAAGAAGACACCATGGATACGGAAGGCACCTATAGCGATGAAGACTCTTCTCCCGCTACCAGTGTCGAATCCTCAAGTGATGACGAAGAGCGATCTGAAGTCAGCACTGATGAGTCCAGCATTTCTCCCTTGCCTGGTCAGAAGAGACCACGCAAAAAAGATAAGGTAGACAGCAGTGTCACAAAACGCCCTCAACTGGATGTCGAGACTCCAACAACATCGGCAGTAACTCCGCCAACACCAAAAGCCGCCAAACAACAGTCGAAACCAAGCCAACCAATGAAGAAACCAGCAGCAACAACAACAACCGTCACTCAGTCACCACCACCCAAAGACAACACCGCCAAGTCCTCAGGAATGCCACCGATTTTCGTGTATTCTGGAAATATTGCTGAAATAAGCCGACACTGCAAAGGAGCAAACCTCAGCATTACATTCAAGAACCGAAATACAAAAACGACCATTATCAACGCTGGAAACAGAGAATCCTTTGATGCCATCAAGAATTTTTTGCAGACAAGGAAAATACAATACAATACGTTCACGCCAAAGTCTGACAGGAAGAACCTGCTTTTGCTGAAGGGTATCCACCACACATACACCGCCATCGAGGTAGAAGACGAGCTGAGGATTGAAGGACTCCCAGTTATTAAAGTGTCACCCTTCAAAGCAAAGAAGGCCCAAGGAAAGGTGTACAACAACTTCGTTGTGGAGTTAGCCAAGTCCATCGACGTCAATGAAGTCTGCACAAAGACTCTCATCATGAACCAGAGTGTCCATTGGGAGAAGCTAAAATCCAAAGACATCGTTCAGTGCCATAAATGCCAACGCTTTGGACACGTGGCCACCAACTGCGGGCGGGACTTTGTATGCGTTAAGTGCAAGGATAAGCACGAACCAGGACAGTGCCAGCGCAAAGAAAACACTGGGTTGGACGTATGGTGTGCCAACTGCCAAAAAACAGGACACCCTGCCAGCTTTAAAGGCTGCCCAACGCTTAAGGCTCGCTTGACAGAAAGGAACAGGCTATTGGCGGAGAAGCGTTCTCACCGTGAGTTTGCTGCTAAGTCAGCTTGCTTGGTCACTCGACCGGCAATCAGCTACGCAGCAATGGCAAAAAGAGGCCCACCAACCAAACCAGCACCAACAAAGACACAACAAGCTGCAGGAACTTCAGCCAAGATGACCCCACCAAGGATACCAGCAAAATCGGTACCAACCAAAGCCTCAGCACCAGTAAACCTCAACAGCGAAGTCCAGAGATTCTTTGGTTCCGACCTGCTCACGGCCATGGGAAAAGCTAGGAGTGCGGTTCCACCAAACTACTCTCAGCTCAGCGATGGAGAAAAGTCCGTGGCACTGGCCACCTTTTTGTTTCAAATATGCAACTAAAGAAGCTCCGCATCCTGACGTATAATGTAAACTCATTATACAGCCTTGATAAGAGAACGTCATTTAACATATTCATGAAGAACAACGCCCCCGATATTGCCCTAATCAGTGAGACGAAAGTCACTAAAAAAAACAGCATCAACATCAAAGGATATAAAACCTACCGGCAAGACAAAAACGAGGACCGCGCTGGAACAGCAGTCTTCATAAAAGACAAATTCTCCCCCAATGTTGCAGAAGTCATAATCCCCGGACTACTGACTAGCGAAGCCACTGCCATCAAGATGACCCTGGGAAGAGGCGAGACCCTTACAGTCATCAGTATATATTTCAAGTGCTCATCCGCTGCAAGAAATATACAAAGTGACCTGCTCATCCTCAACGGCTTCCTGAAGCAAAGCACCTATGGCATCATAGGCGGAGATTTCAATGCCAGACATCACCTATGGCTTGACACAAAAATCAACAATGAAGGCAAAGCAATCGCAGACTGGATGGAGTTGAACAGCAATGAACATTCTCTGGTGGTTATATCCCAGCCGAAACCCACCTTCCCCAGAACACCATCAACGCTTGACTTCTTCCTAGCTTCCTCTAACTTCGTACATATTCTTCCGGAAATCCGGAATTATATCTGTACAAGAGTACACACCGATTCGGACCATGAAGCTGTTCAACTGTCCATCAATCTCAACGTTCCCATACTCCTTACGACAGAAGTCCCCGAAAGCTTCATCAACTTCAGACGGCTGGATATCGCAAAACTCCACAGGGACATCGAAGACAGCATTACTCTTCCACCTTCAAACAGGAATCTGCTGAATACGGAAATCGATGCAGCCATTGACAACCTTCAACATGCTGTATCTGAAGCCCTTGAGAAGCAAAAGAGGCCTAAGACGTCAAAGGACAGGTACCAACATCTTCCTGAGTACGTTCAGAATTTGTATGCTCACAGACAGCGGCTAAGAAAACGACTCCAACGGATTCATCAAAGTGAGCTAAATACAACAAACAACAACTACCAGACAGTTTGGAATGAGCTACAGCAAGTCAACATCATGTTCCGGAACTCCATTCGACACCACAACAACATCCAGTTTGGAAGAAGATTGCAAGCAATTAAGCCAGGACCTGATGCCTTCAAAAACATCAATAGGATTATTGGGAAACAGCCACAAATACCAGATTCAATCATCAGCAACACCATCGAAGTAACCTCAACCCAGGACAAAGTGGAAGCGTTCGCCAACTACTTCGAAGGAAACTTCAAGCCGAATCCACCTGCTGAACCATTGCTCCTGCAAGAAGTAGAGGCATCAATTCAGCATACCCTACAGCCAAACCCGGATGTAATCAGCTTCGTTGACACTAATCCAGCAAATGATCCTACTGATAGTCCACATCTATGCAATCTAGAGGAGGTAGCAGAGATCATCGGAAATTCTAAGCCAAAAAAATCAGCTGGACCAGATGGTGTATCCAATTACATCATAAAAAGGTTACCACAAGCAGTTATGATTTTTATCACAATCATCCTCAACAACTGCATCAACAACTGTTACTTCCCCCGGACGTGGAAAACAGCGAAGATTGTGGCAATCCCAAAGAAAGGTGCAACCAACCTAGTATCCAATTACAGGCCAATATCACTCCTCAACAATATCAGCAAATTACTGGAAGAAGTAATCCTCCGGAGACTGAAGAAATTCTGCAGTGAAAACTCCATCATCCCTGACATGCAGTTCGGCTTTCGAGAAAAGCACTCAACGTTGCATCCGCTGATGAAGTTCCAACATGATATCACTACCTCCCTCAACAGTCATCGTGTCACCGTCGGATGCTTTCTGGATGTGGAGAAAGCATTCGATAGTGTTTGGATAGAAGGCCTAATACATAAACTGCATCAACTACAGGTACCTCCGCCTCTAATAAAAATTCTGTTTTCTTTTCTTTCTTTCAGGAAATTTTTCGTACAACTGGACAACTGCAAATCAAGCATGAAGAACATCAGAGCCGGAGTCGCCCAAGGCTCAAAACTTGGCCCCTTCCTCTACAGTCTGATGACATCCGACCAACCCGTACCGATCGGATGCGAGAATCTGTTATATGCTGATGACTCGCTCACCTATGCGTCATCATTATCGCCACTTATCGCTCTCCGAAAAGTAGAGGCCCACATCAGCAGACTCTTCAATTTCTACAAGAAATGGGGTATCCGGATCAACACTTCCAAATCGGAACTTGTCTGCTTCAGGAGGCCCTCATCTGGCAGAGGTAGCCGCACCACTGCCAATTGCAGAAACCTGGTCTTGAGACTCCCTGACGGATCCACCATAGCTGCCAAACAGAATGTGAAGTACCTTGGAATCCATTTCAATGAGTTGCTAAGGTTCAACCAGCACTCCAAAAATGTTCTTAAAAAAGCCAATTTGGCCTTCCATCGCCTACACCCATTGATGAAGAAAAGAACAGGACTAAGTCAAGCAACGAAGATACTCATCTACAAGCAGCTCTTAAGACCAGTCATCAGCTACTCCTTTCCAGTATGGTTTTCAATCTCGAAGACAGCCATGAAGAAGCTTCTAGTATTCGAAAGGAAGATCCTCAGAATTTGCACCGGCCTGTACTTCGACCGGCAGCGACGGAAACACTACAGGAACAATTATTTATACTCCCAAGCCAAAATAATCAAGCTTGACAAGTACCTAGTAGTGTCAGCGAAGAAACTTGTACGGAACATCATCGACCACCCGAATCAACTAATGAGAAGGATGACCACTGAACAACGACATCCAGAGCCAAGATACCTCAGTGTAATGGAAACTCTTGATGGCAGCTTAAGCATGGACAACGAGGAAGAAGTCTCGTTTTACACCGCCATTGGGTCAGCCTCCTACCGAGGCTAAGCACCACTTCCCCAAAACCAACACCAAAAGGAACATTGACAACCAGGAATGAACACCCTGAGAATGATGAATCAGCTGACTTTTAAAAACAAAATTTTTTTTTTTTTTGACATGTAATTTATATTTATATAATTTTTTAAACTTAAGCCACTGTATAACGTTAGGCCCCTTATGTGCCAACAAATGTAAATTAATCATAAGTATCATATTATTTAAGACCCAAATTGTATATATTATGTTCAATAAAACAAAATTGAATTGAATTCCAGTCAATATTCCGTCATCCGTGTGCAGTGATACAGTGAACAACTTTCAAGTGTAAAGTGATTGATAGTGAAGTAGTGAAATATAACTAAATTTGTTTCTGTTTTTTTTTAATAAAAAAAAAAAGAATTGAACATGTCCGGTCGTGGTAAAGGTGGAAAAGTGAAGGGAAAGGCAAAGTCGCGCTCAAATCGTGCTGGATTACAATTCCCAGTGGGTCGTATTCATCGATTGCTACGAAAAGGAAATTATGCTGAGCGCGTCGGAGCTGGTGCGCCTGTATATTTGGCAGCTGTAATGGAATATTTGGCGGCAGAAGTTTTGGAATTGGCGGGAAATGCTGCCCGTGACAACAAAAAAACCAGAATTATTCCCCGCCATTTGCAATTGGCTATTCGCAACGACGAAGAATTAAATAAATTACTCTCTGGCGTAACAATTGCTCAAGGAGGTGTTCTTCCAAATATTCAAGCTGTTTTGTTGCCAAAGAAAACAGAAAAGAGTGCTTAAATCTACTTGTGGAAAAGAGAAAAACAAAAACCGTCCTTTTCAGGACGACAAATAATTTCTTATAAGAGATACATAAGCATAGTATTACGAGTACCAAAAAAAAAAAGAAGCGCTTTATTCACTTTTAAACTTACTCTTAATTTGATACAAATATCCCTACATTATTGGTTAAAATCTTCTGTCACGAACAAAATATATAAGGGAAATATGCACATGAAAATAGAAAAAATTGTATGCATATTGCAAACAAAACAAACTAACTTGTTTAAGACGTTTCTGGGTTATCTTCTTTACATTTTAGTTAAGTATTCAATTTGAGTTTGAAAACAAAAAAAAACAACAGCTGTTCTACATGGGGTGTGTTCGAAAAATGTGTAATTATGTAAATTGTTGGGTCGAGTTGTAAATGCATGAAAATGCTAGTTGAGTTGAAGTTTGCATGTAAATGCATACCGAGTTGGTTTAAAAATTTAAAAACTTTGAAATTTATTGATTTTGTTGTTAGATTTACCGCCGACAGCTTAAAGTTGATCACCTGAGCAACTCCCTGTTCAATTTCATTGGCTTATATGGAAGAGTAAAAACTATGCAACTAAGATTCCGGACACTTTAACGAGCAGTTTAATAATAGTGGTTCACAATTTTCTTAAAATTATTATCCCATTTATTATAAAGACCATTTATTTGGATAGTAAATATTCTTTTATTAATTTTATTCAATAAAAAAGATATTGGAAGACAAAATTCAACACGAAATTATAAAGAAATACTAAATAAAAATTTCGATAAGTTACTTTAAATTGTCTGCAAAGTGCAGAGACATAATTACCAACTTATTCTACTCAATACCATGTTCATATTTCTTTTGGTGTTTTCATAAATGCATGCTTTGTTTACATGCGATCAATTGCAATAATATTAAAGTCATAGAAAAAATGTTTGCATGTAAGTTTTTATAGTTTGACATTTGCGCTACAAATATTTGCATTTTGCAACATTTAACATTTGCATTTATGAAAGTTATATATTCGCCAGACTTTCTTAACCAAACCATCAGAACAAGCATATCTCAATAATGTTTCCATAATATGTTATGGTTAAATACACTAATCCTTTTATCTTATAGTAGATAATTGATTCTTGCCAATTTTGTGAAAATATGATTTTAGTAAGTTTACTTACGAAATAACTTTGCTTTCAACCAAAAAAAATGTTTGGTTTGAAATTTGTGGAACGCTTGCACTTTGCAATGCAGGCGAAGTGTAAGAAAAATATATTTATCACCGAACACACCCTTATGTTTGCCAACATTTATATCTTTCTTGACTGCCATCTACATTTAACTAGACGAACTCTATCTTCACTAAAATACTTTTGCAGAATATTAGCTTATTTTTGTTCACTAATGAGGTGTTCTTGTTTTCCTAGTAAAATTTTTACTAGGGTAGCTATTTTTACACGGCTATACATGTTTTTTTTTTTTTGAAAACCTATTAAAAAAATATAGCGATAAAACTAGCTACATATTTAGGTAAGACAACATTATTTGTAGTTTTTAATTTAATTTATCTTTGAATAATGAAAATTTTAAAATAATAATGCATAATGGCGACAAAACCAGCAACATAAAAATATTTTTCCTAAAAAAAGACTTTCTTAACCAAACCATGCATTTATGGAAGCACCATTTGTCAGCTTTGTAATCAGAACAAGCATATCTCAATAATGTTTCCATAATATGTTATGGTTAAATACATTAATCCTTTTATCTTATAGTAGATAATTGATTCTTGCCAATTTTGTGAAAATATGATTTTAGTAAGTTTACTTACGAAATAACTTTGCTTTCAACCAAAAAAAATGTTTGGTTTGAAATTTGTGGAACGCTTGCACTTTGCAATGCAGGCGAAGTGTAAGAAAAATATATTTATCACCGAACACACCCTTATGTTTGCCAACATTTATATCTTTCTTGACTGCCATCTACATTTAACTAGACGAACTCTATCTTCACTAAAATACTTTTGCAGAATATTAGCTTATTTTTGTTCACTAATGAGGTGTTCTTGTTTTCCTAGTAAAATTTTTACTAGGGTAGCTATTTTTACACGGCTATACATGTTTTTTTTTTTTTTTGAAAACCTATTAAAAAAATATAGCGATAAAACTAGCTACATATTTAGGTAAGACAACATTATTTGTAGTTTTTAATTTAATTTATCTTTGAAAAATGAAAATTTTAAAATAATAATGCATAATGGCGACAAAACCAGCAACATAAAAATATTTTTCCTAAAAAAATATTAAACGCATTTCAAAATAATTATTTTCTTATAATCAGAATAAAAACAATTAGATTGAAAAAAAAAAAAAATTGTGAGCATAAAATGGAATTTTGATTTAATTTTCAATCTCTTTTAAATTTAATTGTGGTCCTGAAAAGGACCGATTGTTAGTTCTGAAGTGAACATTTAACCTCCGAAACCATAAAGAGTACGTCCTTGCCTCTTCAACGCGTAAACTACATCCATTGCTGTAACTGTCTTACGTTTGGCATGTTCAGTGTAAGTGACAGCATCACGGATAACATTTTCCAAAAATACTTTTAGAACTCCACGTGTTTCTTCGTAAATCAACCCAGAAATTCGCTTAACACCTCCACGACGAGCCAATCGACGAATTGCTGGTTTTGTAATTCCTTGGATATTATCACGCAACACCTTGCGATGGCGTTTAGCACCACCTTTGCCCAAACCTTTTCCTCCTTTACCACGACCAGTCATTTTTATTTAATTAAAAATACACTCAAATTTAAGAACTTCACTACACAAGATTCACTGTCAAACTGTGCTTGAGCGACAAACTATACAAGTATTTATACTTATTTTACTAGCGAATCTTAATTTTGATTGGCTAATCATGTCGATACTAAAATAAAAAAACAACCGAACGGAGACAAAAATAGTCAATTTTATGACTTAAGTAGAAATCCACATGCGTTCTCGAAAAAAAATTGTGAAAATTTGTGTAGTGTAATTAAAAGTTAAGTAGTGGAAAAAAAGTGAAATAATGGCTCGTACAAAGCAAACTGCCCGTAAATCGACTGGTGGAAAGGCTCCACGTAAGCAATTGGCTACAAAGGCAGCCCGTAAAAGTGCTCCTGCGACTGGAGGTGTGAAAAAACCTCATCGTTATCGTCCTGGAACTGTGGCTCTTCGAGAAATTCGTCGTTATCAGAAAAGCACTGAATTGTTAATTCGCAAATTGCCTTTCCAACGTTTAGTTCGTGAAATTGCTCAGGATTTCAAAACAGATTTGCGGTTCCAGAGCTCAGCTGTAATGGCGCTTCAAGAAGCTAGTGAAGCTTATTTGGTTGGTTTATTTGAAGACACAAATTTATGCGCCATCCATGCCAAACGCGTCACAATTATGCCAAAAGATATCCAATTGGCTAGACGCATTCGTGGTGAACGTGCTTAAATCGTTGATATAAAAACTAAGTAAACGGTCCTTTTCAGGACCACAAAATATCTAAAAGAGGTAGCTAAATTAATTTTTTTTAAAAATGTATCAGGAAAAAAATACCTACAAAAAACACATGTGGAAATACAGTCCAAGGCTCAGACTTTAAAATTTAATTAGAAGCTATTGCTTTCTTTTCAGGCAGCAAAATTAGTAAAACAAAATTGAAATTAAGAATTTCTAGCAAGCAGAGAATTTGCAAATATGGTAGAGGATTAAAATAATTTCAATATATTTTCGATAAATATTATTTTATGACTTTCAGAAATAAATGGAAATGAAATACATTTATTTAGGTAGGTACATCATCGTTTTCAGTGCAAATTTTTATATTGATGTTTACATAAGCAGTTATGATACATACAAATGTTCCTAAGCATGACAACATTCGATTCATTCATTATAGATTAATAATAATTTATCTGAACTATTTTAAATATATTAAATATTTCTGCATGGATGTGCATATGGTTGAGAAATTGTACTCTTTTGTTAGTTTGCCTGTTTTATTTTTATTATTATATTAACCTTATGTTAATTAACCATAAGGAAGGCGATCTTTATTAATTATTATTTATTAAAATAAAAGCAATTTTCATGAAACTTTTATTAATTTTGGTATTAGGGATTTTTCAAAGAATTTTTCAAAGAAAATACCACCGCCTAGACAAAAACGATACACGTTTCATTACTCAAATTGTTTTAATTTTATTCAAAAGAAAAGTAATAACATTTTGATGAAAATTTTCTTTATTTTACACAAATGAACCATGAGCTCTACAATAAAGTTGATTTCAAGTTAAATATAAGTTTTATTTATTAAATATAGACATTTTTAATAGCAAGTATTGAAAAAAAATCACCAAACATTGACTTTAATTGTAAGTTGTGCATTGATAGATAGGTTTTTTTGTATGAAATTATTTATTAAACTATAAATTATTATTGTAAGAATAAATTTAATTAATTTTTTTTTTTAATCTTTGCTGAAAATGTGTAAATTTCTTAAGTTTTAAGAGTAGCCTAAGTTGCAAAAGCGTACAAATTATGTACAAAATGAATTTTTTGTAAACCTTCGTTCTAGTTGATTCTCATTTAACCATGTCCGTGGGCTGCAATTGAAATTTAAAAAAAGTAAATTTCTAAAGTGTTTGTGGTTATTCCGCGTTAAAGTGATAAATAATATACAAAAACGAAAATGTCTGATACTGTGGCTACATCTCCTGCAATTGTTGCAGAAAAAAAAATAAAAAAGGCTACCGCGGCCACCAGTGCTTCGAAAAAAACAAAATCAACGCCAACTCATCCTCCTACCCAGCAAATGGTGGATGCCGCCATTAAAACGTTGAAGGAACGCGGTGGCTCTTCGCTTTTGGCTATAAAAAAATACATTGCCGCTACTTACAAAGTTGATGTACAAAAACTTGCACCGTTTATAAAAAAATATTTAAAAAGTGCTGTTATAAGTGGTAAATTAGTGCAAACTAAAGGAAAAGGAGCTGCAGGTTCATTCAAATTATCAGCTAATGCAAATAAAGAACCAAAAGCCAAATCTGCTGAAAAGAAAAAATCTGCTGCTAAACCTAAAGCTGCCGCTGGTGGTGACAAAAAATTAAAAAAAGCTACTGGTGAAAAAAAAGTGAAAAAAGTAGCCGCTGCTACAAAAAAGAGTGCTGATAAAAAGAAAGTCGAAAAACCAAAAGTGAAAAGTGTTAAGAAAGCCAGTGCAGTAAAGGCAAAACCAACAAAAGCAAAGGCAGCTGCTCCTAAGCCTAAAGTGCCCAAAGCAAAATCAGCCACAGCATCTGCGGCTAAACCTAAAAAGGCCGTTGCTGCCAAAAAAGCAAAGAAGTAATTTCAATAAAGAAAATATATTGAAATTCACATGCAAATCCACAGTCCTTTTCAGGACTACAAAAAATATATTAAACGAGATATAAATGTTGTTGTTTTTTTTTTTTTTTTTTCAAAAATTAGGGGCAAAAATGTGCACTATCTCGATGAAAAATACCTACCCAAAATTATTAAACAAACAAATGACGACGCGGCGAGTTTATTTTAAATTCTGTTACTATCTCTGAATTGAAATTTTTGCGGCCCTGAAAAGGGCCATTTTTGAAGAAATTCAATAAATAAATTACTTCGAGCTAGTATATTTGGTTACTGCCTTTGTTCCTTCACTGACAGCGTGCTTGGCAAGTTCACCAGGCAACAATAATCGCACGGCTGTCTGGATTTCTCGACTTGTTATTGTTGAACGTTTGTTGTAGTGAGCTAAACGAGAGGCCTCAGCTGCAATTCGTTCGAAAATGTCGTTCACAAAACTGTTCATGATGCTCATGGCCTTTGATGAAATACCAGTATCAGGATGAACTTGCTTCAGTACTTTGTAAATATAAATTGCGTAGCTTTCCTTCCTTTTGCGCTTCTTCTTCTTATCGGTCTTGGTGATATTTTTTTGTGCCTTTCCGGCTTTCTTAGCTGCTTTACCACTAGTTTTAGGCGGCATTTTAATTTTTTTTTTTTTATTTAAATTCACTTCACTATTCACTATAAACCAACTGTACACACTAATGACTCAATGATAACTGTACCACAACGGGAAAAAATCAACACTATTTATGCTCTCTTTGGACGACGAGTTTATCTGTCACAACCCTCGTTTTTGTGTATGTGAGCAGTCTGAAAATTGTTTAAATAGCGGGGATTTCGGAATTCCAGTCAATATTCCGTCATCCGTGTGCAGTGATACAGTGAACAACTTTCAAGTGTAAAGTGATTGATAGTGAAGTAGTGAAATATAACTAAATTTGTTTCTGTTTTTTTTTAATAAAAAAAAAAAGAATTGAACATGTCCGGTCGTGGTAAAGGTGGAAAAGTGAAGGGAAAGGCAAAGTCGCGCTCAAATCGTGCTGGATTACAATTCCCAGTGGGTCGTATTCATCGATTGCTACGAAAAGGAAATTATGCTGAGCGCGTCGGAGCTGGTGCGCCTGTATATTTGGCAGCTGTAATGGAATATTTGGCGGCAGAAGTTTTGGAATTGGCGGGAAATGCTGCCCGTGACAACAAAAAAACCAGAATTATTCCCCGCCATTTGCAATTGGCTATTCGCAACGACGAAGAATTAAATAAATTACTCTCTGGCGTAACAATTGCTCAAGGAGGTGTTCTTCCAAATATTCAAGCTGTTTTGTTGCCAAAGAAAACAGAAAAGAGTGCTTAAATCTACTTGTGGAAAAGAGAAAAACAAAAACCGTCCTTTTCAGGACGACAAATAATTTCTTATAAGAGATACATAAGCATAGTATTACGAGTACCAAAAAAAAAAAGAAGCGCTTTATTCACTTTTAAACTTACTCTTAATTTGATACAAATATCCCTACATTATTGGTTAAAATCTTCTGTCACGAACAAAATATATAAGGGAAATATGCACATGAAAATAGAAAAAATTGTATGCATATTGCAAACAAAACAAACTAACTTGTTTAAGACGTTTCTGGGTTATCTTCTTTACATTTTAGTTAAGTATTCAATTTGAGTTTGAAAACAAAAAAAAACAACAGCTGTTCTACATGGGGTGTGTTCGAAAAATGTGTAATTATGTAAATTGTTGGGTCGAGTTGTAAATGCATGAAAATGCTAGTTGAGTTGAAGTTTGCATGTAAATGCATACCGAGTTGGTTTAAAAATTTAAAAACTTTGAAATTTATTGATTTTGTTGTTAGATTTACCGCCGACAGCTTAAAGTTGATCACCTGAGCAACTCCCTGTTCAATTTCATTGGCTTATATGGAAGAGTAAAAACTATGCAACTAAGATTCCGGACACTTTAACGAGCAGTTTAATAATAGTGGTTCACAATTTTCTTAAAATTATTATCCCATTTATTATAAAGACCATTTATTTGGATAGTAAATATTCTTTTATTAATTTTATTCAATAAAAAAGATATTGGAAGACAAAATTCAACACGAAATTATAAAGAAATACTAAATAAAAATTTCGATAAGTTACTTTAAATTGTCTGCAAAGTGCAGAGACATAATTACCAACTTATTCTACTCAATACCATGTTCATATTTCTTTTGGTGTTTTCATAAATGCATGCTTTGTTTACATGCGATCAATTGCAATAATATTAAAGTCATAGAAAAAATGTTTGCATGTAAGTTTTTATAGTTTGACATTTGCGCTACAAATATTTGCATTTTGCAACATTTAACATTTGCATTTATGAAAGTTATATATTCGCCAGACTTTCTTAACCAAACCATCAGAACAAGCATATCTCAATAATGTTTCCATAATATGTTATGGTTAAATACACTAATCCTTTTATCTTATAGTAGATAATTGATTCTTGCCAATTTTGTGAAAATATGATTTTAGTAAGTTTACTTACGAAATAACTTTGCTTTCAACCAAAAAAAATGTTTGGTTTGAAATTTGTGGAACGCTTGCACTTTGCAATGCAGGCGAAGTGTAAGAAAAATATATTTATCACCGAACACACCCTTATGTTTGCCAACATTTATATCTTTCTTGACTGCCATCTACATTTAACTAGACGAACTCTATCTTCACTAAAATACTTTTGCAGAATATTAGCTTATTTTTGTTCACTAATGAGGTGTTCTTGTTTTCCTAGTAAAATTTTTACTAGGGTAGCTATTTTTACACGGCTATACATGTTTTTTTTTTTTTGAAAACCTATTAAAAAAATATAGCGATAAAACTAGCTACATATTTAGGTAAGACAACATTATTTGTAGTTTTTAATTTAATTTATCTTTGAATAATGAAAATTTTAAAATAATAATGCATAATGGCGACAAAACCAGCAACATAAAAATATTTTTCCTAAAAAAAGACTTTCTTAACCAAACCATGCATTTATGGAAGCACCATTTGTCAGCTTTGTAATCAGAACAAGCATATCTCAATAATGTTTCCATAATATGTTATGGTTAAATACATTAATCCTTTTATCTTATAGTAGATAATTGATTCTTGCCAATTTTGTGAAAATATGATTTTAGTAAGTTTACTTACGAAATAACTTTGCTTTCAACCAAAAAAAATGTTTGGTTTGAAATTTGTGGAACGCTTGCACTTTGCAATGCAGGCGAAGTGTAAGAAAAATATATTTATCACCGAACACACCCTTATGTTTGCCAACATTTATATCTTTCTTGACTGCCATCTACATTTAACTAGACGAACTCTATCTTCACTAAAATACTTTTGCAGAATATTAGCTTATTTTTGTTCACTAATGAGGTGTTCTTGTTTTCCTAGTAAAATTTTTACTAGGGTAGCTATTTTTACACGGCTATACATGTTTTTTTTTTTTTTTGAAAACCTATTAAAAAAATATAGCGATAAAACTAGCTACATATTTAGGTAAGACAACATTATTTGTAGTTTTTAATTTAATTTATCTTTGAAAAATGAAAATTTTAAAATAATAATGCATAATGGCGACAAAACCAGCAACATAAAAATATTTTTCCTAAAAAAATATTAAACGCATTTCAAAATAATTATTTTCTTATAATCAGAATAAAAACAATTAGATTGAAAAAAAAAAAAAATTGTGAGCATAAAATGGAATTTTGATTTAATTTTCAATCTCTTTTAAATTTAATTGTGGTCCTGAAAAGGACCGATTGTTAGTTCTGAAGTGAACATTTAACCTCCGAAACCATAAAGAGTACGTCCTTGCCTCTTCAACGCGTAAACTACATCCATTGCTGTAACTGTCTTACGTTTGGCATGTTCAGTGTAAGTGACAGCATCACGGATAACATTTTCCAAAAATACTTTTAGAACTCCACGTGTTTCTTCGTAAATCAACCCAGAAATTCGCTTAACACCTCCACGACGAGCCAATCGACGAATTGCTGGTTTTGTAATTCCTTGGATATTATCACGCAACACCTTGCGATGGCGTTTAGCACCACCTTTGCCCAAACCTTTTCCTCCTTTACCACGACCAGTCATTTTTATTTAATTAAAAATACACTCAAATTTAAGAACTTCACTACACAAGATTCACTGTCAAACTGTGCTTGAGCGACAAACTATACAAGTATTTATACTTATTTTACTAGCGAATCTTAATTTTGATTGGCTAATCATGTCGATACTAAAATAAAAAAACAACCGAACGGAGACAAAAATAGTCAATTTTATGACTTAAGTAGAAATCCACATGCGTTCTCGAAAAAAAATTGTGAAAATTTGTGTAGTGTAATTAAAAGTTAAGTAGTGGAAAAAAAGTGAAATAATGGCTCGTACAAAGCAAACTGCCCGTAAATCGACTGGTGGAAAGGCTCCACGTAAGCAATTGGCTACAAAGGCAGCCCGTAAAAGTGCTCCTGCGACTGGAGGTGTGAAAAAACCTCATCGTTATCGTCCTGGAACTGTGGCTCTTCGAGAAATTCGTCGTTATCAGAAAAGCACTGAATTGTTAATTCGCAAATTGCCTTTCCAACGTTTAGTTCGTGAAATTGCTCAGGATTTCAAAACAGATTTGCGGTTCCAGAGCTCAGCTGTAATGGCGCTTCAAGAAGCTAGTGAAGCTTATTTGGTTGGTTTATTTGAAGACACAAATTTATGCGCCATCCATGCCAAACGCGTCACAATTATGCCAAAAGATATCCAATTGGCTAGACGCATTCGTGGTGAACGTGCTTAAATCGTTGATATAAAAACTAAGTAAACGGTCCTTTTCAGGACCACAAAATATCTAAAAGAGGTAGCTAAATTAATTTTTTTTAAAAATGTATCAGGAAAAAAATACCTACAAAAAACACATGTGGAAATACAGTCCAAGGCTCAGACTTTAAAATTTAATTAGAAGCTATTGCTTTCTTGAAATTAAGAATTTCTAGCAAGCAGAGAATTTGCAAATATGGTAGAGGATTAAAATAATTTCAATATATTTTCGATAAATATTATTTTATGACTTTCAGAAATAAATGGAAATGAAATACATTTATTTAGGTAGGTACATCATCGTTTTCAGTGCAAATTTTTATATTGATGTTTACATAAGCAGTTATGATACATACAAATGTTCCTAAGCATGACAACATTCGATTCATTCATTATAGATTAATAATAATTTATCTGAACTATTTTAAATATATTAAATATTTCTGCATGGATGTGCATATGGTTGAGAAATTGTACTCTTTTGTTAGTTTGCCTGTTTTATTTTTATTATTATATTAACCTTATGTTAATTAACCATAAGGAAGGCGATCTTTATTAATTATTATTTATTAAAATAAAAGCAATTTTCATGAAACTTTTATTAATTTTGGTATTAGGGATTTTTCAAAGAATTTTTCAAAGAAAATACCACCGCCTAGACAAAAACGATACACGTTTCATTACTCAAATTGTTTTAATTTTATTCAAAAGAAAAGTAATAACATTTTGATGAAAATTTTCTTTATTTTACACAAATGAACCATGAGCTCTACAATAAAGTTGATTTCAAGTTAAATATAAGTTTTATTTATTAAATATAGACATTTTTAATAGCAAGTATTGAAAAAAAATCACCAAACATTGACTTTAATTGTAAGTTGTGCATTGATAGATAGGTTTTTTTGTATGAAATTATTTATTAAACTATAAATTATTATTGTAAGAATAAATTTAATTAATTTTTTTTTTTAATCTTTGCTGAAAATGTGTAAATTTCTTAAGTTTTAAGAGTAGCCTAAGTTGCAAAAGCGTACAAATTATGTACAAAATGAATTTTTTGTAAACCTTCGTTCTAGTTGATTCTCATTTAACCATGTCCGTGGGCTGCAATTGAAATTTAAAAAAAGTAAATTTCTAAAGTGTTTGTGGTTATTCCGCGTTAAAGTGATAAATAATATACAAAAACGAAAATGTCTGATACTGTGGCTACATCTCCTGCAATTGTTGCAGAAAAAAAAATAAAAAAGGCTACCGCGGCCACCAGTGCTTCGAAAAAAACAAAATCAACGCCAACTCATCCTCCTACCCAGCAAATGGTGGATGCCGCCATTAAAACGTTGAAGGAACGCGGTGGCTCTTCGCTTTTGGCTATAAAAAAATACATTGCCGCTACTTACAAAGTTGATGTACAAAAACTTGCACCGTTTATAAAAAAATATTTAAAAAGTGCTGTTATAAGTGGTAAATTAGTGCAAACTAAAGGAAAAGGAGCTGCAGGTTCATTCAAATTATCAGCTAATGCAAATAAAGAACCAAAAGCCAAATCTGCTGAAAAGAAAAAATCTGCTGCTAAACCTAAAGCTGCCGCTGGTGGTGACAAAAAATTAAAAAAAGCTACTGGTGAAAAAAAAGTGAAAAAAGTAGCCGCTGCTACAAAAAAGAGTGCTGATAAAAAGAAAGTCGAAAAACCAAAAGTGAAAAGTGTTAAGAAAGCCAGTGCAGTAAAGGCAAAACCAACAAAAGCAAAGGCAGCTGCTCCTAAGCCTAAAGTGCCCAAAGCAAAATCAGCCACAGCATCTGCGGCTAAACCTAAAAAGGCCGTTGCTGCCAAAAAAGCAAAGAAGTAATTTCAATAAAGAAAATATATTGAAATTCACATGCAAATCCACAGTCCTTTTCAGGACTACAAAAAATATATTAAACGAGATATAAATGTTGTTTTTTTTTTTTTTTTTTTAAAAATTTGGGGCAAAAATGTGCACTATTTCGATGAAAAATACCTACCCAAAATTATTAAACAAACAAATGACGACGCGGCGAGTTTATTTTAAATTCTGTTACTATCTCTGAATTGAAATTTTTGCGGCCCTGAAAAGGGCCATTTTTGAAGAAATTCAATAAATAAATTACTTCGAGCTAGTATATTTGGTTACTGCCTTTGTTCCTTCACTGACAGCGTGCTTGGCAAGTTCACCAGGCAACAATAATCGCACGGCTGTCTGGATTTCTCGACTTGTTATTGTTGAACGTTTGTTGTAGTGAGCTAAACGAGAGGCCTCAGCTGCAATTCGTTCGAAAATGTCGTTCACAAAACTGTTCATGATGCTCATGGCCTTTGATGAAATACCAGTATCAGGATGAACTTGCTTCAGTACTTTGTAAATATAAATTGCGTAGCTTTCCTTCCTTTTGCGCTTCTTCTTCTTATCGGTCTTGGTGATATTTTTTTGTGCCTTTCCGGCTTTCTTAGCTGCTTTACCACTAGTTTTAGGCGGCATTTTAATTTTTTTTTTTTTATTTAAATTCACTTCACTATTCACTATAAACCAACTGTACACACTAATGACTCAATGATAACTGTACCACAACGGAATTTTTTTATTAATTTTTATTGAACATATAATATTTACAATTTGTCTTAAAATTTAACTTATACATAATATGACATATTTTTTTGTTTGTTGGCACATAGGGGGCCTAACGATATAAATTGGCTTAGTTTAAAATTAAAATAAAAATAATATACATGGCGAAACTTAAGATAAACGTCGGTTGACCTGGTTGCTCTAGGGTTGTTCAATCCCTGGTGTCATGTTGTTGGGTTGGGTTGGTGGGGGAGGCTAATCGCCTAGATTAGCCACGATGTATGTCTAAGTCGGTGTCGGCGTAGAAGGAGACAGCGTCTCCGTTGTCAATTGGGATCCATTCTGGTATTTGCATGGCACAGAGGAATCTTGGCTCTGGATGTCGTTCCTGGGTGGTCATCATTCGTATTAGTGGGTTTGGGTGGTTGGTAATTTCCGATACTCGTTTCCTTGCCGATTCTATAAGAAACTGATCCAGTGGCTTCATTTTGGCTTCTTCGTAGAGTCGCTTGTTGGTGAAGTGCTTTCGCCTCTGTCGATTAAAGAAAAGTCCTGTGCAAATCCGCAATATCTTCCTCTCGAATACTTGAAGTTTCAGCATAGCAGTCTTCGATATGGTGAACCACACCGGAAAACTGTAGCTGATTATCGGTCTTAGTAACTGCTTGTATATAAGCAGTTTCGTTGGCTGACTCAGTCCGGTTCTTTTCTTCATAAGGGGATATAGTCGATGAAAAGCAAAATTGGCTTTCTTTAACACTGCCCTTGAATGCGGGTTAAATTTGAACTTTTCGTCAAAGTTCACCCCAAGATACTTCACGTTCTTTTTTGCTGAAATTAATGATCCATCGGGAAGCTTCAGAAACAGGTTTCTGCATGTCCTTGCTGCACGTATTTGACTGCTGCTTCTGGTTACCGGCCTCCTAAAGCACACCAGTTCGGATTTGGCTGAGTTGATTTTGATACCCCATTTTTTATAGAAGCCGAAAAGTCTCGATATGTGGGCTTCAACTCTTCGGGCAGCTAATATAGGTGATGTCGATGAGGCGTATGTCAGTGAGTCATCGGCGAACAGCAGGTTCTGGCAATCAGTTGGTGCAGGTTGATCAGATGTCATCAGGCTATAAAGGAATGGACCAAGCTTTGACCCTTGAGCGACTCCGGCTTTGACGGCTCTTGATGAGGACTTGCAGTCTTTGACTTGAACATAGAATTTCCTGTGTGTAAGAAAAGAAAATAAAATTTTGATTAGTGTCGCTGGTAACCCAAATAAATGAAGTTTGTGTATTAGTGCTTCAGTCCATACGCTGTCGAAAGCCTTTTCGACATCCAGAAAACATCCAACGGTGACACGGTGGCTGTTGAGTGAGATGGAGACGTCTGACTGGAACTTCATTAAGGGATGCAGTGTTGAATGTCCTTCGCGGAACCCAAACTGCATGTCAGGGATGATGTTGTGCTCGGTGCAGTACTTCTTGAGCCTCCTGAGTACTACTTCTTCAAGGATTTTGCTGACATTATTAAGGAGGGATATTGGCCTGTAATTTTGTATCCGGTTGTTAGCGCCTCTCTTTGGGATTGCCACTATTTTCGCCGTTTTCCATTTTTGGGGAAAGTAACAATTATTGATGCAGTTGTTGATTATAATTGCAAGTAGAATTATCACTGCTTGTGGGAGCCTTTTGAGGACAAAGTTACAGACACCATCCGGTCCAGTTGACTTCTTCGGCTTCAAGTGTGATATTATTTCTCCTATCTCCTCTGGGTTGCACAATTGAGGGTTCATAGGATCACTGGCTGGGCAGGCATCACTGAAACGCACTTCTTCCATGTTTGGCTGTAGAGTCTGCTGGATGGATGTCTCTATTTCACCCAAAAAAAACGGGTCCGTTGAAGGATTTGGTTTGAAATTGTCTTCAAAATAGTTGGCAAAGGCTTCTACTTTGTCAATTGTTGTTGTTACTATGGTGTTGTTGTTGGTAGTGATTTCGTCGGGTAGTGGTGCAGTTTTCCCAATGATACGGTTAATTTCCTTGAAAGCATCTGGACCAGGTTTGATGTTCTGTAACCTCTTTCTAAACTGGGTGTTGTTGAAGTGATTGATGGAGTTCCGGAACATGATATTAACGCACTGGAGTTCGCTTTTTACTGTCTGGTAGTCGGTGTTGGCTGTGTTGAGCTCTCTCAGATGAATCCGCTGCAGCCGTTTTCTCAACCTTTGCCTGTGAGAATATAAATTCTGCACATACTCCGGGAGATGCTGGTACCTATCCTTTGACGTCTTGGGTACTTTTTGGTTTTCTAGCGCATTGCATACCGTTGCTTCAAGACAGTTGATGGCGTTATCAATTTCATCGTTCCGGAGATTTCTGTTTGTCGGTGGTAGAACAAGGTTGTCTTCGATGTCCTTCTGTAACCTTTCAGTATCCAATTTTCTAAAATTTATGTGTTTCTCTGGAGGTGCTGTTGGGAGGAGAGCCGGCTGGATGAGATTCACTACCAGTTTAACTGCTTCGTGGTCCGAGTCGCTGGGTATAATGGTACAGATGTAATTGCTGATTCCTGGAAGTATATAAACAAAATTAGAAGTGGAAATAAAAAAGTCTAATGTAGAAGGTGTTCTAGGGAAGGTTGGCTTAGGCTGTGATACAACAACCAGAGAATGATCGTCGCTATTTTGGTCCATCCAATCCACGATCGCTTTTCCTTGGTTAGTGATGGAAGTGTCCAGCCATTGGTAATGTCTTGCATTAAAGTCTCCGCCAATTAATCCGTATGTTGTTTCCTTCAGGATACGGTTGAGGATGGTCAAGTCGCAGTGAATATTTCCAGAACTGGAACTGCAATGAAAATAGACACTGATGATGGTTAGACTTTCTCCTCTTCCCAGCTGCATCCTGATGGCGGTAGCTTCACTTGTTTTGAGACCCGAGATGATCACTTCGCTGGTGTTGGGTGCTATTTTATCCTTCACGTATAAGGCTGTTCCAACTTTGTTCTCGTCCTTGTCCTGCCGGAAGGTTCGGTATTTGGCGATATTAATGTTATTCGTCCTTGTAACATTGGTTTCGCTTATTAATGCTATGTCTGGGTTGTTGGTCTTCATAAACAAGTTGAAAGACGTCCTTCTGTCCAAGCTGTATAACGAATTTACGTTATACGTCATGATGCAGAGCTTTTTTAATTGCATATCTCGAACAGGAATGTAGCCAAGGCCACGGACTTTTCACCTTTGCTCAGTTGCGAGTAATTTGATGGCACTGCGTTCTTTGCTTTTTCCATTATACAAAGCAGGCTGCTACCGAAAATTTCCTGGACTTCACTCTGCAGATTTATTTGCTGGATAGGTGTTGGGGCCTTTTTTAATTTGGGTGCGATCAACCTCGATGCGACGGATGTGGCTGGAACTTTTTGTTGCTGTTGTCCTGAAGTCTTCGGAGCTGCTGGTTTGTTGGCTACGACAGATTTGGCAATTGATGCGTAACTTACGGTGGGGCGGGTAATCACGCAAGCTGATTTGGCTGCAAAACTTTGTTGTGCCTTCTTGTCTGCTATCTTTTTGTTTCTTTCAGTGAGTTGCAGTTTTAAAGTTGGACAACCTCTGTAACTAGCCGGATGTCCTTCCTTTTGGCAGTTAGCGCACCAAACATCACTTCCAGTTTTTGCTGTCCTCTTGCATTGTCCCGGTGCATGGTCATCCTTGCACTTGACGCAAACATATTTTTTCCCACAGTTCTTGGCGACATGTCCTCTCTTCTGACAGTTGTGGCATTGTGGAATGTCATCGTTGCTGAATTTTTCCCAATGTACCCTCTGGTTCATTATCAGGGTCTTCGTGAACAGTTCCCTCACATCGCAGGATTTGTTCAGCTCCACAACAAAGCTGTTAAATTCCTTGCCTTTGGCCTTTTTGGATATAAATTTTGTAACTCCAATTACAGGAATTCCTTCACAACGGAGCTCCTCCTCAACTTCGATGGCGGCGAATGAGTAGTGGATTCCTTTCAGTGTTACCAAATTTTTCCTGTCTTCACGTGGTGTGAAGGTGGTAAATTCTATTTTCCTCGACTTAAGGAAACTTTGGATCTTTTCGAAGGAGTCCTTGTTTCCTGTATTTATAGTTGACTTGGTATTGCTTTTGTTTTTGAAGATGATCTCCAGTTTATTGGCTTTGGCGAATCTTCCAATTTCTGCGACATTGGTGGTGAAGCAAAAGATCGGTGGCATACCGCCAGTCTTTGTTGGCTTTTCACCTGTGGTGGACTTGGCTGGAGCTGAAATTGGTGTACCGGATGCTCCTGATGTTGATGCTACTGGGATGTTCATAGTTGGAGTGGTGTTCTTTTCGACCGTTGATAAATCTTTTTGTGGGACAACTCCAAGCCCACCCGTTGCTGTTGATGGAGCTGTCCTCTTAGTTTTGGGAACATCTTCCTTGATCTCCTTCTTCTTTTTGTTTGAAGTGTTGCATTTTTTTCTTCTTTTTTGTCCTGGTATGGGGGAAGGGTTGATATCTTCGGTTGAGCTGGATGAGTCACTCGTCGTTGATTCATCTTCTTCGCTGATGCTGGTTTCCGAATCAGTTTCCATGTCTTCGTTTTTTTTGTCATTTCCCAGAACTTTACTGAGGGTTTCACTAATCCTAATCCCATTTTCGGGACCAAGATTAATTATTTTTCTCAGAAGTTCTTCGAGGGCTGCAATTGCTTGCTCAATAGTATTATGGTCACCCATTACTGGATTACCGTTTTAACTGCTTCCTTGAATTGATATAATCCTTTTTATGACACGGCTTATTTTAAGAAAAACTACCCGTGCACATTAAACGGAAAAAAGGGTTCGTCTACCTGGCAGGTATAAAATTATCACTTTCACTTTACTTTATTTGTCCGCGCACAACCGTGTTGTTTCACTGACCACTATGAACTGATGTACCACAACGGGAAAAAATCAACACTATTTATGCTCTCTTTGGACGACGAGTTTATCTGTCACAACCCTCGTTTTTGTGTATGTGAGCAGTCTGAAAATTGTTTAAATAGCGGGGATTTCGGAATTCCAGTCAATATTCCGTCATCCGTGTGCAGTGATACAGTGAACAACTTTCAAGTGTAAAGTGATTGATAGTGAAGTAGTGAAATATAACTAAATTTGTTTCTGTTTTTTTTTAATAAAAAAAAAAAGAATTGAACATGTCCGGTCGTGGTAAAGGTGGAAAAGTGAAGGGAAAGGCAAAGTCGCGCTCAAATCGTGCTGGATTACAATTCCCAGTGGGTCGTATTCATCGATTGCTACGAAAAGGAAATTATGCTGAGCGCGTCGGAGCTGGTGCGCCTGTATATTTGGCAGCTGTAATGGAATATTTGGCGGCAGAAGTTTTGGAATTGGCGGGAAATGCTGCCCGTGACAACAAAAAAACCAGAATTATTCCCCGCCATTTGCAATTGGCTATTCGCAACGACGAAGAATTAAATAAATTACTCTCTGGCGTAACAATTGCTCAAGGAGGTGTTCTTCCAAATATTCAAGCTGTTTTGTTGCCAAAGAAAACAGAAAAGAGTGCTTAAATCTACTTGTGGAAAAGAGAAAAACAAAAACCGTCCTTTTCAGGACGACAAATAATTTCTTATAAGAGATACATAAGCATAGTATTACGAGTACCAAAAAAAAAAAGAAGCGCTTTATTCACTTTTAAACTTACTCTTAATTTGATACAAATATCCCTACATTATTGGTTAAAATCTTCTGTCACGAACAAAATATATAAGGGAAATATGCACATGAAAATAGAAAAAATTGTATGCATATTGCAAACAAAACAAACTAACTTGTTTAAGACGTTTCTGGGTTATCTTCTTTACATTTTAGTTAAGTATTCAATTTGAGTTTGAAAACAAAAAAAAACAACAGCTGTTCTACATGGGGTGTGTTCGAAAAATGTGTAATTATGTAAATTGTTGGGTCGAGTTGTAAATGCATGAAAATGCTAGTTGAGTTGAAGTTTGCATGTAAATGCATACCGAGTTGGTTTAAAAATTTAAAAACTTTGAAATTTATTGATTTTGTTGTTAGATTTACCGCCGACAGCTTAAAGTTGATCACCTGAGCAACTCCCTGTTCAATTTCATTGGCTTATATGGAAGAGTAAAAACTATGCAACTAAGATTCCGGACACTTTAACGAGCAGTTTAATAATAGTGGTTCACAATTTTCTTAAAATTATTATCCCATTTATTATAAAGACCATTTATTTGGATAGTAAATATTCTTTTATTAATTTTATTCAATAAAAAAGATATTGGAAGACAAAATTCAACACGAAATTATAAAGAAATACTAAATAAAAATTTCGATAAGTTACTTTAAATTGTCTGCAAAGTGCAGAGACATAATTACCAACTTATTCTACTCAATACCATGTTCATATTTCTTTTGGTGTTTTCATAAATGCATGCTTTGTTTACATGCGATCAATTGCAATAATATTAAAGTCATAGAAAAAATGTTTGCATGTAAGTTTTTATAGTTTGACATTTGCGCTACAAATATTTGCATTTTGCAACATTTAACATTTGCATTTATGAAAGTTATATATTCGCCAGACTTTCTTAACCAAACCATCAGAACAAGCATATCTCAATAATGTTTCCATAATATGTTATGGTTAAATACACTAATCCTTTTATCTTATAGTAGATAATTGATTCTTGCCAATTTTGTGAAAATATGATTTTAGTAAGTTTACTTACGAAATAACTTTGCTTTCAACCAAAAAAAATGTTTGGTTTGAAATTTGTGGAACGCTTGCACTTTGCAATGCAGGCGAAGTGTAAGAAAAATATATTTATCACCGAACACACCCTTATGTTTGCCAACATTTATATCTTTCTTGACTGCCATCTACATTTAACTAGACGAACTCTATCTTCACTAAAATACTTTTGCAGAATATTAGCTTATTTTTGTTCACTAATGAGGTGTTCTTGTTTTCCTAGTAAAATTTTTACTAGGGTAGCTATTTTTACACGGCTATACATGTTTTTTTTTTTTTGAAAACCTATTAAAAAAATATAGCGATAAAACTAGCTACATATTTAGGTAAGACAACATTATTTGTAGTTTTTAATTTAATTTATCTTTGAATAATGAAAATTTTAAAATAATAATGCATAATGGCGACAAAACCAGCAACATAAAAATATTTTTCCTAAAAAAAGACTTTCTTAACCAAACCATGCATTTATGGAAGCACCATTTGTCAGCTTTGTAATCAGAACAAGCATATCTCAATAATGTTTCCATAATATGTTATGGTTAAATACATTAATCCTTTTATCTTATAGTAGATAATTGATTCTTGCCAATTTTGTGAAAATATGATTTTAGTAAGTTTACTTACGAAATAACTTTGCTTTCAACCAAAAAAAATGTTTGGTTTGAAATTTGTGGAACGCTTGCACTTTGCAATGCAGGCGAAGTGTAAGAAAAATATATTTATCACCGAACACACCCTTATGTTTGCCAACATTTATATCTTTCTTGACTGCCATCTACATTTAACTAGACGAACTCTATCTTCACTAAAATACTTTTGCAGAATATTAGCTTATTTTTGTTCACTAATGAGGTGTTCTTGTTTTCCTAGTAAAATTTTTACTAGGGTAGCTATTTTTACACGGCTATACATGTTTTTTTTTTTTTTTGAAAACCTATTAAAAAAATATAGCGATAAAACTAGCTACATATTTAGGTAAGACAACATTATTTGTAGTTTTTAATTTAATTTATCTTTGAAAAATGAAAATTTTAAAATAATAATGCATAATGGCGACAAAACCAGCAACATAAAAATATTTTTCCTAAAAAAATATTAAACGCATTTCAAAATAATTATTTTCTTATAATCAGAATAAAAACAATTAGATTGAAAAAAAAAAAAAATTGTGAGCATAAAATGGAATTTTGATTTAATTTTCAATCTCTTTTAAATTTAATTGTGGTCCTGAAAAGGACCGATTGTTAGTTCTGAAGTGAACATTTAACCTCCGAAACCATAAAGAGTACGTCCTTGCCTCTTCAACGCGTAAACTACATCCATTGCTGTAACTGTCTTACGTTTGGCATGTTCAGTGTAAGTGACAGCATCACGGATAACATTTTCCAAAAATACTTTTAGAACTCCACGTGTTTCTTCGTAAATCAACCCAGAAATTCGCTTAACACCTCCACGACGAGCCAATCGACGAATTGCTGGTTTTGTAATTCCTTGGATATTATCACGCAACACCTTGCGATGGCGTTTAGCACCACCTTTGCCCAAACCTTTTCCTCCTTTACCACGACCAGTCATTTTTATTTAATTAAAAATACACTCAAATTTAAGAACTTCACTACACAAGATTCACTGTCAAACTGTGCTTGAGCGACAAACTATACAAGTATTTATACTTATTTTACTAGCGAATCTTAATTTTGATTGGCTAATCATGTCGATACTAAAATAAAAAAACAACCGAACGGAGACAAAAATAGTCAATTTTATGACTTAAGTAGAAATCCACATGCGTTCTCGAAAAAAAATTGTGAAAATTTGTGTAGTGTAATTAAAAGTTAAGTAGTGGAAAAAAAGTGAAATAATGGCTCGTACAAAGCAAACTGCCCGTAAATCGACTGGTGGAAAGGCTCCACGTAAGCAATTGGCTACAAAGGCAGCCCGTAAAAGTGCTCCTGCGACTGGAGGTGTGAAAAAACCTCATCGTTATCGTCCTGGAACTGTGGCTCTTCGAGAAATTCGTCGTTATCAGAAAAGCACTGAATTGTTAATTCGCAAATTGCCTTTCCAACGTTTAGTTCGTGAAATTGCTCAGGATTTCAAAACAGATTTGCGGTTCCAGAGCTCAGCTGTAATGGCGCTTCAAGAAGCTAGTGAAGCTTATTTGGTTGGTTTATTTGAAGACACAAATTTATGCGCCATCCATGCCAAACGCGTCACAATTATGCCAAAAGATATCCAATTGGCTAGACGCATTCGTGGTGAACGTGCTTAAATCGTTGATATAAAAACTAAGTAAACGGTCCTTTTCAGGACCACAAAATATCTAAAAGAGGTAGCTAAATTAATTTTTTTTAAAAATGTATCAGGAAAAAAATACCTACAAAAAACACATGTGGAAATACAGTCCAAGGCTCAGACTTTAAAATTTAATTAGAAGCTATTGCTTTCTTTTCAGGCAGCAAAATTAGTAAAACAAAATTGAAATTAAGAATTTCTAGCAAGCAGAGAATTTGCAAATATGGTAGAGGATTAAAATAATTTCAATATATTTTCGATAAATATTATTTTATGACTTTCAGAAAAATGGAAATGAAATACATTTATTTAGGTAGGTACATCATCGTTTTCAGTGCAAATTTTTATATTGATGTTTACATAAGCAGTTATGATACATACAAATGTTCCTAAGCATGACAACATTCGATTCATTCATTATAGATTAATAATAATTTATCTGAACTATTTTAAATATATTAAATATTTCTGCATGGATGTGCATATGGTTGAGAAATTGTACTCTTTTGTTAGTTTGCCTGTTTTATTTTTATTATTATATTAACCTTATGTTAATTAACCATAAGGAAGGCGATCTTTATTAATTATTATTTATTAAAATAAAAGCAATTTTCATGAAACTTTTATTAATTTTGGTATTAGGGATTTTTCAAAGAATTTTTCAAAGAAAATACCACCGCCTAGACAAAAACGATACACGTTTCATTACTCAAATTGTTTTAATTTTATTCAAAAGAAAAGTAATAACATTTTGATGAAAATTTTCTTTATTTTACACAAATGAACCATGAGCTCTACAATAAAGTTGATTTCAAGTTAAATATAAGTTTTATTTATTAAATATAGACATTTTTAATAGCAAGTATTGAAAAAAAATCACCAAACATTGACTTTAATTGTAAGTTGTGCATTGATAGATAGGTTTTTTTGTATGAAATTATTTATTAAACTATAAATTATTATTGTAAGAATAAATTTAATTAATTTTTTTTTTTAATCTTTGCTGAAAATGTGTAAATTTCTTAAGTTTTAAGAGTAGCCTAAGTTGCAAAAGCGTACAAATTATGTACAAAATGAATTTTTTGTAAACCTTCGTTCTAGTTGATTCTCATTTAACCATGTCCGTGGGCTGCAATTGAAATTTAAAAAAAGTAAATTTCTAAAGTGTTTGTGGTTATTCCGCGTTAAAGTGATAAATAATATACAAAAACGAAAATGTCTGATACTGTGGCTACATCTCCTGCAATTGTTGCAGAAAAAAAAATAAAAAAGGCTACCGCGGCCACCAGTGCTTCGAAAAAAACAAAATCAACGCCAACTCATCCTCCTACCCAGCAAATGGTGGATGCCGCCATTAAAACGTTGAAGGAACGCGGTGGCTCTTCGCTTTTGGCTATAAAAAAATACATTGCCGCTACTTACAAAGTTGATGTACAAAAACTTGCACCGTTTATAAAAAAATATTTAAAAAGTGCTGTTATAAGTGGTAAATTAGTGCAAACTAAAGGAAAAGGAGCTGCAGGTTCATTCAAATTATCAGCTAATGCAAATAAAGAACCAAAAGCCAAATCTGCTGAAAAGAAAAAATCTGCTGCTAAACCTAAAGCTGCCGCTGGTGGTGACAAAAAATTAAAAAAAGCTACTGGTGAAAAAAAAGTGAAAAAAGTAGCCGCTGCTACAAAAAAGAGTGCTGATAAAAAGAAAGTCGAAAAACCAAAAGTGAAAAGTGTTAAGAAAGCCAGTGCAGTAAAGGCAAAACCAACAAAAGCAAAGGCAGCTGCTCCTAAGCCTAAAGTGCCCAAAGCAAAATCAGCCACAGCATCTGCGGCTAAACCTAAAAAGGCCGTTGCTGCCAAAAAAGCAAAGAAGTAATTTCAATAAAGAAAATATATTGAAATTCACATGCAAATCCACAGTCCTTTTCAGGACTACAAAAAATATATTAAACGAGATATAAATGTTGTTTTTTTTTTTTTTTTTTTTCAAAAATTAGGGGCAAAAATGTGCACTATCTCGATGAAAAATACCTACCCAAAATTATTAAACAAACAAATGACGACGCGGCGAGTTTATTTTAAATTCTGTTACTATCTCTGAATTGAAATTTTTGCGGCCCTGAAAAGGGCCATTTTTGAAGAAATTCAATAAATAAATTACTTCGAGCTAGTATATTTGGTTACTGCCTTTGTTCCTTCACTGACAGCGTGCTTGGCAAGTTCACCAGGCAACAATAATCGCACGGCTGTCTGGATTTCTCGACTTGTTATTGTTGAACGTTTGTTGTAGTGAGCTAAACGAGAGGCCTCAGCTGCAATTCGTTCGAAAATGTCGTTCACAAAACTGTTCATGATGCTCATGGCCTTTGATGAAATACCAGTATCAGGATGAACTTGCTTCAGTACTTTGTAAATATAAATTGCGTAGCTTTCCTTCCTTTTGCGCTTCTTCTTCTTATCGGTCTTGGTGATATTTTTTTGTGCCTTTCCGGCTTTCTTAGCTGCTTTACCACTAGTTTTAGGCGGCATTTTAATTTTTTTTTTTTTATTTAAATTCACTTCACTATTCACTATAAACCAACTGTACACACTAATGACTCAATGATAACTGTACCACAACGGGAAAAAATCAACACTATTTATGCTCTCTTTGGACGACGAGTTTATCTGTCACAACCCTCGTTTTTGTGTATGTGAGCAGTCTGAAAATTGTTTAAATAGCGGGGATTTCGGAATTCCAGTCAATATTCCGTCATCCGTGTGCAGTGATACAGTGAACAACTTTCAAGTGTAAAGTGATTGATAGTGAAGTAGTGAAATATAACTAAATTTGTTTCTGTTTTTTTTTAATAAAAAAAAAAAGAATTGAACATGTCCGGTCGTGGTAAAGGTGGAAAAGTGAAGGGAAAGGCAAAGTCGCGCTCAAATCGTGCTGGATTACAATTCCCAGTGGGTCGTATTCATCGATTGCTACGAAAAGGAAATTATGCTGAGCGCGTCGGAGCTGGTGCGCCTGTATATTTGGCAGCTGTAATGGAATATTTGGCGGCAGAAGTTTTGGAATTGGCGGGAAATGCTGCCCGTGACAACAAAAAAACCAGAATTATTCCCCGCCATTTGCAATTGGCTATTCGCAACGACGAAGAATTAAATAAATTACTCTCTGGCGTAACAATTGCTCAAGGAGGTGTTCTTCCAAATATTCAAGCTGTTTTGTTGCCAAAGAAAACAGAAAAGAGTGCTTAAATCTACTTGTGGAAAAGAGAAAAACAAAAACCGTCCTTTTCAGGACGACAAATAATTTCTTATAAGAGATACATAAGCATAGTATTACGAGTACCAAAAAAAAAAAGAAGCGCTTTATTCACTTTTAAACTTACTCTTAATTTGATACAAATATCCCTACATTATTGGTTAAAATCTTCTGTCACGAACAAAATATATAAGGGAAATATGCACATGAAAATAGAAAAAATTGTATGCATATTGCAAACAAAACAAACTAACTTGTTTAAGACGTTTCTGGGTTATCTTCTTTACATTTTAGTTAAGTATTCAATTTGAGTTTGAAAACAAAAAAAAACAACAGCTGTTCTACATGGGGTGTGTTCGAAAAATGTGTAATTATGTAAATTGTTGGGTCGAGTTGTAAATGCATGAAAATGCTAGTTGAGTTGAAGTTTGCATGTAAATGCATACCGAGTTGGTTTAAAAATTTAAAAACTTTGAAATTTATTGATTTTGTTGTTAGATTTACCGCCGACAGCTTAAAGTTGATCACCTGAGCAACTCCCTGTTCAATTTCATTGGCTTATATGGAAGAGTAAAAACTATGCAACTAAGATTCCGGACACTTTAACGAGCAGTTTAATAATAGTGGTTCACAATTTTCTTAAAATTATTATCCCATTTATTATAAAGACCATTTATTTGGATAGTAAATATTCTTTTATTAATTTTATTCAATAAAAAAGATATTGGAAGACAAAATTCAACACGAAATTATAAAGAAATACTAAATAAAAATTTCGATAAGTTACTTTAAATTGTCTGCAAAGTGCAGAGACATAATTACCAACTTATTCTACTCAATACCATGTTCATATTTCTTTTGGTGTTTTCATAAATGCATGCTTTGTTTACATGCGATCAATTGCAATAATATTAAAGTCATAGAAAAAATGTTTGCATGTAAGTTTTTATAGTTTGACATTTGCGCTACAAATATTTGCATTTTGCAACATTTAACATTTGCATTTATGAAAGTTATATATTCGCCAGACTTTCTTAACCAAACCATCAGAACAAGCATATCTCAATAATGTTTCCATAATATGTTATGGTTAAATACACTAATCCTTTTATCTTATAGTAGATAATTGATTCTTGCCAATTTTGTGAAAATATGATTTTAGTAAGTTTACTTACGAAATAACTTTGCTTTCAACCAAAAAAAATGTTTGGTTTGAAATTTGTGGAACGCTTGCACTTTGCAATGCAGGCGAAGTGTAAGAAAAATATATTTATCACCGAACACACCCTTATGTTTGCCAACATTTATATCTTTCTTGACTGCCATCTACATTTAACTAGACGAACTCTATCTTCACTAAAATACTTTTGCAGAATATTAGCTTATTTTTGTTCACTAATGAGGTGTTCTTGTTTTCCTAGTAAAATTTTTACTAGGGTAGCTATTTTTACACGGCTATACATGTTTTTTTTTTTTTGAAAACCTATTAAAAAAATATAGCGATAAAACTAGCTACATATTTAGGTAAGACAACATTATTTGTAGTTTTTAATTTAATTTATCTTTGAATAATGAAAATTTTAAAATAATAATGCATAATGGCGACAAAACCAGCAACATAAAAATATTTTTCCTAAAAAAAGACTTTCTTAACCAAACCATGCATTTATGGAAGCACCATTTGTCAGCTTTGTAATCAGAACAAGCATATCTCAATAATGTTTCCATAATATGTTATGGTTAAATACATTAATCCTTTTATCTTATAGTAGATAATTGATTCTTGCCAATTTTGTGAAAATATGATTTTAGTAAGTTTACTTACGAAATAACTTTGCTTTCAACCAAAAAAAATGTTTGGTTTGAAATTTGTGGAACGCTTGCACTTTGCAATGCAGGCGAAGTGTAAGAAAAATATATTTATCACCGAACACACCCTTATGTTTGCCAACATTTATATCTTTCTTGACTGCCATCTACATTTAACTAGACGAACTCTATCTTCACTAAAATACTTTTGCAGAATATTAGCTTATTTTTGTTCACTAATGAGGTGTTCTTGTTTTCCTAGTAAAATTTTTACTAGGGTAGCTATTTTTACACGGCTATACATGTTTTTTTTTTTTTTTGAAAACCTATTAAAAAAATATAGCGATAAAACTAGCTACATATTTAGGTAAGACAACATTATTTGTAGTTTTTAATTTAATTTATCTTTGAAAAATGAAAATTTTAAAATAATAATGCATAATGGCGACAAAACCAGCAACATAAAAATATTTTTCCTAAAAAAATATTAAACGCATTTCAAAATAATTATTTTCTTATAATCAGAATAAAAACAATTAGATTGAAAAAAAAAAAAAATTGTGAGCATAAAATGGAATTTTGATTTAATTTTCAATCTCTTTTAAATTTAATTGTGGTCCTGAAAAGGACCGATTGTTAGTTCTGAAGTGAACATTTAACCTCCGAAACCATAAAGAGTACGTCCTTGCCTCTTCAACGCGTAAACTACATCCATTGCTGTAACTGTCTTACGTTTGGCATGTTCAGTGTAAGTGACAGCATCACGGATAACATTTTCCAAAAATACTTTTAGAACTCCACGTGTTTCTTCGTAAATCAACCCAGAAATTCGCTTAACACCTCCACGACGAGCCAATCGACGAATTGCTGGTTTTGTAATTCCTTGGATATTATCACGCAACACCTTGCGATGGCGTTTAGCACCACCTTTGCCCAAACCTTTTCCTCCTTTACCACGACCAGTCATTTTTATTTAATTAAAAATACACTCAAATTTAAGAACTTCACTACACAAGATTCACTGTCAAACTGTGCTTGAGCGACAAACTATACAAGTATTTATACTTATTTTACTAGTGAATCTTAATTTTGATTGGCTAATCATGTCGATACTAAAATAAAAAAACAACCGAACGGAGACAAAAATAGTCAATTTTATGACTTAAGTAGAAATCCACATGCGTTCTCGAAAAAAAATTGTGAAAATTTGTGTAGTGTAATTAAAAGTTAAGTAGTGGAAAAAAAGTGAAATAATGGCTCGTACAAAGCAAACTGCCCGTAAATCGACTGGTGGAAAGGCTCCACGTAAGCAATTGGCTACAAAGGCAGCCCGTAAAAGTGCTCCTGCGACTGGAGGTGTGAAAAAACCTCATCGTTATCGTCCTGGAACTGTGGCTCTTCGAGAAATTCGTCGTTATCAGAAAAGCACTGAATTGTTAATTCGCAAATTGCCTTTCCAACGTTTAGTTCGTGAAATTGCTCAGGATTTCAAAACAGATTTGCGGTTCCAGAGCTCAGCTGTAATGGCGCTTCAAGAAGCTAGTGAAGCTTATTTGGTTGGTTTATTTGAAGACACAAATTTATGCGCCATCCATGCCAAACGCGTCACAATTATGCCAAAAGATATCCAATTGGCTAGACGCATTCGTGGTGAACGTGCTTAAATCGTTGATATAAAAACTAAGTAAACGGTCCTTTTCAGGACCACAAAATATCTAAAAGAGGTAGCTAAATTAATTTTTTTTAAAAATGTATCAGGAAAAAAATACCTACAAAAAACACATGTGGAAATACAGTCCAAGGCTCAGACTTTAAAATTTAATTAGAAGCTATTGCTTTCTTTTCAGGCAGCAAAATTAGTAAAACAAAATTGAAATTAAGAATTTCTATCAAGCAGAGAATTTGCAAATATGGTAGAGGATTAAAATAATTTCAATATATTTTCGATAAATATTATTTTATGACTTTCAGAAATAAATGGAAATGAAATACATTTATTTAGGTAGGTACATCATCGTTTTCAGTGCAAATTTTTATATTGATGTTTACATAAGCAGTTATGATACATACAAATGTTCCTAAGCATGACAACATTCGATTCATTCATTATAGATTAATAATAATTTATCTGAACTATTTTAAATATATTAAATATTTCTGCATGGATGTGCATATGGTTGAGAAATTGTACTCTTTTGTTAGTTTGCCTGTTTTATTTTTATTATTATATTAACCTTATGTTAATTAACCATAAGGAAGGCGATCTTTATTAATTATTATTTATTAAAATAAAAGCAATTTTCATGAAACTTTTATTAATTTTGGTATTAGGGATTTTTCAAAGAATTTTTCAAAGAAAATACCACCGCCTAGACAAAAACGATACACGTTTCATTACTCAAATTGTTTTAATTTTATTCAAAAGAAAAGTAATAACATTTTGATGAAAATTTTCTTTATTTTACACAAATGAACCATGAGCTCTACAATAAAGTTGATTTCAAGTTAAATATAAGTTTTATTTATTAAATATAGACATTTTTAATAGCAAGTATTGAAAAAAAATCACCAAACATTGACTTTAATTGTAAGTTGTGCATTGATAGATAGGTTTTTTTGTATGAAATTATTTATTAAACTATAAATTATTATTGTAAGAATAAATTTAATTAATTTTTTTTTTTAATCTTTGCTGAAAATGTGTAAATTTCTTAAGTTTTAAGAGTAGCCTAAGTTGCAAAAGCGTACAAATTATGTACAAAATGAATTTTTTGTAAACCTTCGTTCTAGTTGATTCTCATTTAACCATGTCCGTGGGCTGCAATTGAAATTTAAAAAAAGTAAATTTCTAAAGTGTTTGTGGTTATTCCGCGTTAAAGTGATAAATAATATACAAAAACGAAAATGTCTGATACTGTGGCTACATCTCCTGCAATTGTTGCAGAAAAAAAAATAAAAAAGGCTACCGCGGCCACCAGTGCTTCGAAAAAAACAAAATCAACGCCAACTCATCCTCCTACCCAGCAAATGGTGGATGCCGCCATTAAAACGTTGAAGGAACGCGGTGGCTCTTCGCTTTTGGCTATAAAAAAATACATTGCCGCTACTTACAAAGTTGATGTACAAAAACTTGCACCGTTTATAAAAAAATATTTAAAAAGTGCTGTTATAAGTGGTAAATTAGTGCAAACTAAAGGAAAAGGAGCTGCAGGTTCATTCAAATTATCAGCTAATGCAAATAAAGAACCAAAAGCCAAATCTGCTGAAAAGAAAAAATCTGCTGCTAAACCTAAAGCTGCCGCTGGTGGTGACAAAAAATTAAAAAAAGCTACTGGTGAAAAAAAAGTGAAAAAAGTAGCCGCTGCTACAAAAAAGAGTGCTGATAAAAAGAAAGTCGAAAAACCAAAAGTGAAAAGTGTTAAGAAAGCCAGTGCAGTAAAGGCAAAACCAACAAAAGCAAAGGCAGCTGCTCCTAAGCCTAAAGTGCCCAAAGCAAAATCAGCCACAGCATCTGCGGCTAAACCTAAAAAGGCCGTTGCTGCCAAAAAAGCAAAGAAGTAATTTCAATAAAGAAAATATATTGAAATTCACATGCAAATCCACAGTCCTTTTCAGGACTACAAAAAATATATTAAACGAGATATAAATGTTGTTTTTTTTTTTTTTTTTTCAAAAATTAGGGGCAAAAATGTGCACTATCTCGATGAAAAATACCTACCCAAAATTATTAAACAAACAAATGACGACGCGGCGAGTTTATTTTAAATTCTGTTACTATCTCTGAATTGAAATTTTTGCGGCCCTGAAAAGGGCCATTTTTGAAGAAATTCAATAAATAAATTACTTCGAGCTAGTATATTTGGTTACTGCCTTTGTTCCTTCACTGACAGCGTGCTTGGCAAGTTCACCAGGCAACAATAATCGCACGGCTGTCTGGATTTCTCGACTTGTTATTGTTGAACGTTTGTTGTAGTGAGCTAAACGAGAGGCCTCAGCTGCAATTCGTTCGAAAATGTCGTTCACAAAACTGTTCATGATGCTCATGGCCTTTGATGAAATACCAGTATCAGGATGAACTTGCTTCAGTACTTTGTAAATATAAATTGCGTAGCTTTCCTTCCTTTTGCGCTTCTTCTTCTTATCGGTCTTGGTGATATTTTTTTGTGCCTTTCCGGCTTTCTTAGCTGCTTTACCACTAGTTTTAGGCGGCATTTTAATTTTTTTTTTTTTATTTAAATTCACTTCACTATTCACTATAAACCAACTGTACACACTAATGACTCAATGATAACTGTACCACAACGGAATTTTGAATTAATTTTTATTGAACATATAATATTTACAATTTGTCTTAAAATTTAACTTATACATAATATGACATATTTTTTTGTTTGTTGGCACATAGGGGGCCTAACGATATAAATTGGCTTAGTTTAAAATTAAAATAAAAATAATATACATGGCGAAACTTAAGATAAACGTCGGTTGACCTGGTTGCTCTAGGGTTGTTCAATCCCTGGTGTCATGTTGTTGGGTTGGGTTGGTGGGGGGAGGCTAATCGCCTAGATTAGCCACGATGTATGTCTAAGTCGGTGTCGGCGTAGAAGGAGACAGCGTCTCCGTTGTCAATTGGGATCCATTCTGGTATTTGCATGGCACAGAGGAATCTTGGCTCTGGATGTCGTTCCTGGGTGGTCATCATTCGTATTAGTGGGTTTGGGTGGTTGGTAATTTCCGATACTCGTTTCCTTGCCGATTCTATAAGAAACTGATCCAGTGGCTTCATTTTGGCTTCTTCGTAGAGTCGCTTGTTGGTGAAGTGCTTTCGCCTCTGTCGATTAAAGAAAAGTCTTGTGCAAATCCGCAATATCTTCCTCTCGAATACTTGAAGTTTCAGCATAGCAGTCTTCGATATGGTGAACCACACCGGAAAACTGTAGCTGATTATCGGTCTTAGTAACTGCTTGTATATAAGCAGTTTCGTTGGCTGACTCAGTCCGGTTCTTTTCTTCATAAGGGGATATAGTCGATGAAAAGCAAAATTGGCTTTCTTTAACACTGCCCTTGAATGCGGGTTAAATTTGAACTTTTCGTCAAAGTTCACCCCAAGATACTTCACGTTCTTTTTTGCTGAAATTAATGATCCATCGGGAAGCTTCAGAAACAGGTTTCTGCATGTCCTTGCTGCACGTATTTGACTGCTGCTTCTGGTTACCGGCCTCCTAAAGCACACCAGTTCGGATTTGGCTGAGTTGATTTTGATACCCCATTTTTTATAGAAGCCGAAAAGTCTCGATATGTGGGCTTCAACTCTTCGGGCAGCTAATATAGGTGATGTCGATGAGGCGTATGTCAGTGAGTCATCGGCGAACAGCAGGTTCTGGCAATCAGTTGGTGCAGGTTGATCAGATGTCATCAGGCTATAAAGGAATGGACCAAGCTTTGACCCTTGAGCGACTCCGGCTTTGACGGCTCTTGATGAGGACTTGCAGTCTTTGACTTGAACATAGAATTTCCTGTGTGTAAGAAAAGAAAATAAAATTTTGATTAGTGTCGCTGGTAACCCAAATAAATGAAGTTTGTGTATTAGTGCTTCAGTCCATACGCTGTCGAAAGCCTTTTCGACATCCAGAAAACATCCAACGGTGACACGGTGGCTGTTGAGTGAGATGGAGACGTCTGACTGGAACTTCATTAAGGGATGCAGTGTTGAATGTCCTTCGCGGAACCCAAACTGCATGTCAGGGATGATGTTGTGCTCGGTGCAGTACTTCTTGAGCCTCCTGAGTACTACTTCTTCAAGGATTTTGCTGACATTATTAAGGAGGGATATTGGCCTGTAATTTTGTATCCGGTTGTTAGCGCCTCTCTTTGGGATTGCCACTATTTTCGCCGTTTTCCATTTTTGGGGAAAGTAACAATTATTGATGCAGTTGTTGATTATAATTGCAAGTAGAATTATCACTGCTTGTGGGAGCCTTTTGAGGACAAAGTTACAGACACCATCCGGTCCAGTTGACTTCTTCGGCTTCAAGTGTGATATTATTTCTCCTATCTCCTCTGGGTTGCACAATTGAGGGTTCATAGGATCACTGGCTGGGCAGGCATCACTGAAACGCACTTCTTCCATGTTTGGCTGTAGAGTCTGCTGGATGGATGTCTCTATTTCACCCAAAAAAAACGGGTCCGTTGAAGGATTTGGTTTGAAATTGTCTTCAAAATAGTTGGCAAAGGCTTCTACTTTGTCAATTGTTGTTGTTACTATGGTGTTGTTGTTGGTAGTGATTTCGTCGGGTAGTGGTGCAGTTTTCCCAATGATACGGTTAATTTCCTTGAAAGCATCTGGACCAGGTTTGATGTTCTGTAACCTCTTTCTAAACTGGGTGTTGTTGAAGTGATTGATGGAGTTCCGGAACATGATATTAACGCACTGGAGTTCGCTTTTTACTGTCTGGTAGTCGGTGTTGGCTGTGTTGAGCTCTCTAAGATGAATCCGCTGCAGCCGTTTTCTCAACCTTTGCCTGTGAGAATATAAATTCTGCACATACTCCGGGAGATGCTGGTACCTATCCTTTGACGTCTTGGGTACTTTTTGGTTTTCTAGCGCATTGCATACCGTTGCTTCAAGACAGTTGATGGCGTTGTCAATTTCATCGTTCCGGAGATTTCTGTTTGTCGGTGGTAGAACAAGGTTGTCTTCGATGTCCTTCTGTAACCTTTCAGTATCCAATTTTCTAAAATTTATGTGTTTCTCTGGAGGTGCTGTTGGGAGGAGAGCCGGCTGGTTGAGATTCACTACCAGTTTAACTGCTTCGTGGTCCGAGTCGCTGGGTATAATGGTACAGATGTAATTGCTGATTCCTGGAAGTATATAAACAAAATTAGAAGTGGAAATAAAAAAGTCTAATGTAGAAGGTGTTCTAGGGAAGGTTGGCTTAGGCTGTGATACAACAACCAGAGAATGATCGTCGCTATTTTGGTCCATCCAATCCACGATCGCTTTTCCTTGGTTAGTGATGGAAGTGTCCAGCCATTGGTAATGTCTTGCATTAAAGTCTCCGCCAATTAATCCGTATGTTGTTTCCTTCAGGATACGGTTGAGGATGGTCAAGTCGCAGTGAATATTTCCAGAACTGGAACTGCAATGAAAATAGACACTGATGATGGTTAGACTTTCTCCTCTTCCCAGCTGCATCCTGATGGCGGTAGCTTCACTTGTTTTGAGACCCGAGATGATCACTTCGCTGGTGTTGGGTGCTATTTTATCCTTCACGTATAAGGCTGTTCCAACTTTGTTCTCGTCCTTGTCCTGCCGGAAGGTTCGGTATTTGGCGATATTAATGTTATTCGTCCTTGTAACATTGGTTTCGCTTATTAATGCTATGTCTGGGTTGTTGGTCTTCATAAACAAGTTGAAAGACGTCCTTCTGTCCAAGCTGTATAACGAATTTACGTTATACGTCATGATGCAGAGCTTTTTTAATTGCATATCTCGAACAGGAATGTAGCCAAGGCCACGGACTTTTCACCTTTGCTCAGTTGCGAGTAATTTGATGGCACTGCGTTCTTTGCTTTTTCCATTATACAAAGCAGGCTGCTACCGAAAATTTCCTGGACTTCACTCTGCAGATTTATTTGCTGGATAGGTGTTGGGGCCTTTTTTAATTTGGGTGCGATCAACCTCGATGCGACGGATGTGGCTGGAACTTTTTGTTGCTGTTGTCCTGAAGTCTTCGGAGCTGCTGGTTTGTTGGCTACGACAGATTTGGCAATTGATGCGTAACTTACGGTGGGGCGGGTAATCACGCAAGCTGATTTGGCTGCAAAACTTTGTTGTGCCTTCTTGTCTGCTATCTTTTTGTTTCTTTCAGTGAGTTGCAGTTTTAAAGTTGGACAACCTCTGTAACTAGCCGGATGTCCTTCCTTTTGGCAGTTAGCGCACCAAACATCACTTCCAGTTTTTGCTGTCCTCTTGCATTGTCCCGGTGCATGGTCATCCTTGCACTTGACGCAAACATATTTTTTCCCACAGTTCTTGGCGACATGTCCTCTCTTCTGACAGTTGTGGCATTGTGGAATGTCATCGTTGCTGAATTTTTCCCAATGTACCCTCTGGTTCATTATCAGGGTCTTCGTGAACACTTCCCTCACATCGCAGGATTTGTTCAGCTCCACAACAAAGCTGTTAAATTCCTTGCCTTTGGCCTTTTTGGATATAAATTTTGTAACTCCAATTACAGGAATTCCTTCACAACGGAGCTCCTCCTCAACTTCGATGGCGGCGAATGAGTAGTGGATTCCTTTCAGTGTTACCAAATTTTTCCTGTCTTCACGTGGTGTGAAGGTGGTAAATTCTATTTTCCTCGACTTAAGGAAACTTTGGATCTTTTCGAAGGAGTCCTTGTTTCCTGTATTTATAGTTGACTTGGTATTGCTTTTGTTTTTGAAGATGATCTCCAGTTTATTGGCTTTGGCGAATCTTCCAATTTCTGCGACATTGGTGGTGAAGCAAAAGATCGGTGGCATACCGCCAGTCTTTGTTGGCTTTTCACCTGTGGTGGACTTGGCTGGAGCTGAAATTGGTGTACCGGATGCTCCTGATGTTGATGCTACTGGGATGTTCATAGTTGGAGTGGTGTTCTTTTCGACCGTTGATAAATCTTTTTGTGGGACAACTCCAAGCCCACCCGTTGCTGTTGATGGAGCTGTCCTCTTAGTTTTGGGAACATCTTCCTTGATCTCCTTCTTCTTTTTGTTTGAAGTGTTGCATTTTTTTCTTCTTTTTTGTCCTGGTATGGGGGAAGGGTTGATATCTTCGGTTGAGCTGGATGAGTCACTCGTCGTTGATTCATCTTCTTCGCTGATGCTGGTTTCCGAATCAGTTTCCATGTCTTCGTTTTTTTTGTCATTTCCCAGAACTTTACTGAGGGTTTCACTAATCCTAATCCCATTTTCGGGACCAAGATTAATTATTTTTCTCAGAAGTTCTTCGAGGGCTGCAATTGCTTGCTCAATAGTATTATGGTCACCCATTACTGGATTACCGTTTTAACTGCTTCCTTGAATTGATATAATCCTTTTTATGACACGGCTTATTTTAAGAAAAACTACCCGTGCACATTAAACGGGAAAAAGGGTTCGTCTACCTGGCAGGTATAAAATTATCACTTTCACTTTACTTTATTTGTCCGCGCACAACCGTGTTGTTTCTCTGACCACTGTGAACTGTGTCTGTCTGTACCACAACGGGAAAAAATCAACACTATTTATGCTCTCTTTGGACGACGAGTTTATCTGTCACAACCCTCGTTTTTGTGTATGTGAGCAGTCTGAAAATTGTTTAAATAGCGGGGATTTCGGAATTCCAGTCAATATTCCGTCATCCGTGTGCAGTGATACAGTGAACAACTTTCAAGTGTAAAGTGATTGATAGTGAAGTAGTGAAATATAACTAAATTTGTTTCTGTTTTTTTTTAATAAAAAAAAAAAGAATTGAACATGTCCGGTCGTGGTAAAGGTGGAAAAGTGAAGGGAAAGGCAAAGTCGCGCTCAAATCGTGCTGGATTACAATTCCCAGTGGGTCGTATTCATCGATTGCTACGAAAAGGAAATTATGCTGAGCGCGTCGGAGCTGGTGCGCCTGTATATTTGGCAGCTGTAATGGAATATTTGGCGGCAGAAGTTTTGGAATTGGCGGGAAATGCTGCCCGTGACAACAAAAAAACCAGAATTATTCCCCGCCATTTGCAATTGGCTATTCGCAACGACGAAGAATTAAATAAATTACTCTCTGGCGTAACAATTGCTCAAGGAGGTGTTCTTCCAAATATTCAAGCTGTTTTGTTGCCAAAGAAAACAGAAAAGAGTGCTTAAATCTACTTGTGGAAAAGAGAAAAACAAAAACCGTCCTTTTCAGGACGACAAATAATTTCTTATAAGAGATACATAAGCATAGTATTACGAGTACCAAAAAAAAAAAGAAGCGCTTTATTCACTTTTAAACTTACTCTTAATTTGATACAAATATCCCTACATTATTGGTTAAAATCTTCTGTCACGAACAAAATATATAAGGGAAATATGCACATGAAAATAGAAAAAATTGTATGCATATTGCAAACAAAACAAACTAACTTGTTTAAGACGTTTCTGGGTTATCTTCTTTACATTTTAGTTAAGTATTCAATTTGAGTTTGAAAACAAAAAAAAACAACAGCTGTTCTACATGGGGTGTGTTCGAAAAATGTGTAATTATGTAAATTGTTGGGTCGAGTTGTAAATGCATGAAAATGCTAGTTGAGTTGAAGTTTGCATGTAAATGCATACCGAGTTGGTTTAAAAATTTAAAAACTTTGAAATTTATTGATTTTGTTGTTAGATTTACCGCCGACAGCTTAAAGTTGATCACCTGAGCAACTCCCTGTTCAATTTCATTGGCTTATATGGAAGAGTAAAAACTATGCAACTAAGATTCCGGACACTTTAACGAGCAGTTTAATAATAGTGGTTCACAATTTTCTTAAAATTATTATCCCATTTATTATAAAGACCATTTATTTGGATAGTAAATATTCTTTTATTAATTTTATTCAATAAAAAAGATATTGGAAGACAAAATTCAACACGAAATTATAAAGAAATACTAAATAAAAATTTCGATAAGTTACTTTAAATTGTCTGCAAAGTGCAGAGACATAATTACCAACTTATTCTACTCAATACCATGTTCATATTTCTTTTGGTGTTTTCATAAATGCATGCTTTGTTTACATGCGATCAATTGCAATAATATTAAAGTCATAGAAAAAATGTTTGCATGTAAGTTTTTATAGTTTGACATTTGCGCTACAAATATTTGCATTTTGCAACATTTAACATTTGCATTTATGAAAGTTATATATTCGCCAGACTTTCTTAACCAAACCATCAGAACAAGCATATCTCAATAATGTTTCCATAATATGTTATGGTTAAATACACTAATCCTTTTATCTTATAGTAGATAATTGATTCTTGCCAATTTTGTGAAAATATGATTTTAGTAAGTTTACTTACGAAATAACTTTGCTTTCAACCAAAAAAAATGTTTGGTTTGAAATTTGTGGAACGCTTGCACTTTGCAATGCAGGCGAAGTGTAAGAAAAATATATTTATCACCGAACACACCCTTATGTTTGCCAACATTTATATCTTTCTTGACTGCCATCTACATTTAACTAGACGAACTCTATCTTCACTAAAATACTTTTGCAGAATATTAGCTTATTTTTGTTCACTAATGAGGTGTTCTTGTTTTCCTAGTAAAATTTTTACTAGGGTAGCTATTTTTACACGGCTATACATGTTTTTTTTTTTTTGAAAACCTATTAAAAAAATATAGCGATAAAACTAGCTACATATTTAGGTAAGACAACATTATTTGTAGTTTTTAATTTAATTTATCTTTGAATAATGAAAATTTTAAAATAATAATGCATAATGGCGACAAAACCAGCAACATAAAAATATTTTTCCTAAAAAAAGACTTTCTTAACCAAACCATGCATTTATGGAAGCACCATTTGTCAGCTTTGTAATCAGAACAAGCATATCTCAATAATGTTTCCATAATATGTTATGGTTAAATACATTAATCCTTTTATCTTATAGTAGATAATTGATTCTTGCCAATTTTGTGAAAATATGATTTTAGTAAGTTTACTTACGAAATAACTTTGCTTTCAACCAAAAAAAATGTTTGGTTTGAAATTTGTGGAACGCTTGCACTTTGCAATGCAGGCGAAGTGTAAGAAAAATATATTTATCACCGAACACACCCTTATGTTTGCCAACATTTATATCTTTCTTGACTGCCATCTACATTTAACTAGACGAACTCTATCTTCACTAAAATACTTTTGCAGAATATTAGCTTATTTTTGTTCACTAATGAGGTGTTCTTGTTTTCCTAGTAAAATTTTTACTAGGGTAGCTATTTTTACACGGCTATACATGTTTTTTTTTTTTTTTGAAAACCTATTAAAAAAATATAGCGATAAAACTAGCTACATATTTAGGTAAGACAACATTATTTGTAGTTTTTAATTTAATTTATCTTTGAAAAATGAAAATTTTAAAATAATAATGCATAATGGCGACAAAACCAGCAACATAAAAATATTTTTCCTAAAAAAATATTAAACGCATTTCAAAATAATTATTTTCTTATAATCAGAATAAAAACAATTAGATTGAAAAAAAAAAAAAAAATTGTGAGCATAAAATGGAATTTTGATTTAATTTTCAATCTCTTTTAAATTTAATTGTGGTCCTGAAAAGGACCGATTGTTAGTTCTGAAGTGAACATTTAACCTCCGAAACCATAAAGAGTACGTCCTTGCCTCAACGCGTAAACTACATCCATTGCTGTAACTGTCTTACGTTTGGCATGTTCAGTGTAAGTGACAGCATCACGGATAACATTTTCCAAAAATACTTTTAGAACTCCACGTGTTTCTTCGTAAATCAACCCAGAAATTCGCTTAACACCTCCACGACGAGCCAATCGACGAATTGCTGGTTTTGTAATTCCTTGGATATTATCACGCAACACCTTGCGATGGCGTTTAGCACCACCTTTGCCCAAACCTTTTCCTCCTTTACCACGACCAGTCATTTTTATTTAATTAAAAATACACTCAAATTTAAGAACTTCACTACACAAGATTCACTGTCAAACTGTGCTTGAGCGTTTTTTTACAATTTACAATTTATTTATTAGGCTCAAAAGAAAAATTTTTACAATGGTTATTAATTATTAACAAAATTTGCATTCTTAGTCTAAATAATTTTTAATCTGCGTGCTCGGTAGGGGCTCTGCTTCGTTAGATGTTGATATTTTCAGTTTAACTTATTAAATGTGTCCTAGTCTAGTTATGTTTATTTTAATTATATTTGGTAATTAACGCCAGCGTGAGCAGTGCTGACGGTCGATGATGGGTATGGTGGTGGTGAATTTTCTTAGTTTCTTTGTTGGTTTTTGTGTGGTGGGTCATCAGGCAGGGCTTCGGTCTTTGTGCTGTGTGCTTACAGCATGAGATAATTGTCTTTGATTGTAATAGTGGCGAAGTTGGTCTAGTAGTTCTTCTGGATTTGCGGCTTCAACCTCGATTGTGCTGCATTCCTGCAGTACTGAAGAAGTTCCCGAAGCTGTCTTCTGTTGATATGTTGAAAGCTGGATCCATTATGGATAACACTTGGAGATATCGGTCGTCTGTGGTTGGGTTACCTGAAATTATATTAATAAGGGGATTGGGGTGGGATTGTGTTTTGCCCAGTAATTTAGTGCTGAGTTTGTGTAAGTACTTGTCAATTGGGACAATACCGGATTCTTGGTAAAGCTCTTCATTTTTGTAATAGCGGAGGCTATAGGGCTTACGGTAAAGACCCGTGCAATGGCGAAGGGCTTTCCGCTCAAAGATTTGTATCTTTTTTATGTAACTTGGGCTTATTGTGTACCATATAGGAAAACAATAAGTTAGTATGGGACGAATGAGTTGCTTGTATAGCAGAAGTCTTGTCCTGGTTTGTAGTCCACCTCTGATTTTCATCAAAGGTCGGAGGAGAGATAAAGCCCAATTTGCCTTACGGAGAGTGAATTTGGCGTGCTGGTTAAATTTGAACCTTTCGAAGAAGTGAACTCCAAGGTATTTAACACTTTTTTTGGGCGTTATTGTTGTGTTGTCTGGTAGTGTTAGGGAGAGATTTTTGCATTTTGTGGCTAGGCCTTTGTGTGAGGGATTTCTAAAACAGATAAGGTCTGTTTTAGAAGGGTTGATTTTTATTCCCCATTTGAGATAGTATTCCCATAGTCTGAGAATGTGTTCTTTTACTCTACGGAGAGCTATGTCTGGACTAATAGATGCGCTATAGGTAATGGAGTCATCAGCGAATAATAGGGTTGTGGTCATTGGTAAATTAGTTGGCTGGTCAAATGTATATAGATTGAAGAGGTCGGGTCCAAGGCGAGATCCTTGCGCAACTCCTGCCGAGATGTTCTTGAGAGTTGATTTTGTATTTCCTACCCGAACGTAAAACTTACGGTTAGTGAGGAAGCTGTGGATAGTAAGAATAAGATGTCTTGGAAAGTGTAGAGATCTCAGCTTGAAAATCAGGCCATCTACCCAAACGGTGTCAAATGCCTTTTGTATGTCAAGTAGGCAAGCTACGGTGGTTTCTTTCTTATTAAGAGCCAGGGTTGTATCAGCGTGGAGCCTCAACAATGGATCAAAGGTGGAGTGGGCTGATTTGAACCCGAATTGATTATGCTGCACTATTCCTAGTGAAGAACATAGTGAGCGAAGTTTGAAGAGAATCTGCTTCTCAAGAAGTTTGCTTAGGTTAGAAAGGAGAGAGATCGGTCGAAAGTTATTAGTACAGTTTGCTCCTGTTTTCTTTGGTATTGGGAATATCTCAGCTATTTTCCATTTATTTGGGAAATAGCTGTTGTTTATACAATTATTTAAAATAATTGTGAGAATAACAAGTGCGGTAGAAGGAAGATTTTTTAGAACTAGGTTTGAAACCTTGTCTGGGCCGGAGGATTTTTTTGAGTTTCCGCTGTGGATTGAATCGTGGAGGTCAATTGGATTGGTGAAGATGTCGTCGGCAGTCGTGTAGACCGATGAATTTACTTCAGTAAAAGTAGTAATAGGAACATAGTTTTCAGATATCAAATCATGAATTTCGTTACTTACGTTGGATAGAAATGGATTGGGTTTAAAGTTGTTTTCGAAGAGGTCTGCAAAAGCATCCGTTTTGTCCTGGTCAGTCGAGAGGATGGTGTCATTGTGTAGCAGTTCACTAACTATGGGAGATTTCTTTCCAATAATTTGGTTAATTTGCTTAAAGGTGTCTGGGCCAGGTTTTATGACGTCAAGTCTTTTCCTGAATTGTGAGTCTATGAAAGCTTTGGTGTTTTGTTTTATGAGGGTATTGAGACATTTGAGTTGGGAGTAAACACTCTGGTATTCATCTCCGTATGTACTCAGAGTGCGATGAAAAATTCTTTGAAGAATTTTACGAAGTTTTTGTCTGTAGTCATACATATTTTGGATATGCTGAGGAAGATTTTTGTACTTCGACTTGAAATTTCTTTGTTGGGATTGTTCAGCAATACTGTCAGTAATTGAACTTTCAAGGATATCGATTGCGGAATCAATTTCTTGGTTGGTCAGATTAGTCGTTGTGTTGGGTGTGTTATTTTGTAGCTTGTCCGTTAAGGAGCTTTGGAACTCTTCCCAATGGATTTTCTTATAGTCTATGAATTCTTGCGGAGAAGTAGCAAGAATATTAAGGTTTGTCAGAAGGCGAAGAACTAGTTTTACCGCTAAATGGTCAGAGTCAGAAACAATTGCAGTGCAAGTGAAATTGGTGAGTGAGGGAATTCTACAGACAAGATGTGGCGAGCACATGAAGAAGTCAAGTGTTGATGGGGTTCGGGGAAATGTGGGGGTTGTTTGAGATACAATCTCGAAGTTGTGGTTGTGAGAGTTTGCGCAGAGCCAGTCAGAGATAGCTACTCCTTGAGGAGTGCTTAGAGTGTCAAACCATAGTTGATGGCGTGCGTTAAAATCGCCACCAATTATAAATTGAGTGTAGTTTTGACAGAATACGTTAAGCAAGTCGAGGTCGTGTTTGATTTCAGTTTGAGATGCTGAGCATTCGTTATACAGAGATATTAGGAGGATGTTTTCGTTATTTTCAAGCGCGATGACAACGCAAGTTACTTCGAAAGTAACGAGACCTTGAATAATTACCCTTTGGCATTGAAAAGTTGATTTTACAAGAATGGCTGTGCCAGTTTTGGTGAGATCTTTGTCTGTCCGGAATAAAATGTACTTATTAAAGTAAAGTCGATGCCTTGGGACTAATCTAGTTTCAGAGAGCAATACGACGTCGGGTTTGTTTTTAAAGAGGAATTTTTCAAGGGATATCCGTTTAGGATGGGATACTAGTGAACCAACGTTATACGCGATAACGTTAAGTTGGTTTATTGTCCTAGACATATTTTAAAACAGAAGTCAAGAAACATGTGTTTCTTGCCGGTTTCGTCGGGACATGCCTCGTAGAGAGGGAGGAAGTCCGTGATTTTTGAGAGGATTGTGATAAAGTCACAACCGAAAAATTTTTGTGAATCGTTCAGGAACGAACTCGCTGTAGTTTTCGGAACAGATAAGGTTTTGGGATTACTTGTGGTTCTTAGACCAGTTTGGTTCGTTGGTTTATAATTTATTGGCTCAGGACGAGCAATAGGGGTTAGTGTGTTTTTGGGTTTGTTTTGTTGTCTGTCTTGCGGTTTGGGATTATTAAAGTTTATATTGTTGTTCAATTTTAAGATATCAGCAAATGACTTACCTGGAGTAAATTTCCGGGATGTTGGAAGATTGACCTGCTTGGCGGCAGATCTGTGCTTGAGCGACAAACTATACAAGTATTTATACTTATTTTACTAGCGAATCTTAATTTTGATTGGCTAATCATGTCGATACTAAAATAAAAAAACAACCGAACGGAGACAAAAATAGTCAATTTTATGACTTAACTAGAAATCCACATGCGTTCTCGAAAAAAAATTGTGAAAATTTGTGTAGTGTAATTAAAAGTTAAGTAGTGGAAAAAAAGTGAAATAATGGCTCGTACAAAGCAAACTGCCCGTAAATCGACTGGTGGAAAGGCTCCACGTAAGCAATTGGCTACAAAGGCAGCCCGTAAAAGTGCTCCTGCGACTGGAGGTGTGAAAAAACCTCATCGTTATCGTCCTGGAACTGTGGCTCTTCGAGAAATTCGTCGTTATCAGAAAAGCACTGAATTGTTAATTCGCAAATTGCCTTTCCAACGTTTAGTTCGTGAAATTGCTCAGGATTTCAAAACAGATTTGCGGTTCCAGAGCTCAGCTGTAATGGCGCTTCAAGAAGCTAGTGAAGCTTATTTGGTTGGTTTATTTGAAGACACAAATTTATGCGCCATCCATGCCAAACGCGTCACAATTATGCCAAAAGATATCCAATTGGCTAGACGCATTCGTGGTGAACGTGCTTAAATCGTTGATAAAAAACTAAGTAAACGGTCCTTTTCAGGACCACAAAATATCTAAAAGAGGTAGCTAAATTAATTTTTTTAAAAAATGTATCAGGAAAAAAATACCTACAAAAAACACATGTGGAAATACAGTCCAAGGCTCAGCCTTAAAATTTAATTAGAAGCTATTGCTTTCTTTTCAGGCAGCAAAATTAGTAAAACAAAATTGAAATTAAGAATTTCTAGCAAGCAGAGAATTTGCAAATATGGTAGAGGATTAAAATAATTTCAATATATTTTCGATAAATATTATTTTATGACTTTCAGAAATAAATGGAAATGAAATACATTTATTTAGGTAGGTACATCATCGTTTTCAGTGCAAATTTTTATATTGATGTTTACATAAGCAGTTATGATACATACAAATGTTCCTAAGCATGACAACATTCGATTCATTCATTATAGATTAATAATAATTTATCTGAACTACATATTTTAAATATATTAAATATTTCTGCATGGATGTGCATATGGTTGAGAAATTGTACTCTTTTGTTAGTTTGCCTGTTTTATTTTTATTATTATATTAACCTTATGTTAATTAACCATAAGGAAGGCGATCTTTATTAATTATTATTTATTAAAATAAAAGCAATTTTCATGAAACTTTTATTAATTTTGGTATTAGGGATTTTTCAAAGAATTTTTCAAAGAAAATACCACCGCCTAGACAAAAACGATACACGTTTCATTACTCAAATTGTTTTAATTTTATTCAAAAGAAAAGTAATAACATTTTGATGAAAATTTTCTTTATTTTACACAAATGAACCATGAGCTCTACAATAAAGTTGATTTCAAGTTAAATATAAGTTTTATTTATTAAATATAGACATTTTTAATAGCAAGTATTGAAAAAAAATCACCAAACATTGACTTTAATTGTAAGTTGTGCATTGATAGATAGGTTTTTTTGTATGAAATTATTTATTAAACTATAAATTATTATTGTAAGAATAAATTTAATTAATTTTTTTTTTTAATCTTTGCTGAAAATGTGTAAATTTCTTAAGTTTTAAGAGTAGCCTAAGTTGCAAAAGCGTACAAATTATGTACAAAATGAATTTTTTGTAAACCTTCGTTCTAGTTGATTCTCATTTAACCATGTCCGTGGGCTGCAATTGAAATTTAAAAAAAGTAAATTTCTAAAGTGTTTGTGGTTATTCCGCGTTAAAGTGATAAATAATATACAAAAACGAAAATGTCTGATACTGTGGCTACATCTCCTGCAATTGTTGCAGAAAAAAAAATAAAAAAGGCTACCGCGGCCACCAGTGCTTCGAAAAAAACAAAATCAACGCCAACTCATCCTCCTACCCAGCAAATGGTGGATGCCGCCATTAAAACGTTGAAGGAACGCGGTGGCTCTTCGCTTTTGGCTATAAAAAAATACATTGCCGCTACTTACAAAGTTGATGTACAAAAACTTGCACCGTTTATAAAAAAATATTTAAAAAGTGCTGTTATAAGTGGTAAATTAGTGCAAACTAAAGGAAAAGGAGCTGCAGGTTCATTCAAATTATCAGCTAATGCAAATAAAGAACCAAAAGCCAAATCTGCTGAAAAGAAAAAATCTGCTGCTAAACCTAAAGCTGCCGCTGGTGGTGACAAAAAATTAAAAAAAGCTACTGGTGAAAAAAAAGTGAAAAAAGTAGCCGCTGCTACAAAAAAGAGTGCTGATAAAAAGAAAGTCGAAAAACCAAAAGTGAAAAGTGTTAAGAAAGCCAGTGCAGTAAAGGCAAAACCAACAAAAGCAAAGGCAGCTGCTCCTAAGCCTAAAGTGCCCAAAGCAAAATCAGCCACAGCATCTGCGGCTAAACCTAAAAAGGCCGTTGCTGCCAAAAAAGCAAAGAAGTAATTTCAAAAAAGAAAATATATTGAAATTCACATGCAAATCCACAGTCCTTTTCAGGACTACAAAAAATATATTAAACGAGATATAAATGTTGTTTTTTTTTTTTTTTTTTTTTCAAAAATTAGGGGCAAAAATGTGCACTATCTCGATGAAAAATACCTACCCAAAATTATTAAACAAACAAATGACGACGCGGCGAGTTTATTTTAAATTCTGTTACTATCTCTGAATTGAAATTTTTGCGGCCCTGAAAAGGGCCATTTTTGAAGAAATTCAATAAATAAATTACTTCGAGCTAGTATATTTGGTTACTGCCTTTGTTCCTTCACTGACAGCGTGCTTGGCAAGTTCACCAGGCAACAATAATCGCACGGCTGTCTGGATTTCTCGACTTGTTATTGTTGAACGTTTGTTGTAGTGAGCTAAACGAGAGGCCTCAGCTGCAATTCGTTCGAAAATGTCGTTCACAAAACTGTTCATGATGCTCATGGCCTTTGATGAAATACCAGTATCAGGATGAACTTGCTTCAGTACTTTGTAAATATAAATTGCGTAGCTTTCCTTCCTTTTGCGCTTCTTCTTCTTATCGGTCTTGGTGATATTTTTTTGTGCCTTTCCGGCTTTCTTAGCTGCTTTACCACTAGTTTTAGGCGGCATTTTAATTTAATTTTTTTTTTATTTAAATTCACTTCACTATTCACTATAAACCAACTGTACACACTAATGACTCAATGATAACTGTACCACAACGGAATTATTTTGAATTAATTTTTATTGAACATATAATATTTACAATTTGTCTTAAAATTTAACTTATACATAATATGACATATTTTTTTGTTTGTTGGCACATAGGGGGCCTAACGATATAAATTGGCTTAGTTTAAAATTAAAATAAAAATAATATACATGGCGAAACTTAAGATAAACGTCGGTTGACCTGGTTGCTCTAGGGTTGTTCAATCCCTGGTGTCATGTTGTTGGGTTGGGTTGGTGGGGGAGGCTAATCGCCTAGATTAGCCACGATGTATGTCTAAGTCGGTGTCGGCGTAGAAGGAGACAGCGTCTCCGTTGTCAATTGGGATCCATTCTGGTATTTGCATGGCACAGAGGAATCTTGGCTCTGGATGTCGTTCCTGGGTGGTCATCATTCGTATTAGTGGGTTTGGGTGGTTGGTAATTTCCGATACTCGTTTCCTTGCCGATTCTATAAGAAACTGATCCAGTGGCTTCATTTTGGCTTCTTCGTAGAGTCGCTTGTTGGTGAAGTGCTTTCGCCTCTGTCGATTAAAGAAAAGTCCTGTGCAAATCCGCAATATCTTCCTCTCGAATACTTGAAGTTTCAGCATAGCAGTCTTCGATATGGTGAACCACACCGGAAAACTGTAGCTGATTATCGGTCTTAGTAACTGCTTGTATATAAGCAGTTTCGTTGGCTGACTCAGTCCGGTTCTTTTCTTCATAAGGGGATATAGTCGATGAAAAGCAAAATTGGCTTTCTTTAACACTGCCCTTGAATGCGGGTTAAATTTGAACTTTTCGTCAAAGTTCACCCCAAGATACTTCACGTTCTTTTTTGCTGAAATTAATGATCCATCGGGAAGCTTCAGAAACAGGTTTCTGCATGTCCTTGCTGCACGTATTTGACTGCTGCTTCTGGTTACCGGCCTCCTAAAGCACACCAGTTCGGATTTGGCTGAGTTGATTTTGATACCCCATTTTTTATAGAAGCCGAAAAGTCTCGATATGTGGGCTTCAACTCTTCGGGCAGCTAATATAGGTGATGTCGATGAGGCGTATGTCAGTGAGTCATCGGCGAACAGCAGGTTCTGGCAATCAGTTGGTGCAGGTTGATCAGATGTCATCAGGCTATAAAGGAATGGACCAAGCTTTGACCCTTGAGCGACTCCGGCTTTGACGGCTCTTGATGAGGACTTGCAGTCTTTGACTTGAACATAGAATTTCCTGTGTGTAAGAAAAGAAAATAAAATTTTGATTAGTGTCGCTGGTAACCCAAATAAATGAAGTTTGTGTATTAGTGCTTCAGTCCATACGCTGTCGAAAGCCTTTTCGACATCCAGAAAACATCCAACGGTGACACGGTGGCTGTTGAGTGAGATGGAGACGTCTGACTGGAACTTCATTAAGGGATGCAGTGTTGAATGTCCTTCGCGGAACCCAAACTGCATGTCAGGGATGATGTTGTGCTCGGTGCAGTACTTCTTGAGCCTCCTGAGTACTACTTCTTCAAGGATTTTGCTGACATTATTAAGGAGGGATATTGGCCTGTAATTTTGTATCCGGTTGTTAGCGCCTCTCTTTGGGATTGCCACTATTTTCGCCGTTTTCCATTTTTGGGGAAAGTAACAATTATTGATGCAGTTGTTGATTGTAATTGCAAGTAAAATTATCACTGCTTGTGGGAGCCTTTTGAGGACAAAGTTACAGACACCATCCGGTCCAGTTGACTTCTTCGGCTTCAAGTGTGATATTATTTCTCCTATCTCCTCTGGGTTGCACAATTGAGGGTTCATAGGATCACTGGCTGGGCAGGCATCACTGAAACGCACTTCTTCCATGTTTGGCTGTAGAGTCTGCTGGATGGATGTCTCTATTTCACCCAAAAAAAACGGGTCCGTTGAAGGATTTGGTTTGAAATTGTCTTCAAAATAGTTGGCAAAGGCTTCTACTTTGTCAATTGTTGTTGTTACTATGGTGTTGTTGTTGGTAGTGATTTCGTCGGGTAGTGGTGCAGTTTTCCCAATGATACGGTTAATTTCCTTGAAAGCATCTGGACCAGGTTTGATGTTCTGTAACCTCTTTCTAAACTGGGTGTTGTTGAAGTGATTGATGGAGTTCCGGAACATGATATTAACGCACTGGAGTTCGCTTTTTACTGTCTGGTAGTCGGTGTTGGCTGTGTTGAGCTCTCTAAGATGAATCCGCTGCAGCCGTTTTCTCAACCTTTGCCTGTGAGAATATAAATTCTGCACATACTCCGGGAGATGCTGGTACCTATCCTTTGACGTCTTGGGTACTTTTTGGTTTTCTAGCGCATTGCATACCGTTGCTTCAAGACAGTTGATGGCGTTGTCAATTTCATGGTTCCGGAGATTTCTGTTTGTCGGTGGTAGAACAAGGTTGTCTTCGATGTCCTTCTGTAACCTTTCAGTATCCAATTTTCTAAAATTTATGTGTTTCTCTGGAGGTGCTGTTGGGAGGAGAGCCGGCTGGTTGAGATTCACTACCAGTTTAACTGCTTCGTGGTCCGAGTCGCTGGGTATAATGGTACAGATGTAATTGCTGATTCCTGGAAGTATATAAACAAAATTAGAAGTGGAAATAAAAAAGTCTAATGTAGAAGGTGTTCTAGGGAAGGTTGGCTTAGGCTGTGATACAACAACCAGAGAATGATCGTCGCTATTTTGGTCCATCCAATCCACGATCGCTTTTCCTTGCTTAGTGATGGAAGTGTCCAGCCATTGGTAATGTCTTGCATTAAAGTCTCCGCCAATTAATCCGTATGTTGTTTCCTTCAGGATACGGTTGAGGATGGTCAAGTCGCAGTGAATATTTCCAGAACTGGAACTGCAATGAAAATAGACACTGATGATGGTTAGACTTTCTCCTCTTCCCAGCTGCATCCTGATGGCGGTAGCTTCACTTGTTTTGAGACCCGAGATGATCACTTCGCTGGTGTTGGGTGCTATTTTATCCTTCACGTATAAGGCTGTTCCAACTTTGTTCTCGTCCTTGTCCTGCCGGAAGGTTCGGTATTTGGCGATATTAATGTTATTCGTCCTTGTAACATTGGTTTCGCTTATTAATGCTATGTCTGGGTTGTTGGTCTTCATAAACAAGTTGAAAGACGTCCTTCTGTCCAAGCTGTATAACGAATTTACGTTATACGTCATGATGCAGAGCTTTTTTAATTGCATATCTCGAACAGGAATGTAGCCAAGGCCACGGACTTTTCACCTTTGCTCAGTTGCGAGTAATTTGATGGCACTGCGTTCTTTGCTTTTTCCATTATACAAAGCAGGCTGCTACCGAAAATTTCCTGGACTTCACTCTGCAGATTTATTTGCTGGATAGGTGTTGGGGCCTTTTTTAATTTGGGTGCGATCAACCTCGATGCGACGGATGTGGCTGGAACTTTTTGTTGCTGTTGTCCTGAAGTCTTCGGAGCTGCTGGTTTGTTGGCTACGACAGATTTGGCAATTGATGCGTAACTTACGGTGGGGCGGGTAATCACGCAAGCTGATTTGGCTGCAAAACTTTGTTGTGACTTCTTGTCTGCTATCTTTTTGTTTCTTTCAGTGAGTTGCAGTTTTAAAGTTGGACAACCTCTGTAACTAGCCGGATGTCCTTCCTTTTGGCAGTTAGCGCACCAAACATCACTTCCAGTTTTTGCTGTCCTCTTGCATTGTCCCGGTGCATGGTCATCCTTGCACTTGACGCAAACATATTTTTTCCCACAGTTCTTGGCGACATGTCCTCTCTTCTGACAGTTGTGGCATTGTGGAATGTCATCGTAGCTGAATTTTTCCCAATGTACCCTCTGGTTCATTATCAGGGTCTTCGTGAACACTTCCCTCACATCGCAGGATTTGTTCAGCTCCACAACAAAGCTGTTAAATTCCTTGCCTTTGGCCTTTTTGGATATAAATTTTGTAACTCCAATTACAGGAATTCCTTCACAACGGAGCTCCTCCTCAACTTCGATGGCGGCGAATGAGTAGTGGATTCCTTTCAGTGTTACCAAATTTTTCCTGTCTTCACGTGGTGTGAAGGTGGTAAATTCTATTTTCCTCGACTTAAGGAAACTTTGGATCTTTTCGAAGGAGTCCTTGTTTCCTGTATTTATAGTTGACTTGGTATTGCTTTTGTTTTTGAAGATGATCTCCAGTTTATTGGCTTTGGCGAATCTTCCAATTTCTGCGACATTGGTGGTGAAGCAAAAGATCGGTGGCATACCGCCAGTCTTTGTTGGCTTTTCACCTGTGGTGGACTTGGCTGGAGCTGAAATTGGTGTACCGGATGCTCCTGATGTTGATGCTACTGGGATGTTCATAGTTGGAGTGGTGTTCTTTTCGACCGTTGATAAATCTTTTTATGGGACAACTCCAAGCCCACCCGTTGCTGTTGATGGAGCTGTCCTCTTAGTTTTGGGAACATCTTCCTTGATCTCCTTCTTCTTTTTGTTTGAAGTGTTGCATTTTTTTCTTCTTTTTTGTCCTGGTATGGGGGAAGGGTTGATATCTTCGGTTGAGCTTGATGAGTCACTCGTCGTTGATTCATCTTCTTCGCTGCTGGTTTCCGAATCAGTTTCCATGTCTTCGTTTTTTTGTCATTTCCCAGAACTTTACTGAGGGTTTCACTAATCCTAATCCCATTTTCGGGACCAAGATTAATTATTTTTCTCAGAAGTTCTTCGAGGGCTGCAATTGCTTGCTCAATAGTATTATGGTCACCCATTACTGGATTACCGTTTTAACTGCTTCCTTGAATTGATATAATCCTTTTTATGACACGGCTTATTTTAAGAAAAACTACCCGTGCACATTAAACGGAAAAAAGGGTTCGTCTACCTGGCAGGTATAAAATTATCACTTTCACTTTACTTTATTTGTCCGCGCACAACCGTGTTGTTTCACTGACCACTATGAACTGTTATGTCCTGTCCTGTACCACAACGGGAAAAAATCAACACTATTTATGCTCTCTTTGGACGACGAGTTTATCTGTCACAACCCTCGTTTTTGTGTATGTGAGCAGTCTGAAAATTGTTTAAATAGCGGGGATTTCGGAATTCCAGTCAATATTCCGTCATCCGTGTGCAGTGATACAGTGAACAACTTTCAAGTGTAAAGTGATTGATAGTGAAGTAGTGAAATATAACTAAATTTTTATTGTAATAAATTTGTTTCTGTTTTTTTTTTAATAAAAAAAAAAAATAATTGAACATGTCCGGTCGTGGTAAAGGTGGAAAAGTGAAGGGAAAGGCAAAGTCGCGCTCAAATCGTGCTGGATTACAATTCCCAGTGGGTCGTATTCATCGATTGCTACGAAAAGGAAATTATGCTGAGCGCGTCGGAGCTGGTGCGCCTGTATATTTGGCAGCTGTAATGGAATATTTGGCGGCAGAAGTTTTGGAATTGGCGGGAAATGCTGCCCGTGACAACAAAAAAACCAGAATTATTCCCCGCCATTTGCAATTGGCTATTCGCAACGACGAAGAATTAAATAAATTACTCTCTGGCGTAACAATTGCTCAAGGAGGTGTTCTTCCAAATATTCAAGCTGTTTTATTGTTGCCAAAGAAAACAGAAAAGAGTGCTTAAATCTACTTGTGGAAAAGAGAAAAACAAAAACCGTCCTTTTCAGGACGACAAATAATTTCTTATAAGAGATAGGGTGTATTCATAAACGCAGAAAATCTGCACTAGTACAATCGCGGTTCTTTTCTATTGCATTTGTGAACGCACTCAATTTGCAGAATGTCTGCAGTAAACAAAAAGGGTCTGACTTAGGCCAATTTGTATGTAAACAGAGTTCATAAATGTTAGAAAAAAATGTCTGCGAAACACTGTTGAAATTAATTTTTGATTTACTTACAGAAAAATAAAAATAAAATTAAAACAAGAAAATATTTAGGCTTTTAGTTATTAATAGCTTAGTATGTTTTTGGTTTCAAACCGTACCTGCAGCACTTTCATCGTCCCTTTATGGTGGATTTACATGTTTCTGCATTTGATTTCTGCAAAAATAAAGGGATGCCAAATAGAAAATTCTTATTGGTTAGATAGAGAGAGAAGAAGAAAAATGCAGAAGAACTCCATTTCTGCATTATAGGAAATTCGAGAAATGCAGAAGTCAAGATTATAGTGAAGACGAACATGTTCATTTTCATTATAGTATCTTCTTCTGCATTTTGTAAATTTTTGACAGTTTCACTTTTCCTATAATTTTTTTGGCGGGTATGTGAAAAAAAAAACAAAACAAAACAAAACATTATATTGAAAATGGAAATGGCAGAGAGCGAAGGTAAATTTAATTTTCATTAAACTGTTTTCATTTGATTTATTTTGTATTTTGTCTTTCAGATTATCTTGACAGCCAATATTTGGAAGCAGAATGTACTACTGCAGCTGCAGTATGATGCGTGTTCCAGAAGATAAAATAGGTAAGTTTATGCGAAACTCGTCCGCCGGTTGTTTGAAAGAAAAGATTTTGATACTCGTTTTTGATTCTCGCTGGTTCCAATATGGTACCAACCATGTTTGTACGACTTGCGGTTCCAAAGATATACTCCAAAACGTTTTCAGTGTTTACTTTTGGAACTGCTTGTCCTAAAAGAATGGTTGGTACTATTTTGGTATCAGCGAGAATTAAATTGCCCTACGTAGCAATGAGCGGCCGGGGACGAGTCGAAACCAAAGCCTTATCTGCTCATCTGCATGTTCATGTGCAAAAGATTTTTTTAAGGAATTAAAAATTTTATTTTTTCATTTCATTTAGAACAACTGATTGAGGCTATCCAGTCCAAGCCAGCAATTTGGAACATTCAGAACGAGAACACCAAAAATCATGTTGTGGCGAGTTTTTTCCGAAATAAGTAAGTTTTTATAGTTGTTAATATTATTTATTGTTTTATTTATTCTTTTACATTGACCTTACTCTTGTGCAAGTCAAGCATTTTATTCTCATAATGAAAAATTTATTTGCAAAAGGGTGAATTCAATGGTAAAATACTTTAATTTGTATGTTCAATAATAGTTTTTTTTTATTATAATTTACTTTTAGATTTGAATAATAATTGAAAATCAAAGGCCAGAATTAATTATAATTATAAATTATTATTACTATCATCATCATTTTATAGTTTTGTATTTAATTGTTGTTAATTTTTTTTAGGATTCAATATCATGGACATTAAGGTACCCAAGAAAGTCTACTGTTTAGTTCACTTGGCCACGGTAATACCTATTTTTTTACTTTTGGTACATAAATAGTACATAAATAATGTACCATTTGATTTCTTTACAGTGATGCTTGCATAAGATTGCTAAGGTGTAATAGCAGCAGCAAAAGAGATAACAACATAAGCCGCAACAACAACAGTAGTAACAACAAAAGCATGAAAGAAGATTCCACAGAAATCATCATCATTACCTATTGTTATTATTATTCTTTTTATTATTACTATTACTGTTATTGTTATTATTATTATTGTTAGAATTATTATCGTTATCATTATTATTATTATCACTTGTATTATGATCAAAATGTTTCATTTGGTACTATTATTATTATTTTTTATTTTTGTTTACATTACACTTTTGTTTGTGTGAAAACAAAATTCACAGATAAACTTGCTTTTAATTTTTTACTTCTCATTGAAAGTCATTAGAATCGTTGCATATATTTCAAATAGAAATTTTTTGAAATTCTTCACAAAGTTAAATCTCTTTAAGTAGGTAATTGGTCGTCCTGAAAAGGACGTTTTTCAAATGTCTGGATTTAGGCTTTGTCATTTTGCCATGGAACATTAAATTCACTAATGATTTTGATTTTTCTTTTCACTTTTTCACTGGCCATTAAATGTAATTCAAATTTATAATTTTGAAATTCTTTAAAGTTTTAAAGATATCTCTTTAAGTAATGATTTGCTCGTCCTAAAAAGGACGCTTTTAAAATGGATGAATTTAAATTTGTCTTTTTGTTAGAAGTAAGCAAATCGTTTAACTTTGCCGGGGCTCTCCAGAGTAATCTATAAGAAATTGAAAGAATAAGAATTTATAAATAAAAGGAAGCTCAATTTTTCTTAAAAGATGTTGGTGTAAAAAGATTTCGAAAGTAAAATCAAAATATCTCATCAATTTCTTTAAATTTTAAGCAAAAATCATTAAAATAGTATGTTATTCACCTGAGTGTAATGACCAACCGTAATTTAGGACAAATTGACTCCCGGATATTATCTTTCTTGGTTTTAGCAGGGCTCACAAAAACCGGAAGTTGGGTGGAAATAAGAATATGTACTTTTTTTGTTTTCTTTCCTGATCGTATGGATGAACCCGGAACCTTTTTTTTCTTTGGATTTTTGTTGTTCTTCGTCCTCAAATAGGAAGGATATCAAAAGAAGGGTCAAATTTCACAAAAATTTCATATTTTATCAAAAATTTAAAATTTCACACAAAATACAAATTAACTTTGAAGGAAAACGTATGATTTACAGCTGTCAACATTTGAACGTATATCTGACTCTTTCTACTTTTCTGCTTTTTGCAGATGCAGAAACATGTAAATCCACCATTAAAAATAATAATTTACATTACTATCAGAAAATTAATAAAATATTTGCAATAACTTACATGTTTTGCAATCTGTTCCGATTCGTGCTTATTTATGACTTTAAAATACCATTTTATAAAATTGCGCCCTTTCTGCAGCCATCAAATTTTAGCTGCACAATATGCACGACGCTGACGAAAGAATGACGTTTATGAACGGTAGGTACTGCAGTTCACCTAGGTTAGTCTGATCAAAAATCTGACTTTATGAACGCATATAATGCAGTCCTAAGTTAGGCTGACGTTTATGAACTTACTCATACACTATTTTGTTTAGAGAAAAACAGAAAAATGATGGGGGTCTTAGTGATTCTCGCCTATGGTTAAAGTAACAGCTGATGTAGCCTATTAAGTGTGATAGTATTAGTAGTAGTAGTCGATCATCAGAATTGTGTAAGTAGGTGTGTGATTAAGACCTCTTTTTTTTTTGTTTTTTATCTCCCGTTTCGTTTTTGTTCTCCGTTCAAATGACTGTGTTGAGTTTAATCGGAGAAAGGTACCTATGTTTCTTTTATCTATGATGGTAAGGCGGAAAAGTTGTAACTAAGTAGTTACCACTACAGAGGCATAGTTGGTAGCTAACAGGTGATTTAAGTCTGGCGGCGGATTTGAATGTTTGGGTATCCAATTAATGTGAGAGGAGATGATTATAATTGATAGCTGTTGTCACATTAGTGATGGGTAGGACACGAATTTAAAATGAGTTTGTATGAGGTACTCATTTTAGGAAATAAGGTGGTACTTTGTCCCACCTCAAATGTCCCATAGGACAAACCTTTAAATGTACATTTACAATACAAACATTTTTCAATGACAATGACATCTATAAATAAAACACATCAGCTAGTTTTTTAGGTAGTATAAATTACAAAATTCAACAAACAACAAACAAAACAATTCCAAATAAACCTAATTCAACAAAATTAAAGTAACGAACAAATGATTGTTTTTCTTCAATTCTTCTTCTATTTTCCAAACAAAACAAAAACAAAACGAGTAGTACAAACACAAAAAAAAATGAATGCAGAACAGTTGTACGTATAACAAAAAAAACTACTTTAAACAAAGCCAAACAAAACAAATTTCCTTTAATTTGCAACTCTTTCTCGTTGTATGATAAAATCTACCTACGCTACTCTTAGCCTACATTATTCATTATTTAATACATTTTTGTATTACAACTTTCGCAGGTCCTCATTTTCTCTCCTCTAACTTCAAAAGTCCCAATAACCTCAAACATCCCAACTACCTCAAACGTCACAGCACCTCACAACATGTGACAAGTCACAATGCCTGTTACAAACTCATAATGGCCCGAATCTGGTTCGACTGGTACATTTACATTTGAGGTATACGTATAGTACAAAACGAAACGATGCACTCATTCTCATTCATTTTCATTTTTAATACAAATACAATCGTCCATATCATTTTGAGAGAGAGAAAGAGAATGAAGTCAACTTTATTCTTCAGATCACCACACCACACATGAATCAACAACAAGAGAGACAGAGAGACACAAGAATTTTTTTTCTGAAGACGACAAAGAGTAAACAGTAAAGATACATTTTTCGTTGTTGTTTTTGTGAGGTGTGAGGTAATACATTTTTTTGCTTTGAGGTGATGGGACATTTCACAATGGTGTATGGGACATTTTGTATTGCCTCATGTATGAGGTACACATCACTATGTCACATCTTTGAAAGCCTTGCTATCAGTAGGTCGAAGTCGGATCGTCGTATTAAAAGGCAATTTATCTAATAAAATAAAATAAAAAGAGCATTTGAAAAATTTTTTTTAAACACGAGGGCTAAAGAATATCCGTAACCGAGAAATAGCGAAGTGCTAATAGTCTTTTTTTCAATTTTTACAACAATTAAACTCATTTTTTTGTATGGGAAAGGGAGTACTCTACGCCAAATTTTGGGAATTCCTGGCGGTTCCAGCTGACCAGCCGAGCGCTGGTCCGCCACATCCTTTTCTTTATAAATAACATCTGGATTCCCGCCTGGAGTAACTGGTTTCGAGTGAACGTAGGGAACATATAGATCCACGTTTTGGCCCCGTTTCCACTAAATCCCGTTGCACAGGCTACACGTAGTACCAGGTTTGAATCAAGAAAACTAGAAGAAAAATATACCGGTTTCAAGCAATTTTAAATTCAAACAAAAGAAAAACAAAACTCAAGAAATCACTACTCCTGTGAAACTTACGTTGTATAAATTTGAAAAAAAAAGTTCCGTTGATGAAAGCGGCTTCTGAAACTTCAATTAAGTAAAGGGTCTTAAACGCCCGTGTAATCGAATTGTATTCCTCATCCACGTGTTCATCGTTAAAGTTCTATTGTTGAGGGTCAAAGTATTCTTTGTTTAATTATCTATACCTACGAATACAAACTAAATAACGAGACGTTGAAGTTTTTTTTATTGATATTCAAAGTTCTTGTAATAATCTTTAAATATTAAATCTTTACGTTAAATTTATAGTGCTTTACTTTCTATTAGTATTATTTTTAAATTATATATTTATATTTAATATAAATCTATTTCAAGTGTAAGTGAACGGTCTTGGTTCTTAAGGTTTGTCATCAGAATTACTCAGTTCAAGAAAATTTTTATATTTTGCGTTACCTATAGTACACCTCCAGAGAGCTCTTCGAAGGTAGGAAAAGTTGGGTTTAATTACGAATAGACCTGAGCTATAACCAGGTCACCGGTAGATAATAGCCCTGTTAAGAAACCAACCTATTCGCCTTGTTTTTTTTTTCTGGATCCTTTTTTTTATATGTATATCTGTAAAGATAAGTTAAATTTTATCAATATCAATATCAATTTCGAGAGGAAAATCATGCTTTTCTAAGTCGTAATTTTCTGGGGGTGTGGATGGTAGCAATGTCGCATCGGTGGTGAAGATGGTATAAGCCAAAGCAGCAATCATCTGTTTAGGGGGAATCCGAAAATGGCCGAGGATTTCCATGGCTGGGAGGGTATAGGCCACACTACACCGATATCCGCAGTGCCATTGGGATGGTAATAGTCCGTCTGCTGTCACATCACTCCGAAATGTTTTTTTTTCGTTCTTTTGATTTCCGGCCTGATCTATGTTTTCGTTTGCAGGTGAGGTTAAGTTCCGGGGGCAAGACCCCCCCATCCGTCGAGCTCAACTTAGCATTCCTTCCTTCCGTTTCCGGACACTTCCTTTCCCAATTTCCTACCTCGTCCTATTTCCTACCCTACCGACACACCCTATGCTCCTCTTGCCTCGCAACAAGGTGTATTTTCATTAGTCTCTACATCAGACATATTATTTTCGTATTACAATATAGATAGAATATTACTTAAAACATTTTTTTTTATTTAAATATAAGTAAAATACACTGATAACTTCCCATTATGCATAATTTGTGAAAACTTGGCGTTCCTGATAATAATTGATTAACTTTTGATGTTTCATAGTTGATAACAATTTTATTAACATATAAAATCTCTGATATATTGAATCTGAAAACAATATTTACCAATTTTCTTAGAAATATTTGTAGTTTTGTATTTATTGTGAGAATTTCAATTTGATATTCGTCAATATTTTACCACTTTTTAGGTATTGGCAAATGTATTACGAGTAGGTTGAAAATAAAATACGTTTGAAGTCAATATTATTCCTTGTTGGGATGATATTTAAGCCGAAAAACAATTTATGAGACTTTTCTGTAAATTTCAGTTTAAGTTTTTTATTTTAGTAAAAAAAATGTCATTTCGACATTTGTCAAAAATATACCATAAGTTTACAATTCTATTATGCAAAGAATAAAACAAATTTTAAGTTAAAATGATTGACCACTCTGGACATATTCAAGTCAAGAAACTACTTTTGACTTTTGTCTTCTAATTTTTGTTAAAGTTTTTTTATTTTTTGTAAAAAAACTCTCTGTTCTATATTTTTCAAAATTGTAGCGTATATTAATAATTGTATCGCTTAAGCTAAAATAAATTTGAAGTCAATATCGTTGCCCATTCTCGTGATATTCAAGTCAAAAATCATTTTTTACCAACTTTCGGTAGAATTTTTTGCAATTTTTAATTTTTTTGTAAGAAAACTGTCAATTCAATTTTTTCAAAAATGTTACCAGATGTCAAATATCTAATTTCACATAGTTAAAAATTGTTTTGAAGATGATATCATCTTTTCTTCATTGTATATTTTCGCGCCAAATTTTTTTTTTTATTTATTTTTACTTTTTTTAAAAATAACGGTACGTTAAATTATTTTCAAATTTATACCAAACTTGTGTCACACTGCAATCTACACAATAAAATTTATTTGAAGTCAATAGCATTATTCGTTCCTGAGATATTTGCGACAAACTAAAATTTTCACTTTTTTAAAAACTGCTATTGTGAAAAAACCGTTAGACAGTTTTTTGTATTCGTGTTGATATCTTTATTCATTCTCGATATACCGTTAACAAAAAAAGGGGTCTCGAACGTACGTACATACGTACGAACGTACGTACACACACACACAGACATCTCTCTACAAATGACGAATTTAGATTCCACGAACCATAAAACGTCCAGATTTGTCAAAAATTTCAATTCGACAAATCGGACCGATTACAATAACTTCCTATGGGAAGTTAATAATAATAAAAATAAAAATAATAAAATATATTAGACCTTGTTTCGTAAAAGAATTCTTTCGGCTTCCTTTTCTTCACTGTTGAGATTATCAAACACCTTTTCGCCTTTTCTTCTTTTCCTGGGGTTGCACCTTGTACTTCTTTTTTTTTTTTCTTCCACAAAAGAATTTTCAGCTTCCTTCTTTTAACTGTTCAGTCTATTTAGCACCTTTCGCTTTTTCTCTGTTTTTTTTCTGTTTAGTATAAAAACTTTTTCTTTTTTTTCAAAGAAATAATACTATTGTATTATTATTAGTCACTTTTTTTTCTGGGGTTTGCACTTTATTTTTTTTCGGTTAAAAATAAAAAAAAATCGTTTTTTTAAAGAAATGATACTCTTGTATTGGTCACTCTTTATGCGATAGCACTTCTTTTTCTTTACGGTTAAGTGTTAAAACACATTGCATTAAGACAAAAAAAAAATACTCTTGTATTTATTTTTTTCTTTAGGATACACCGCAAGATCCTACCGAATGCACCAGTTTTATTTTATTAGTCCTTGTTCCCAAAAAAAAAAAAACTAAAATAAAACGCAATTTTTATTTTATAGAAATCAAGGAACCACTTTATTGTCTGCAATCTTTCTTAAGACTAATTTTTCTTTTTTTTTTTCTTTTTGATTTATGAATACCCAATTATGCTTATTTGAAAAATTCAAATTCTTGGGTATACAATTATGCAATTTAACAAATTCAAGTTCTTGGGAAAAAAAAACAATGTCGTGAGAACGATTGCAAGAAACCTCTTCGAATATCGTCTTGCACAACTATTGGAGTGCAACGACATTCAAGATATGTTTCTTGGAATCGCCCTACACTAAATTATATTTTTTTTGTCGGCTCGTGTGGCTCGTGTAACATATAGTCTATACTCTATAGCATTTCAAGTTCAACCCTCATGTTATATTTATGATATGCAGTGTTGCCTTAGCAATGTAGGTAACTTGTATCGTCGTTCTTCCTATGATTTCTGTTCACGAGCTTTTCTTTTTAGGGCTTTTAAAATAGTTCTTAAGCAGAAAGTGTTTACTTGGTGTTTGTTTGAACATTTTGCATTGCAATATGCGGGAAATCCATTTAAATGCAGATATAAAAGTATAAGCTCTTTTCTGCATAGAAAATGATTATTGTCGTAGATTCTAGTTCCGTCTGGTCGGTTTATTGATACTTCGTGTATTTTGTGATATTATTTTATGTTATGATTGTTAATTTAGTTTTTTGTTATTTTAAAATGTAAGAATAGATGTTTATTTTCCACTTGTTATTTATTTAAAAGACATTAGGCCTACTGGGGATACCCTTCAAAAACGCGCCTTTTATCTTACCTCTTAGTGGTGTGGAAAAAGATAAATATTATTTCATTTTTATAAATAAAAAATGAATTTCAATATTAAGCGAAGGTAACCCTGAACACATTTTCTTTAAATGTTTGCCATTTCATTGTTTGGAGAAGTCAACTCTGAAAGAGCTTCAAAGAGCTTTTAAATGAGAAAGACTTATTGAAAAAGAAAATAGTGCGAATGAAAGGCAAACATCCTATCTTCCCTGTACTGAAAATTTTTAGGAGACAGAGTATAGTTTAACTTAGATCGTCCGCATAGGGCCAGTAAGTTAGTTGTAAGTTATTGATATATATGCTAGTTTATGAATTGTTGTCTAGCTTTAAGCACAAATAATCATATACAGATGTCTCACGCTTATGGAGAAGAATGACCTATGAAATGAAAAAAGCTTTATTTTTAACAGCTTTAAATAAGATCTTTTCCTACAAAATCAAAGCTCTTTCTGAAATATTTTGTTGCTCTACTCTCTGCCACTCTTTTCTATTCTTTTTACCCCTTTCGAGATTATTTGTTTTTGTTTGTGGATTCGTTGCTTGCTTTTTTGTATAGTCTTCCATCCCAGGTATATTTTTCTTTGTGCTACGACCAAGGCAAGACAAGTGACGGTTTTTTTATTATGCTTTTGTTGTTGTATTTGCGTCTATAATTTGTAAGGTCGTCTCAGATTTGAGACAAAATAAAAGGAGAAGCGATTGAATGTGTTGATTTACACACCCTATGTATAATACATATATGTATTGTGAATTGGTTGGTTTGACTTTGTAGGCTAGGATAGATTTTTCATTCTGAAATGAATATTTGAATGATTTTGGTTCCTAGGAATTAATTTTGTTAAAATGAATGAATATACACATACGAATTTTATTTTCCTGTAAGTCGATAGGTAGGGGGAAAGCGGGAAACTTGATCATACGGGAGACTTGAGCCACTCTCAATAATTTACTAAATATGCACTTAAAAATTTCATGAGTAAACTCAAACGTTGCATATATTTACCCTTTACCAGCACACAAAAATAATTCAGCATCTTAAGTTGACTTTGGCTGATAAAAGTGAAAGGCGGTTTTTGGACCAAAAAAGTTAGTTCAAAAAAAATTTTCCTTTTTGCGATAAAGTTTTTTTTTAACCTGGTAAGTAAAAGTAGTTAACATAATCTAATAAAACGGTTGTTCGACTATGTCAATGTTAAAACAAAAAGAAGCTAGCTAGTTTTTCACAAAAGTTATTAATTTTTAATTGTGAAAAAACGTGAACGGGAGACATGAGCCGGTTCCTTAGGGGAGACTTGATCAGTGGTTCAAGTATCCTTTTTGTTGTAATTTATTGTCAAATGTGTGATAAAATACTTCCTTTATCAGCATTTCACATTTGTTATGTTTTTAAAGTTTATTTATTTATTTCTTACATTTTTTATCTTCAAGTTGAATAACTTTAAAATTGTTATATTCATTTTCATGCATAATACTTTATTACTATGAAAGATAGTTGTGTTTTTAAATTTCTATTAGTTTTTTTTTTTTGTATAAACACGTAAAACAGAATTTTTCTTCTTCATTCATAATACTGCATTAATTTTAATAAGATATGAACTGATTGATTTATTTGTTATGTTGTTTTTTTCGAAGAATTTAAGTATGGTCAAGTCTCCCCAAGGCGGTGGTCAAGTCTCCCTGCTAAGGGGGAGACTTGAGCCAAAAATCTGTTCCCAATCATTTAACATTTGGAAAAAATCACTTGTGTGTATGTATAGTTTATGAAATTAGTATTAATGTAGATAAATGTATCTTTAAAAATATGTATCCACCATGTGGCTTAAATGAACAGAAAAGATTTTATGAACGATTTAACAAAAAGTGGCTCAAGTCTCCCGCTTTCCCCCTATATTTTTAAATAGAAAAATAATCAGGTATCTGCTTAAAATTTTTTTGTATTTATTAATTTTGATTTTTTTTAGTTTATCCACATTTTTTTTAAATATCTAGGTAGGTATCTAGTCATTACTATTTGTAGGTCAGTGGTTAGCTTGTTGTGGTTGAAAACGAATGATTGAAAAATGTTGTAATTTTAAAAAATTATAACTTTATTGAAAGGTGAGTTAAGTGACCAAAAAAATATAAAAAAATATTTTGTGATTGGAAATTTATTTGTCTTTGCCACAAACAATTTTTTTTATAAAAAAAATATTATGTTAGTCGTTTGAGTGGTAAGACTTTGTAAGCCATATTTGGCTTAGTATGCAACAAGGGTTTATAAAACTACCGCCACATTTTGTTTTGTCCTAATCTCTTCTCGTGATGTGCATTATTGTTTTAGGCTATTTTGTTTTTGGTTAGAAAAATGGAACTGAGTAATTTTTATGGAGGATAGTCATTGGTCAATTCCATTCCTCATATGAAATATGTATTTGTTTTATACCTAACCCTTATTGCATGCGAAGCCAAATTTGGCTTCTATTCTTATTATTTAAACATAATTTTTTTCTGATTTTTTAATAAAAGATGTCTTAAAACATCCCAAAGAAGCTATTTTTAAAGTCTTTTAAGTTTTTTCTGTATAAAAAATAATTCATGCAGTAGAGGGTTAACAATACAAAAAGAATAGTTACAAGTAGGTACCTCTGTAAATATGCATGTAAATACTGTTTACATGTATTTACATGCATATTTACAGAGGTACCTACTTGTAACTATTCTTTTTGTATGTACATAGGTATTTTATAAGTTATAAGTAGGTAGGGCCTTTGGGTAGGTTAACTTAAAAAAGTTGGTAGCGATCTTGCTACTTAAAATAAGTAGGTATACCTACATATACGTAAAAAAATACGAATGCAGAAGTGGTCAGGTTAAAATATTTCCTAGCCTTTCTGACTGAATAAAATGTAGACAATTTAAATGTTGATACACATATACATTACCTGGTACCGAAATGAAATATGATTAGCGAAAAAATGTCTTAGGTGATTTTAACATTTTAAGAGTTTTATTTTTTATATTGATAAATTTTAAAAATGTTCTGCTCTTAGCCTACTTCATTGATGGCAATTATTGCATAATTACTGGGGACTAATTTTAATACATATGTTAGTGTATTTGAACAATTTTATAATCGGTTGGAATTAATTTTTTACATATGTTAAGATTTATTTGTTTTAAGGAATTAAAACGTACTTATGTATGTACGTACACATTATGTATTATGTAACTACAAACAAATTATAGAAGATGAAGTATGAATTCATAAAGAACTTATTAAAATTGTATTTTAGATGTTTAATGGTTGTAAAAATATAATTTTACATCCAAAAGTGAAAACGAATGATTACAAAAAACTAAATCACCCACAATAATGATGTATGTATCAATCAACAGTTTCCTTCAATGAAATAGTTTCCAGGGGACACGAAAGTGTACGTGGCAGAAACTTTGTTTTTCACTACCTCATTTCAACATGTGTAACCCATCTACATACCAATTGACTTCAAATTAGATATTTTCTTCTTGTGTGCAAATTAAAATGCCTACGCGATATTTAACATTATGAGCTAGGACATTATGAAAAAAAAAATGTAACTAAATCAGAACCAAAAGATTGCAATTCTTTTTTTCAATATGCAATTACATACTCGTACATCCCAATAAGAAATATGTATCTACAATGTACACATCTGCAAAAAATAACAAACCCGACTAGTGATACAAAAACAATACAACCCAAGATCCCATACATAATAGAAGAAATACAAATAAACAGAAAACATTTTTTTTTCTATCAAGAAAAAGAAATATTCTTCAATAGGAAAAGATCTCTATACTGGAGTTGCCACAGTAACACAATTTTATCCCTGAATATTCTTTTTTTCCTTTTTGATTTAAGGACATATTTTTTATTGACCTACTGTTCCATAGTTCTTTCACCTTAAAATAATTATTTCCTTAAAAAAGGCAATGTATCAAATTGTAAAGTTTAATAAACCTATTTACATTTTGTTTTGAAAATAAATGTTTTTACTAAAAGGACTTATTTTTCTTCGTGAGCAATTCATATTTAACTTGCCCTCAGGCAACACTGCTTTCTGCAATCCAAATCATCAACTTCCAAAATCCTTCCCCACATTGACGTAGATAGATACCTACAAAATGCAATACAAGTAGAATTATCCAGCCAAGCAGGCGCCTGTCAAAGAATGTATACAGGAATACAACAACAATATTCACACAAGAAAAAGATGAAAAAAGAATATAAATAAACATATCTCCGAAAAGAAGTGAATCAACAAAAATAACAATGAGATGTGTGATATTTTTTGTGCCACATTCTTAGGAGACGGAGAAATTCATTGAAAAGCTTTACATTTTGTCAGTTTCTTCTTTTGGTCTCTCTTCATTTGAACTTTTAAAGTTGTCGCTCTGAATTTTTTGATTTTTGTAGTTTTGTCAGCTGATATTTTGTCGGCTAATAAAATTTCTTAGGACATTTTTTTGTATGGGGATGAGACATCTGTATATGATTATTTGTGCTTTAAGTAGTTTTAAGATTGAATTAAAGATTAAAAAAAAAAAATAACTTAATATCTAGAACCCTTTAACCTGCAATGCTTTGGATATCTTGCAGCTTGTGCCAGATATCGCATTTCATCCTTCTCGTCGTCGATTCTTGACACTAGTCTGCTTCGTTTATAGAATCAGCTGTGTCAGCATGGTTTGTTGTTGATGACGACGATGTGTGGTTCGGCGGATGTAAGTTGATCGTGTTAACTTGTGTTAGCATGGTTCGTTGTTGATGACGACGATGTGTGGCTCGGCGGATGTTACGTGATCGTGTTAACTTATATATGATCAACTTTTTTCATATCATTAAAAATCTAATAATTTTAATAACTCTTAAGTTTGTATCATGCATTTCTGTGAAGATCTTACTAATAGCTTTTAAGGAACTATTTCTTATGAATGGGTTTAATTGATTATATCCTAATTGCTTCTAGATACTTACCCGGTCTCCAGTCATAATTTATGTTTGAATGTACATTTTTTTAATGTAATTTTCCTTACCAGCTGAACATTTTTGGACTGGAACCCTTTTCTATTCAAGTAGCAAGCTTCTATATCCCTGCTTGGCTTTTAAATCCTTTCATGCGTGCAATCGATTGCACCTATCACTCCAGGAAATCCAGTTTTCTCAAAAGATCTGACAATTATTATTCACAATTAAGAAATATTTGAATTTGTTTGAATATTTATAGCAATTTTACATCTGCTTGATGGGCTCGTATTCCTCGACACTTGGAAACTTAATCCATTTCTCCATAAGCTTTTTTTGAAGAAAAGCAGCTAGTTCATGTATGCACCGCGAGACCATCGATCTGCTCATAGCAACTGAAAAGTCCTGCCCGCTATCCCTTTGATATGACCCGGTTACAAAAAAATGAAGAGCGGTGCAAATTCTAAGATTAATAGGGATGAATGTTCTTCTTTGTCCTTGCGCCATGTGTGGTCTTAGTTCCTCTACCAAAAGTTGAGCCCCTTCACGACTGAACCTATATAACTCGCGGAACAGCTCTTTGGGCATATCAAAAGGATTCGTGATGTCCCGCAGGTACCTTCGTTGGGTCCGGATTTTATTGCAGCGGTCATTGGATTCTCCTAATAGTAGCATCGCGTCATTTTTAATCTATTAAAATTATTTTTAAATTGAATACACAATTAACACACAAAAATAATGAACTTGAAAACACTGAATTGAGAAATGTTTTTGTTTTTGTTTTTGAATATCAATATGACAGTCCGTCTTATCGCCTTCCAATGGAAATTCCAGCGGAAATAAATCTCAAATTGAATTTAACGCAACGAGTAACAGAAACACAAATTTTTCCAGTGGTGATAAATGAGGAACAAATGGTTTCATTTTGTAACGATGTGATAAGTTATCGGCTGAGTTACAGAACATGGGTCCTGGACTGGGAAGTCCACAAAAAATATTCAATATTTAAAATCACTACTGTCACTCGTACATTGTTCATTGTAGTGACTAAAGCATCTCTAGCAACATAAAAAATAATAAATACAAATTAATGAAATATGAATGAATACAAATTAATAACACAAGTTTTAAACTAAATGTCATGTGACTTAGTTCACCGAAGTTTTTAGTGCTATAATCATTCCACTACTATCAATTCATTATTTATTTATTTGTTTATTTCGACTATCAAGTTACAATACTTTTTTTACACTTCAGAATTTTCAGAAAGTAGTTAGCTTACAGCAAGCGTCACACTACGATCAGAGGCTCATCATAAGTGCATGTGTTAGTTGTTAGTAAGAAAATAATACAATTATAGCCTAACACACGCACAAAATACAAAACATAATAATTATTAACATTTAACATGAATTACTACAGAACATCAAAAAAATAAAATAAAGACGTTTACGATAGTGGAGCACTGGTTCTAAACAATTACTTTAATCCCACCTTATTTAAATTTAAATCAATCGATGAACAGTTTAAGTTATATAAAATGCTCATTCGACTTAAAGCTTCAATTTTTCCATAGTTAGTTCTATGGAAGTCAATATGTATAAGGTCAAAAGTACGCAGGTGATGAGTTCCACCTCGGTAATTTAAATGTATACAAGATAGCAAATAAGGTGCATCAATTTCACCATTAATGAGTTGATGAAAAAATTTTAAATCATTATTAACACGTCTTTGATGGAGAGTTTGCAATTGAAGAAGCTGAATACGATGTTCATAGGGAGGCAGATCATTAGGATCTTCCCAGGGGAGTCCATACCTGCGAAGCATATTCAAGATGAAGACGAACATGACAATTGTATAAAGAAGGAGTAACATAGGGATCATTGAACTCCTTTGCCCAGCGTTTTATAAAACCAAGCATAGAACTTGATTTATTAATAATACAATTAATGTGATGTGTAAATTCTAAGTTGGAACAGAAATGAACGCCAAAATCTTTAAATGTGAAGACGCGACCGAGTTTTTGCTTTGATATACAATAATCGAATGCACTACCGATTCGTTTTTTTAGTAAAAGTTACCGTCTGGCATTTAAAAGGGTTGAGGGAAAGGCTATTTTTGCCACACCAAAATGTGAAACTATCAATGTCGGCTTGTAAAAGGGTGCGATCTTGGGTGGACTTTATTATCTTAAAAATTTTCAAGTCATCAGCAAAAATAAGAACATCACTTGAGCGTAGACATGACGATACGTCGTTTATAGATAAGATCCAAGCTAAGAAAAATGGTGGAAAACCAAGAGCTTTAAGTTTAAATAAAATAATTCCGTGGCTAAGTTGGTCAAAAGCTTTGGAAAAGTCAGTGTATATGCAGTCAACTTCATAACCTTGTTCTAAAGCGTTTGAACATATATTTGATAATGTGAGGAGTTAGTAACGGTTGATCTTTTTTTTCACAAAACCATGTTGCTGTTCGCAAATGAGATTTTTACTAAAAAATGCTACACTTTCACAAACAACTTGTTCAAACAATTTAGGAATGCAAGAAAGCTTTGCAATGGGCCTGTAGTTTGTTATATCCGCCTTGTTACCTTTCTTGAAAATTGGTGTAAGAAATGACTTCTTCCATATATTGGGAAATTTGCCTGTTTTTAGAGAAAGTTTGAATAAGAACGAATGGGGTTCAACTAAAGCATTACTACACTTTTTTAATACTATCGGGGGAATACTATCGGGACCGGCTGAGCAGTCATCATTCAACGCGGATAAAAGATCAAGGACCGTGCTCCGTAGCACAGGGATGTGACTACAGCTAGTCTGCGGAAAGGAGTGAAGATTATGAAAATATACTTTATCAACTTCTTGATGGCTATTAACAAAAGATTCACGGAAATTTGTTGCGAAAGCGTTACAGATATCAACAGTTTTATTTAGAGAAAGATTCTTGTAAGTTAAGTTAACTGGGAAGCCATCTGATTTTTTCTTTAAGTTTACAAGTTTCCAAAATTGTTTAGGATTCTCTTTCAAAGAGGTGCCCATATCAGTAACATAAATAGCATATAAAAAATTTGAAAGAGTCTTAAATTCGTTAAAAAGTTCAACATAAAAAGAGAAATCGATTGGAGACAGAGATTTGAGATAAGGTTTCCATGCCTTATTTCTTTTGTTACGCAGTAAACGTAATTCTTTCGTGTATCAAATGTGGCTAATGTTTGTATTTCTTGATTTCTTTAAAGGTACATTTTTTTCTAAACAATTATTTAAAATCTTATAGAAATTTGAAACTGCTTCGTCAATATTAGAAAATGCTAAAGTATCAGCAATTCCAGAAATGGTTAAATCTTCAGACAACAACTGGAAATTAGCTTTTCTGAAGTCAAAATTATATAAGCAGTCAAATGAATTACTGTGTTCAGTAAGGTGATTACTTAAGTCAAGAAAAATGTCCAAGGGGGGGTGATATTTATCAATATTAGTAATTCCTGAATTTGATTCTAGAACAAGAGTACTAATAGCGTCAGAAGAAAAGACTAAATCGAGAATTCGATTTTTTGAGTTTTTAATACAGCTCGTTTGCTGTAAGTCAGTAAAAAGGATTTTATCGAGAAAAGATAGTTCCAATTGTGAAGAAGAGAGAGAGGCTTCAAGGCAAGATTCGTCTTCCGATGGAATCCAATCAATGTGTGGTAAATTAAAGTCACCTAGAAGTAAGATATTGGTGTCAGAGCAGGACATACTGATTGATAATAAAGTCTAGTGCCAGGGAGAGTTCGCTATAAACAGACTCTAAACTTTTTGGAATATAAACGTTTAAAATGAAAATAGTGTTAGTCTGTACCATTAACTTTACACATACCAGTTCAATTGATAGTTCAAACGGAAAAGATACAGACGACGAGAAATATGTATTTTTTACTGCTATGAGAACACCTCCACCTAAATCCTTTGCATTACCAACATGACGATCATTTCTGTAAACTTCGAACTCTTGACTGAAAAGTTCTGTGTCGGAAAAGCTTGAATTAAGCCAAGTTTCTGTCAAAACGAATACGTCGTGTGGAAATGATTGGGAGTTAAGAAAAATGTCAGCAGTCTTACTACGAAGTCCCCTTACGTTTTGGTAGAAGAGGGCAAGCCTGTTGAGTTTTTTGGCTTGGTTTTCATAGAAACACCTCGTTTTTGACTTTGTGAAAATTCTTTGACCAAAGAGTACTTTAACTTAAGATATAATATTTACAAAATGTTTGCATAAACATTAACATTCATAACAAAATCAATAATTTTCGATTTATAATAATTCTATTCTCATTATCAATCAATAACATAATCAAATTCATTAAAATCTAAACATTCATTTGTAAGAGGATTATGTTTATCATAGTTTATGTATACTATGGAAAGGAACATACAAAAAGTCACCCATTCTTGGTCGTAAGCCACGGGCTGGCGCGTAAATGTTGAAGATAGATAGCAATACCAGACAGTCAATATTAGAACAAAGAACATCAAAAGCAAACAACACTGAATTTAGTTTTCTTCTCGAAGCAAGGGATTTCAACTCAATTAAAATACATCTTGTCTCATAGTTCGGAACATCTGAATTCACAAATGTTTTTTCAATGCAATCTTTGTAAATTGTTTTTGAACTTTTTCAATACGTTGACAACATGAATTAGTATAAGGATTCCATATAACGCTGCAATACTCCAGTAGTGGTCTAACTATACTTAAGTAGAGAGCCTTGAGTGTATAAGGGCATTAAAACACTTTGAATTGTGAACAATACATCCTAACATCGCATTTGCCCTAGAAGTAATGTGGTCAATATGAAGCGAAAAGTTTATTTTAGAGTAAAAGAATACTCCAAGATCTTTCTGGTAATTACATCTCTGCAAAATTTCGTTATCAAAATTATATAAAAAAGATACAGGATTTTGAATTTTAGAAAATCTAACGACGCTGCACTTTTTGTTATTGAAGTGCAACCCATTAATCGTACACCATTTTAAAATATTATTGAGGTCAGCTTGGATCATCTTTGCATGTAATATGGAATTTATGTTTCTAAAAACCTTAAGGTCATCAGCAAACAAAAGACATTTAGAGAAAGAAAAAAACTTGGCAGATCATTTATAAAAAGAATGAAAAGCAATGGACCCAAATGACTACCTTGTGGTACACCCGACAAATTTTTGATGCCATTCGATAGAACATTTCCCATTTTCACATATTGTGTCCTTCGTTCTAAGTAGCTTTTGATCCATTTTAGCATTACTGAGTGGAAACCAAACAGCTCAAGTTTTCTTATAAGAACGTTGTGTTGAACCCGGTCAAAGGCTTTAGAAAAATCAGTATAAATTGTGTCAACTTGTGAGCTCTTCTCCATATAACCAAGGCAGTCAGTAGGTAGTAAAAATTGATAAATTTGTTGCTGTTGATCTTCCACTTGAAAATCCATATTGATGTTCGGATATGTGTCGTTGGACAATACCGTACAGTTTGTTTTTGACTATAGCTTCAAACACCTTCGGTTTTAATTGAAGCTTGGCTTCAACACAGCTTTTCGAACCAGACTTATGTAATGGAGTAATGAATGAATACTTCCATGTACCTATCCAAAAATATGCCTTGGTTTAAGGACACATTGAAAATAAAACACAAAGACCCTGCCAGGTTTAAACTACATGTTTTTAAAAGAAGTGGTGGAATATTATCTGATGCAGCATTGAAATTATTATCTAATGATGACAAAGCTAAATGAACATCTTCAACAGATAAAGAAAGATTACCAACATCAATGAAAGACTGACGCGAAATTGTTACATATAACATTTATATTATCGGAACATACACTATTATATGAAGTGCTAGATGGAATATCACATGTTTTTCGTTTTGAATTCAAAAATAACCAAAAACTCTTCGGGTTTCTTTTAATGTTCATTTCTAGAGAAAATATGTATTGTCTGTATGTAAATTTTCTCAAAAATTCATATTCCTTGCGAACTTGCTTGAATTGTTCACAATAAAAATCCGAATTGTTGCTTTTCTTTAGTAATTTGTTCATTACATTTTTAAGCCTGGATAAGCTTTTGTTAAACCAAACAGGTTTATTTAAAGAATTGACAATTAACGAATTTAAGATGTCCTGAAACATAGTAAAAGACATATCTTAAGTTTTGCAGTTAAACATTTTTAATTTAAACACGTATTAATTGATTCATAATTTCCATTTTTGAAATCATATTTTTCAACAATATTATAATCTAAATTTCTAGAATCATTTAAAACTGAAAAATGTAATCCTATTTCAATTGCTTTGTGATGAATACTATCATCTATGTAGTAATTTAATAATTGCTTTACTTAATCTAAAATACGATCAATAGAGTTTGTAACAAAATTAATTTGGTTCATATTTAAAGCTGTTAAATTGTCAACTACTTATATTCGAAATCTTTAGTAACATTACTAGGAAACAATATTTGGTTGTCATTTGAAAATAACCAATTTATATAAGGTAGATTAAAATCGCCTGTTACTATAAAATAACCCTCTTACTTTTTCTAACTTTCAATTAGATCCTGTGTGAAAGCATTTGTGTTTGTGTAACTCACACAATTATAAAAAATGCTTTAATTTTTTCTCGATTTGCCTCTTCCTGTGGTTCTTATTCAATGGTCACGACCAGGGACAAAGCGTCCATATTTTGAGTGCTTCCGTAAAGCAATTTAAAAAATTATACGATTTAAGCAAAGAATTTTTAATTCGAAACTGACCTAATCGAATTTTATTTAATCTCTTCTGTAAATTAATAAAATCTCATAATAAAAGTCAGGAAAAACAATGCAAAACTATAACTATAAAAACTCATAATATAACTTCAACTCCACGGGAAATGCACAGTATCACTCCATTATAGACTCACGTTTCTAAACAAGTATTTGGAATGCATACCAGCTAGGCATTCTGATATATCGCCTAATCTCAATTCTCACTCAATCTCGTTGAAAGCAAATTTGTTAACGTTCACATAAGAAGTGAAGATTGAATTGATTGAACTCATTATGAAAATTTATGAAAACAAAAGTAGAGCCTGAAAGTGAAAGGAGAGATATGAGTTATTTGCTTCTTCTTATTCATCATAGGGGTAGAAAAGTTCATTTAACACTTGTGTTCCGTGTTATGTTTTCATGTGTAAGTTATTTTTTTTATCTGTGTGTGTGCAAATCGCATTGTCAACTGCTAATGTTTTGTGATCAATGATAATTTTGTTCAAAAATGAAACTAACATTTATGTTTTTTTTTCAATTGGCAATCTGGAAGCAGAAAAAAACATTCTGAAAGCCTTCAATTGGGCAATAGTGACAATTCTCATTCTAAAAAAGAAGAGATTTTTCTTCTGGATTCAGAAGCAAAAACAGAATCACTCACACATTCAAGGATTTTAAATGTCACACTTGATAAATGTCATATTTTTTACATTAACAAATTGTGCGAATTATGAAGTGATTGCTTGAAGTTAAAATTAAAATATAAAAAATGGAAAATAATATTGAAAATATCTTTACAATAATTTTTCCTAATTTGTTCCGTACATAAATACACGTATGAAGTTAACATATGCAAGTTACCAATACAGTCACACCAAACTTCAAATTTTTCAGAATTCAGAAAAACTGTTCAATTCAGATTCTGCTTCCAATTCCGGATTGCCAATTAGAGAACGACATTAATTTTGATTTTACATTAGTTTAAACTATAAAGGTATATGTATGTATGTATTACTCAATTTTATATTTTCTTTTATTTAAATAAATTAATTTTATAAAATTTTCTTTAACATTTGTGTAATGAAAGAAATATGATCTTGATAAAAACTTTTTATTTAAGTTCAACCAAAACCGCTTCCAAAAAAGTCACGCCTTTTCACGACTCATTCATGGTGGATTTACATGTTTCTGCATTTGGTTTCTGCAAAAATAAAGTGTAAGTTCACAAACGCATCACTGCAGTAATGATGCCCAAATGTTCAAAGTTAAACGTTCACAAACGCAGATTCTGGCATCATTTTTCTCGTCAACTGTTTATTATTGCAAACTTGCATAAACTGATTCGCAAAAGCTAAACGAAAAAGCATCACTACGACAGCGTGATTAGTCGGCATCGCATCAGCAACAGCTGCAACAGCAAAAAAGCAGTGATGCCGAATCACTGCAGCAAAATTTGACGTTTGTGAACTTACACAAAGGGAGATAGATAGAGAGAAAAGAAAAAAATGCAAAGGAACTCCATTTCTGCATTATAGGAAATTCGAGAAATGCAGAATTCAAGATTATAGTGAAGACGAACATGTTCTTCTGCATTTTGGAAATGTTTGAAATTTTCACATTTCCTATAACTTTTTGGAGGGGTGCATGAAATAAAAGGAAAAAAAAAACATTGTATAAGTATAAGTTAAATTCTCATTTGTTTCTTTTATGTAATTGATTTTGTCTTTTAGATTATCGTGATTAGCAATATTTGGAAGAGAATATAAGACTACAGGTGCAGGGGTCGATGCAAGTAAATTGAGTTTGTTGGCGAGAAAATTGTGCTGGAGAATGAGAGTAGTGATGTTTGGTTGGAGACACACCAGCTCAACCAGGATGGAGTTACCGAGTTGGAAGAGAAGGTGTACGAGATGACACTGAGCGGCAGGGATGACGACGACGAGGATATCCAGGATATGGACAAGCACATTTATCAACACAACGACGATGAATACAACAGAAATAACAGTAGCCGCAACAAAAACAGCAGCAACAAAAGCATGAAATTGCATTCCAAAGAAATTATCATCATCATTATGATTTAAATATTATTATCGTAATCTTTATTATTATCATTAGTAGATATTATAATCATAATTATTCATTATTAGCTATATTTTATTATTATTATTATTGTTACTATCATTTGCGAACAAAATAAAATATATTTTGATGAACCCAGAACCTTTTCTCTTTTTGAGTTTTTGTTGCTCTTCGTCCCCAAATAGGAAGGATGCCAAAAGAAGGCTCAAATTTCACAAAAATTTCAAATTTCTCAAAAATTTTCAAATTTTGCACAAAATACAAATTAACTTTGGAGGAAAATATATTGTTACGTTTTTTTATTATGCTCGTATCTCTGGATTGTGAAAATAAAACTTCCTTTTCGGTTAAATTAAATAAGTTTAGAATTTATTAATCAGAAAATAATAATAAAATGAATAATTGAAAACTGAAGAAAACAATCTTATCAAGGCTACTTTTATACAATTTTTTTTTTTTTTTTTTGTTTAGTAAAATAAATGTTTATGTGAAATAGTTTTTGCAAAGTAAATAAATCAAAGTGTTTATTTAATAAACGCTACACTACCCTCCACTTAGACATGTTCGTCCCGAACATGTGGTGATCTCTCCTTTTTGTAAAATGCAAGTCTTTCGAGATGAACAACTTTCATTTTATTCCTGCGATTACCACATTTTTGTATTCTATAGATCACATCGTTTATTCTCTTAATGATTTTGTAGGGACCTTCCCAGTGTGTTTGTAGTTTTGGAGAAAGTCCTTTCTTTCTTTGTGGGTTATAAAGTAACACAGTGTTTCCTTCTTGGAAACCATCTGAATTTCTTCTGATGTCATATCTGGCTTTCATTTTATCACTTATAAGTTTCGTCCGGTTACGTACAGATTGATGAATCAAATCTAACGCTCTTCTTGTTTTATCGGCATACGTATCGCCAGTGAGTCTTGATGGGTCACAAACTCCAAACCTTAGATCAGCTGGAAGTCTTAAATCTGTACCAAAAATTACTTTTGCTGGAGATTTAGATGTCGTGTCATGAACGGCAGATCGATACGCCATTAAAAACATTGGTATATGTTCATCCCAGTCCTTTTGGTTTTGACTTACGACATTTCTTAAATGCTCTTCTAGTGTTCGGTTAAACCGTTCTACCATACCATCTGACTGAGGATGCAAGGGGGTTGTTCTTGTTTTTCGAATTGAAAGTACTTCACATAATTCTATAAAAACTGCAGATTCAAAATTTCGTCCTTGATCTGAGTGCAACTCCATTGGAACTCCAAAACGAGAAACCCAATTTTGAACGAATGTTTCAGCAACAGTCCTCGCTTCTTGATTAGGAATAGGGTAAACTTCAGGCCATTTACTAAAGTAATCGATAACCACTAGCACATACTTATTTCCAGCTTCACTTATAGGAAATGGTCCGGCAATATCCATTGCGATTCGTTCAAATGGAGCCCCAACAATGTACTGATGCATTTTTCCTCGAGATTTTGTTTTAGGTCCTTTGGCAGTCTTACATTGATCACAGTTTTCAATAAATTCAGCGATTGATTGCTGACATCCAACCCAATAAAATCGTTGCTTGACTTTTTCCAGTGTTTTTATGATCCCCAAGTGTCCACCACTCGATCCGCTGTGATACTCAACAAGAATCGTTTTGATTTTAGATTTTGGTACCACAATTAACTTACGAGTTGATTTTCCATCGGCGCTTTCCCATAAACGTTGAAGAAATCCGTTATGGATCTCCAAACTTTGCCATTGCGCCCACAGAGCTTTCAATATTGGACTTTCTCCAGAAATTTCTTCCCAAGATGGTCTTGGACCTCTTAAACTCAATAATTTTTGACAAATCTGAATCGTTCTTTTGATCAGTAAATATCTTTTCTGGAGTCCAATCATCCTCTGGAAGAACAGTAAGTAGACGGATATCAGTTATGTTTTCTTTTGTTTCTGCCTTAGAACAATGTTTGCATTCTAAGAAACAAGGTCTTCTTGAAAGTGCATCAGCGTTTCCATGTTGTCCTCCTTTACGATGATCTATTGTGAAGTCGTAACTCTGTAATCTTTCTATCCATCTAGCAAGTTGACCCTCTGGATTTTTGAACTGGAATAACCACTTTAATGCAGCATGATCAGTTCTTAAATGGAAATGTTGGCCATACAAATATTTATGGAAGTTCTTCACGGACTCTAAGACACCCAATAGTTCTCTTCTCGTGACACAATAGTTTCGCTCAGTTTTCGCCAAAATCTTGCTGTAATAGGCAATAACTTTTTCCTCCCCATTAATAACTTGCGAGAGCACGCCTCCAATACCTCGATCGCTTGCATCAGTATCCAAGATGAATTTTTCGCCAATTACAGGGTAGGACAGAATCGGTGCAGTACAAAGCAAATCTTTCAGCTGTTTGAAGGATTTTTCTTGCAACTCAGTCCATTTAAATTTTTGATTTTTCTTAGTCAAATCATGCAAACTGCTGGCAATATTGGCAAATCCAGGAACAAAACGTCTATAATAGGTGCACAGTCCCAGGAAGCTTCGAAGTTCATGAATGTTCTTTGGTCTTGGCCATGTTTTAACTGTTTTGATTTTATCATCATCCGTGTGTACACCATCAGTCGATACAACATGGCCTAGGTATTTGACTTCTTTCTTGAACATTGAACACTTCTTAGAACTTAGTTTAAGGCCAGCACTTCGCAGTCTTTGAAACACTTCCTCTAGGTTGTTCAGGTGATCATCGAAATCTTTTCCCATTACTATGATGTCATCAAGGTAAACCAGACATGTTTTCCAGTGAAACCCTTTCAAAACCCGTTCCATCAAACGCTCAAACGTAGCTGGAGCGTTACATAAGCCAAAGGGCATAACAACGAACTGCCACAAACCATCACCAACGCTGAATGCCGTTTTCTCTCTGTCATCTTTGCTCATTTCCACTTGCCAATAACCACTCTGAAGATCCAATGTTGAAAACCATTTAGCACCAGATAACGTATCAAGAGTATCATCTATTCTTGGCAGTGGATAACTATCTTTCTTGGTAACATCATTAAGCTTGCGATAGTCGACACAAAATCTTGTAGTTCCATCTTTTTTTTGAACTAAGACTACCGGTGAACTCCACGGACTCATTGATGGTTCAATAACTTTATTTTTCTGCATGTCCTCTACAAGCTTATCAACTTCTGCCAGTTTAGCAAGTGGAAGTCTTCTCGGCGCTTGTCGAATCGGTTTTGCATCTCCAGTGTCAATGTTATGTCGAGCAATTGTTGTTCTGCCGTTTGGTTCGCCTTCAATAAAGAATAAATCCAAATTTTTCTTCAAAAATCGAATAGCTTTGTCTCTTTCTTGATCTGTCAAGTCCTTGGTCCAAGTTTGTGCAAAGTTATTAAGTTGCTCTCGGGATTTTGCATTATCTTTATTTTTGAATTTTTCGGGTCCATCTTCGTTATTGATAATGGTTGAAACTTCTTCACAGTTGCCAATAACCTCATCGCGTTTTAGAGTATGTGATTCATTTGATAAGTTTATAACTCTAATTGGGATATGTCCTTGTGTATTTTGTGTTACGAGGGTTCTTCCAATCAGGATTTTCTTGGATGAAGGATCTTCAAATGATTCGACCATCCACACCTTGTTACTTTTGTAGTCGTCATAATTTAATTCCGCCCACACTGTAGCTTCGGAATTAGGTGGAATTATTTGTCTTTTCTTCACAATGGCTTCTATTCTTGTATTTCTTTCTTGATTTAAATTTAACGGCATTTCAACGCATCCATATCTCAAAACTTGCTTCTGTAAGTCAATGTTAAATTTATTTGGTAACATAAAATCAATACCTAAAATTAGTTCGTCCATGATATTAGCAACCAGAAACTCGTGCTTGACTGTCATAGTTCCAATCGTGATTTGTTTAGTTACTTTCCCCAATACAGTTGCATCTTCTCCAGTAGCTGTTGTAAGTCGAATTCCAACAAGTGGCTCCACATCTGTTATGAGATCTTTTCGAATAATTGAATGCGAAGCGCCAGTATCCAAGGTAACTGTATAAATCTTCGAATCAATTTTCCCCAAGACAGTTAGGCTATTACTACTACGTGAAATTTTTGAAATAGTTATTTTAGGGCCATCATGATTTGGAGTCAGCGTAAGCCCTTCAGAACTGACCCCATTTAGTTTGTCGAAGCATTTTCCAAAGTCGTGTTCTTTGGAAATCTTTCGGGTGTTCTCGGACGTCTTTGTTGTTTATAACAATCACGTGCCATGTGTCCTTCTTTTCCACAAGAAAAACAGTTTCCCTTAAAAGTGTGACGATGACTTGATTTTGGTTGAAGTTCTGATTTAATTACAGCTTTAACAGCTTGAACGACAGCTTCAGGCAAAATATCAGTACCAACATCTAGTTTGTGAACCTTTGACTTGAATCCACACATCTTTGCTGCAGTTTCATGTGTCATTGCAATAGACACTGTCTCGGTAAATGTTGGCTTTGGTGTTGTAATTGTAGCACGCTTAGTTTCTGCATCACGAATTCCATCGATAAAAGCATCTATTTTACATTGCTCTATGAATTCACAAGATGAATCAGGGTATGCTGAATATGCCAATCGTTCAATGTCTGCTGCGTATTGTTGAAGAGCTTCTCCAGTTCTTTGTTGTCGGTTTTTCAATTCCATTCTGTGTATTTGCTTCATATGGTCACTTCCGTATTTCCTATGAAGTACGTTCATGATTGTCTGGTAATTGAATATCTGACCCCTTGGAACAGTTTTTAGAACATCAGCTGCACTACCTTTAAGACCCACAATCAATGCTGCTGTGCTAGCTTCTTCATTCCAATTATTTTGTAAAATTGCAGTATCGAATTGAATTTTGAAAATGTCAAATGAAGTTGTCCCATCAAAAATAGGTGGCTTGATTTTTGTTGAACTGGTGACATGCTCTGAGGTTCCATTTATTTGCAAAGAACTAACACGCTCTTCCAATTTGTTTACATTGCAATTTAATTTGTCTTCAACGCTCTTAATTTTCAGAACCATCTGATTTTCTAAGTCATCAATTTGATTCTGAAGCTTAGTTACTTTTCCTTTAAAACTTTCCGCAATCTCTATTAGTTTTTCTTCAGATGTATTTTGTTTTTCTAGCATTAAAGTTGACATCTGAACTGAACGCTCAACTGCCGCATATAATTTGTCCATCCTGCATTCTTGAGATATAACTTCTTCGACCTTTTCTTCTGCAGGAAGATCATACTTAAATTCGTGAAGCATGAAATCCACACCTTTGTCTTCTAAGGCTTTTCGGAGTCTTTGCTGTAGCTCGGCTTTTGAACCACTCGTAGCAAGACTGAGAAGCGACAATTCCTTTTTTAGCTGTTCCATTTTTAATTGATCGAATTTAACCATTGTAAACAATTTTTCTTTTCACAATCCCACTTCTGACACCAATTGTTACGTTTTTTTATTATGCTCGTATCTCTGGATTGTGAAAATAAAACTTCCTTTTCGGTTAAATTAAATAAGTTTAGAATTTATTAATCAGAAAATAATAATAAAATGAATAATTGAAAACTGAAGAAAACAATCTTATCAAGGCTACTTTTATACAATTTTTTTTTTTTTTTTTTGTTTAGTAAAATAAATGTTTATGTGAAATAGTTTTTGCAAAGTAAATAAATCAAAGTGTTTATTTAATAAACGCTACAATATGATTTACAGCTGTTAACAAGTTATAGCAATTTATAGAAAGTAAAAGAGCGTGGTTACACGAGTGGAAAACAGAATCATTTTCGTCTATCATTGAAATAAAAAAAACTCTGTTTTTTATACCACCTCTTTTGAAAAAATAACAAATTCAAATTTTAACAACCGTGCAAATGATAAATTTCTTTTAAACACTACGTACAACTTCACAATTTAAAAGAAAACAAACATTTTCGAAGCATTAGAGGTAAGAGTTCATCATTGAAAGAAAAACTGACATGTGGGAATACAAGGAAAATGGAATGCTTTCATTGGAACGATTTTGTTCCAAATCGAATGAGCTGTTCATTGAACACGATTTCATCATTGAAAAATTAAAAATGAACAGATAAGTTCTGGGTTAAAATAAATGTTTTGTTCACTAAAAAAAATTCTCCAACTAATTAGCTTTATTTTGATACCAAACATGAAAAATTTTAATTTCTCTATCGCCTTAAAATTTTCAAACAAATTTTTCAATGATGAAAACCAATGATTAGACCTATTCTGCAGTTTCTATTATTTATAATCGGTATTCAGTATTTCGATCTTTTATAAAATTCTTTTATGAATCTTCGAAAAAATTAATTTGTTATGGGCGGAAAACAAACAGAGTTCAATTGTGTTGTCATTATCAGCTGTTGGTTTAAAAAAAATATAAAATGATAAACATGAATAAGGATGCCCAAACTAAGAGTAAACTAAATAATAAATATACATGCAATTGCATCCATACAATAGATACAAACATGATTCAGGGAATAGCATGGAAATACTTTGATGCGTATACCATAATAACCCGGTTATTCTCAGCAAATCTTGGTATTTCTATGCCATTTCCTGAACAAATTATAGGTAGATTTATATTGCGTATCCTATGGTATGGATACAAGAGGTGTGTTTAACTTTAAGTTACCTTAATGGCTAATTTTACATATGTAATCTTTCAGGACGAAGAAACTGATCCGAAGATATCTTCGGATCAAAAAGAGCTATACTGCTCTTTCTTGGAGAAGCATCCAATCATGGCAGCAAGAAAGCATTCTGATAATGCTGTTCAAGGACTCTGGGCGCAATTAAGCGAGCTCCTCAATAGTACAGGCGGTGGCGGAGCTTATCATTCAATTGAAGAGTGGAAAAAAGTAAGAGAATGTTTCTTTAAATTATTCCACATTAATCCTTTTGAATAGGTTTTCGACAAGTGGCGTTACGCCGTAACGCACAAAATGATGCTACTAAAAGCCGATCAATATAAGTGGATCCCCACTCCAGAAAAAAAGCATTGAATTGTTGGAGGAGAGGGCATTGGCCTGCTGGGGAAGAATTATCGTCGAAGTTCACCAGGAGCAGGATGCTCTTCATTTGATGACAGCATTATAGAAAAAACTCCATATTCGGAAGCTGGTCAAGATCCCTACAATTTCCCGATGGAAGACCAAAAGACAAAAAGCCATCGCAAAAATAAAAATCTAGGTAATTTAAAAAAAAAATTATATATGGGTTTCAGTGTTCGTTAAATCGCTTAACTTAAATAAAATCCATTTTAAATTTTACCCACTTTTGGCAAACATTTCCAACTAAAATTATTTTGATTTTAAAATTTTTCAAAGTAATACAAAATTACTTTTAGATGGACATTTTTCACAATTGTTGTTCGAATTCAAAAAGGATTTTTGTTTTTGTTAGGAGACTGAAATTGTAAATCAGAACCGTTTCAATAATCCAAATGAAGCAAGTAATCTTGGAATGACAGGCTATTTAATCGGCAAATCGTGTGAAATTCCTTTTAAATTTATGAAATTTCTTGAAACTATTAGATATACCCCGATGTAATTTCCAAACTGCTTGCTTCATTGAGGTGATTTAAATGTTTCTGAGTCTTAAGTTAAGCATCCGCAGTGATATCGAATTTTGAATTTAGACAAATATTAGGAAAAAAATTCATATGAAAGAAATTCAAAATAGCCAAATTTGTTCCATATGAAATTATAAATAACCAAATTTGTTTCATATGAAACCTTAGAAAAAAGATACAAATCATTAATGAAATAGAAAAATACATAGTTTAATTAACAAAAAATCTGCTTTACTGTCTTTTAATCTCAGCTGTATCAAGTAAACCATTTGGGAACTTAATTGCGCTGTTCAGAAATTTGGCGTTGATAAGACCAGTAACGACACAAACCGACCTCGATGTACTGGGCTGTGACAACCCAAAAATGTGACCGCTACCAACTGATGTCTGATACGAACCGTATCCATAAAAATGAAGAGTTGAAAGAAGCTGTAAATAAATATGAAGATTTATCTTTTTTTTATATATGAATTCAAAAAAATTACTTGAATTTGAAATGGAATGGTTGAATTTGTAGTTGGCGTCAATGGTTGCAGTTTGTCTATCAAAATCTTTGTATTTTGTTTGTCCAGACGGAAAAGCTGAATGAAACGGACATCGGGTAGATCAAAGGGACTACTTTTTAATCTTCGCTCCAACAAAACTGTTCTGTGATTTCGGCTACAAAAAAAAAGAATTTTATTAATGTCGGTATTTAATTGTATATTTAAGTATTTATTCTTACATTTGTCTTCTTCTTATTACATTTCGTAGGCGATATAATCGATAAATATCCATTTTTATTCCGCCTTAGATACAATCTTTTATGATACAAGGCACAAAAATCTCACTTTTATTGTTTTATGATTTATAAAAGATTTCATAAAAGATTTTGAAACACTGAATACGAAAAATGCAATTTGTAAAAGATTATTTGACATGTTTGAATTCATAACAGATCCTTATAGCAGATTTCGTAACAAATTATGCATGCCGAGTACCAAAATTAAAATTCATAAAAGATTTTTTGACAGCTCAGACTTTTGTATGGAAAATCATAACAGAATAACAGAATAAAAGAATAAAAGATCTCGCCGAATAGGCCTAGATAGTTATAACTGGCCCCTAACGCAAACATTGAATAAGAATTACAGGAAGAGGCATATCGAGAAAAAATTGAAGCATTTTTCATATTTGTGTGAGTTACACAAACGCAAATGCTTTGAAACAGGGTCGAATTGAAAGTTGACGGCTACTTACTTGGGCGCCCAATAAAATTGTTTGCAGCTTTGAAAAAAAAATTTTTAGTTTAGTTTATTCGATCAAATAAATAATGTAATGAAAGTCTTTTAGGATTCATTTGCTTAGCTGGGTTATAATAACGAACAAAGCAAGCTTGAAATAATAAAATAAAACCCACCTATTACAGGAACCTGAAAATTGGAAATGGAGAAATTAAAATACAGTTTTTAGTTTTATGTTTTATTTTAATGAAAAAAAAATACGTATCACAGATATTTTCCTTAGTCAAATAATTTGAAGTTATACTTTTAATCAATAGTTACATTTTTCTGAAAACAAGTTAAAACGTACTTTGTGTTGTTGTTGAGCCAAAACTTACTTGTGAAACGAAAACTTTTGTTTGTTTATCCTTACTATAAGTGTTTTTACACGATTAAACACGGCACCGCATATTGTTCTGTATTTTTTTAAATGAAAAATTGCATATGTTTAAAAGAATCACTTTCGTTTTACGTTTTTATACGGTTTAAAAGCTTAATTATTACTATACTTATATTTCCACACTCTCATTCGGCTAGGCAAAATGACAGATGAGGATCAAATTTGTTTTTTTTAATTTATTTTAGTTGTTCACTCACGTACACTGTATGTGTGACAAATGCCTCTTCCTCTATTTCTTATTCAATGAACGCAAAACTCATATCACAAAATGAGGAAAATGCGAAACTTGGCATCTTTTTCTATCCCTTTCCTTCTAAAAATCATGCTTTCTTATCGAATGAATGAATTCTTTTTTGCGTCAATGTAACCAGTCACTTAACGTGTTCGTTTTTGAACGCACACTTTTTAAAATAATATGAATCAGCTGTTTTCCAACCTTTTTCAGTGTTAAACTGTTAACAGAGTTAACAGAGACGACGGACGCTTGGTTCATAGCTCTATATAGTTTTTTTGATGAATATATGCAAAATACAACAATTATTATATAGCGTCGCCGTAAAAAAATAAATGCATTACAATACAACAAATCGTTTTAGTTTTCATAATTTCTCTTAAATGAAATGGATTTTCGTGAGCAAATCAAAATTGATATTGTAAGAAATGAACACAAGATATTGAAACAGAATAAGAATCTTATTTTTTTAAGGAATGGGGACATGAGCGTTTGGTTCGCTCCCAACAAGTTGTCGAAATTCGCCCTTATGACAAGGAATCGTGGTCAGTTTTGTTGCGAGAAGCACAAACACGCAATGTAAATGAAGTGCGTTCACTTTATGAATCATTGGTAAGCGTCTTCCCAACTACAGCACGCTATTGGAAGATTTTTATCGAACAAGAAATGAAGGGCAGGAATTATGAAAGAGTGGAAAAGTTATTCCAACGCTGTTTGGTCAAAATACTTAACATTGATTTGTGGAAACTTTACTTAACTTATGTAAAGGAAACAAAAGCTGGATTAAGTACACACAAGTAAGTTTTGGCTTATATATATCCAATCCATACATACTGATAGACTAAAATATTAGTACGCGACACAACTTTATTTTCACCTAAGAACTATAAACGTCTATTAAGAATAATGGGCTCTAACTTTTAACTCCCATTGTTTGTAGCTAAATAAGAATATAGCGTTAGGTCGGTCCGGCGTTAATGAGTTTGATCGTTTTTACGATTTTATTTGTCAAAACGCTCGACTCCAGTATTTGGAAAAGGAAATTAAGCTTTTTAATATCAAGCGTTCACTAACATCACAATAAATAAGACTTAACAAATTTCACCTCAGAAATCTCGACAACTGAAAAAAAAACATATTTGAAATTGGTATTTTTAATTAATTTTCTTTTATTTTATGTCTTAAGAGAAATAGTTATTTCAATTTTCAAAATTTAACTAAATAACTGAACGAAAAGCTTTTCAGGTGTCAAAGGCCCGGCCGAATGGAAAATATAATATCTACTTTTGCTCTGCTCGGGCGTTTATGATATTGCGATTTGCGATACCTATAAAGCCATAGCAACGCTTGAGGTAACATTTAAATTTGCCTCATAAGAATACATTGTTTCTATTCGAAATGTCAAAGCACGATCGACCGAACGCGATATTCTGATTAAGCCATTACTGTTTTTGCAGTAAAAGTACAATTTTTCTTCTGCGACGCGACGCGACGCTTACTACATATTATTTATGTACATAGTACATATTCTGTTTCTAATATTGATGTTCTTAACTTCTTCAAAAAATTTAACATAAAAGTTTTAGTAATATTCTGGGAGATTAATTTATTGTAGACAATTTATCAATAAATTGTTTTTTTTTTTTTTAAGGGAAAAACTGGCCCAAGCCTATGACTTTGCCCTAGAAAAAATTGGAATGGACTTGCATTCGTTTTCAATTTGGCAGGACTATATAAACTTCCTGAAGGGAGTTGACGCTATAGGAAGCTATGCAGAGAACCAAAAAATAACTGCTGTTCGTAGAGTGTACCAAAAAGCCGTTATAACGCCAATAATTGGCATAGAATCACTTTGGAAAGATTACATCGCCTTCGAACATAATATAAATCCAATTATATCAGAAAAAATGAGTGTCGAAAGATCAAAGTAAGAAATTTTTATTATTTTTATTAACATTCAATTCTTATTCTACTTAACATTTCCCTGTGGCGATAGCCAAGTGGCCATATAACAAATAACTCATAGATAAACCAAATTTTATTTTTGGCATTAAATTGTGTATAAATAACACAATAAATAAATGTTGAACTCCTAAATATAATAAACGCTAATAGATCCTTAACTTATTAGGTTACTTGCTGACCCGGCGAACTTCGTCTCGCCCAAATTTAACGTCTTAACATAAACTCAAGAGTACATAGTAATAAAACATAGGTAGAGTAATAATGAATTTTAGAATTATACGAAATTTTCAGAACTTTTCAACGAATTTTCGACCTTTATATCACACAGTGGGGACCTAGTAGAAAAAATTCAATTTTTCGAAATGCTTAGTTGAAGTAGTATTATATTTTTCTAAAATAATTTTTCCCATGGATATTATCATGGTTTTGGTTTAAAAACAATGTTTTGTCTGAAATAACAGCTTAAAACCGATCTTTGAAATGATGAGCGCTTAAAGATAGGTTTTTAGACAATGTCTCCACGTCACGGATTAATATTTAAAATGTTTCTTTTTATGGATTGTGTTAGTGTTAGTTAGTCTTAGTACTCTCAAATATCTGTTAAGGCTGGGTGGCCAGCCAAAAAAACCGCTGGAATGTTAAAAGTAAAACCATAACTTTTATGCATACTAAATAAACAGGGCAACTACACTGCGTCATTATAATTTTTAAATGTATAATATAGTAATTCTGAGAGTAAAAAAAAAACTATAATTTTGTCGTTATTTTCACCTTCGTTTAAAATGCTCCATTTATTTTTGGTATGAGTAAGGTTTTTATTTAATTTGTTGGTGTTTTCAAATCACATTAAGTTAGTTAAGGGAGTGACGGATAGACTTTAATTTATTACATTTTTTTTTTAATGGCAAAAAATTAGTGCAATCTGATATAATTTTCATTGGTTTTGGCGTGTTTGAACAGCTATAACTTCTTTAATCTACAACGTATTTCATCGAAATAAAAAATATTGTAAAGCCAGTCTCAATTATCACTTTTAAAGTTTAAAAATATAAAAAGTACTTATAAATTTCCCCTGTTGTCTTTTGAACTATATATTTTGTTATTTTATTCAATAGCTTAGTTTATTACCTTAACTTAAAATGTTCATTGAAAAAGTTCAAATAACAATTATGTTTAAAAAAAAAATAATGCTTGTGCATATTTTTCTTAATTTTTTATTATGTTTGAATATTTTTTCTTCCTATACAATTACCTTTACACACTCAAACAAAGAAGTTTCAGTTCCCAGAAATTCCACTGCGATAAGCGCTTCGAGAGAAGTTATGCTCATCCCATGCGCTCTTAAATATTTTTGTTGTTGGTTTACATATTGCTGATTGTTTCTTCCTTTTTGCATCAAGAACAGAAAATGCAATAGAAAAACCGGTTATTGGAATTTGACAAATATGATTTTTTTTTGTAAATGGGTTGACTAGAGCAAGTGTACGTCCAATTCGCGTGGTAGGAAGTATGCAGAACAATATTGTGTGTGGTTTATCTACCTTCTTCTTGCACCCTTTAGTTTGATGACGTAGCAGAAGTCAGGACGTTTTGTTTTTTTATGCTTGATCTTGATGTTTTTTTGTGGCAAAAGAGAGGGGGTTTCTTGTTCTTTGGCAAAGCAAAATCAAAACAATTGTGGTGCAAATAAGATCAGGGGTGGAATCGGATAAGCTGATAGTTGACTATCATTTTGACTTTCAAATTTGATAATATACACTTTTCCGTCTGTGTAAGATGATCACTTTTGTGTCACTTTATTTTGCATAGATTCGGTATCACTTACAAAGAAACTAATTGTTATTTTTCAAGTTTAAGTACATTTGAAAACAAACCTCTAATAATTCGGAAGGAACTTTTTAAAATGTTAGTAACAATTTTTAATTTAAAACAATAGCTTAAACATTTTAATTTATGCCTCGGACAGACGATAATAAACACCAAATGACCATCATGGCTAATTTCATGGAGCAGCATTCCGATTTGGCCAAATCAATTGCTTCAGGGTACAACACCATCTAACGAATTTAATTTTCATCAAATTGACAGCTAAATAGGTGTCACTTAAAAAAGTCAAATAAAATTTGACAGTCAAATTGACAATTCCTTTTTACTCAGATCAATTTTCTTAAATTTGACTGTCAACTATCAAAAATCACCTTACACGATTCCTCACCAAAACCTGTTTTCGAGAAAATATTGAAATGGAAAGGAAATATTTTGATGTTTTTTCTTTACTTTAGCGTGTAATTGATCTTATAAAGATACTAATTTTTTATCCGACTCTATTCTTGTTAAAAAAGAGCGCACAGAGAGAGAGAGAGTAATGATAAAAACAAAATTCCTGACTAAATATGGCGATGCGATGAAATTCATGACATAAAAAGGTCACTAACACAAATTGTAATTTTATTTGTTTTACAGCTAGGTTCCAGAATTCGAGTGAAATGAAACCGAAATCGAAATTGCAAATCGAGTGAATTCATTTTCAGTGTTCTGTATTTCGAGAGATGTGGTAGCTTCGAATTTTGTTCGAAATTACTTTTCGTTAAAATGAAAACAGCTGAGATCTGTCATTTGGGATATTATTGAAGTATTTTTACTTTGTTTCCTTATTTTATTACATACGTGCTACAAATTTAATAATAGATCGTTTATAATAAGTGCTGTGTTAATCGTTTTGGTGTTAAAGGCGGAAAGAAAGAAGTATGCAAAAAAAATAAAAAGACGAAGGCTGCGAGATGTATCTAATCAATTGGAAATTGCAGATGCCGCGTATGTTAAGACTGAAAACAAAATTTAATGCCCGTCAATTATTATTTTTTATAACATGAAACTTCTAGCGAGATCCTCCATAAATCTTATAAATATTACCTCCTGCACAGTATTTTTGTGTTTACCCCTGTTTAAAAATGTTGTCAATTTCATTTGAAAAATCATTTTTTACATACATTTTTAATCGCGTCTCTTTTCTTTAACTAATTCACATCAAATGAACATGATCGATTTGAATTCACTCTGAAATCGTTAAAATCGAATTGTAGAACACTACAATTTCACTTTGTTTCTATTGCGATATATTCGAAATTGAAATCGGTAAAATCGGATTATAGAACAATGAATTTAATTTTCGATCGATTTCGTTTTCATTTCGAGTGAAAGTGAAATGTTGAACCTTGCTGTTAGTGATCTTTTTTGTCATGAATTTCAACGCCATATCCACAAATTTAGTTTTTTCGTTACTTTTTTCTCTCTCTGCGCTCAGTTTTGTACACGAACAGAATCGAATAAAACATGAATGAATATATTTATAAGATCAATAACACGCTCAAGTCCTACAATTAAACAAATTTTTCCCACTGTTGCACTTTTATTTCACCAACACGAAAGGAGTTTTTATTTATAATTATTAAATTTTAAAATTAAACGAAATAACTCGCGAAAAAAAATTATAAAAAAAATAAAAGAAAGAATATCGCGTATCAACGTTCGTCGTTGAATTGACAACACGAACGACTTACTCGACCACGAACGAATGACATTTCAAAGAAGTCGCGAGAGAACGATGAAGTGCAACAACAGCTCGTTGATTGAAGCTGTTACCACTGCTACTCAGCTGGGTTGAGTTCCGTGGAAGAATTCTATTTTGCCTTTTTTTTATTAAATTTTTTTTTTTAATTTCGGAAGTACGAATATATACATACATTATATTTTCTATATACATATTACATATGTACATATTACATACATATACATATGTGGCGTTTGGTATAAATATGATAAGTCTATTTTATGAGTTTTGCAGAAAATGCATTTGAATGTTTATTCAAGCATTGTACAAATATTTGGAAATAATAGAATAACCTTTTTAAGTTTATGTACATAGATATCAACACTTCAAATGTAGATTATTATTTTTATGAGTGAGATTCTAGAGATTTTTAAAGCTAATGATTTTATGATTTTGTGGCACTTATCATGAACGTTTTTGGTGGTCGCAAATATCTCAGGAACAGACAACAAAGTACATTGCATTCTGCACATAAAACGATTTGGTATGAATTTGGGAAAAATCAACATAGGTACCGTTATTTTTTAAATAGAAAATCTGTGAATAAATTTTGTTTGCCCAATATATAATGTGGGAGAAATGATGACATCTTTAAAACAATTTATAAGTACATGAAATGACGTTTTTGAAATCAAAGTAAATTTATCGACTTTTACGAAGAATGGAAAAGTAAAAAATTTCTACTAAAAACTGTTGTTTACGACTCCGGTATCTCGAGAGCGAGCAACGCTAATGACTTCAAATTTATCTTATTTACATGACGCAACTGCTGACAAAGAAGGTAGTGAAAGTAATTTTTAATTAAATTTCGCATATCTAAATAAAAGTGTACATATCATGTTTATACCAAACATAAACTATAAAAACCGTACTTATCATCTTTGGACCAAAATATTACAGTTATTTCTACTGATGATACAGCTTATTTTTATATATAGAATGAAAATATAGCCAAAAAGAAATATATTGGCAGTTTAAACAAAAAAAGTCAATTTTTGGACTTATCATATTTATGCCAAAGGCCACAGATATATACATACATATATTATCTAAGTCTATTATTAAATCAAACAAAAACTACTTATCTTTAGAAACTCCTTCTCCTATCTACTCTCTCATGTGAAATTCGAAGAGTGAAATGAATAAAACTATTTTTGGAGATAAGTATAGAGAGAAGTGTTACTACATCAATAATTTCTAAAAATTTATGAATTTCTTAATCTTACACGCGTAAGCTATTAGCATGTGTATCTGTTTTGATTATAAATATAAAACTAAACGTGGAATCATTAAAGCGTCCTCTTATTTTTGGAGGATTGCATATAAACAAAATTGGATTTAAGACATCCGAAGATAGGCCGTCGAACCTTTTTCATGTCTTTGTTTTGGTAGAGAGTTACTTAGTCGCTCGAAAACATAGCCTATCCGATAGTTAATTATTATTGAACTTTTTTCTTTCGACTGAGTAGTTTTGAAGGATGTAGTTTGTTTTACAAACCGAAGAATAAGCCGTTTCCTATAGTAATAAATTATTTGCCGAATCTCCACTATTCATTCATTCATGGAAGTGATGTTGACTCAGTTAGATGAACTCCTTAACTACTTCGAAGTTACAGCTATCAATAGTGGCGTTGTGCCCAAGCCGGTGGATAGATGTGTTTTTGTTTGTTGATAGCATGTATTACGCTTTGTCCTCGTTAACTTAACTACTCCCTTTTTTTCAATTGCCGCAAAGGCCTCAATAACGGCACGTTGAGAGTGGCCGATGATATCTATGTAGGCCCCATACCCCAATAGTTGGATCGATATGTTGAAGATAGTGGTTTCCGTATTGATATTAACGATATTGAAGAAATCACATGATAGCGCATCTCCTTGCCGAAACGCTGTATTTGTTTGGAAGAGTTCAGAAGATCGTGTATTTTCCATAGTTCTACGACACATCTTGATCAGTTTTCCCTAGATCCAGGGATCCCGAGTTCGTCCATCGCCCTTTAGAATAGGTCTGTTTCTTTACTCGCCCGCGGGATCCCAAAACTACTCAAAACGTGTTTCTTTACTTTCTTCTGGCACGAAAATGTGAAGAGATTGCAAATTAAAATTTAATAAAAGTAAACAAATATGGAAGTACTGTTATCTTCCGCATCATCCATTAATAAGAACAATTGTTTAAATTTTGTTTTAAATTCTTCTAAATGGCTCATTTTAATCAGAAAGAAAACTGTTTCGCTACATATACATACAAATCTGTCTTCAAATTTGAAGTTTACCCAGAAACATCCCAAATGCGTTTCTTAACTTTTAAGTTCGGGCACCAGATTACAAAAACAACATCAAAAAGCTTGAGCCCGAACTTTTTCACGAGCTTTTTCCCAAACTTTACCCGAAAAGTAAAGAAACAGACCTAATGTTTGACGATGGATGCTTTCATACGTCTTTACAACTCTAATGAAACCACATTTCCGGAAGAATTTATTGAGACCTACAGTTGCCAAGCTTTTCTGTTTTTTTATGTTTCGCTCACACTCATAGGTTTATAAATAGCATTACCATGCACAGTGTGTGTATTAATTAAGCATTGTTTTTTTTTTGTGAACATTGCAGTGACAGTTCCTGTTAAGGCGTTCCTCATTCGTGTAGTACGGCTATAGAACGAATCTCTGTACTTTACCATACGGTTGAAGTTGGGCTCAAGGGTTGTAACGTCTGGAATCAAGGACAGTCTCTTCAAGACTAAGCTTTCTTTCTACTTGTAATATTTCTACTTTCTAATTACATTGTGTTCCAGTACATTATATACATATGTTGATAGCAGAAAATTTAGCTCTTCAAAAGTTATTTAACTACTAGTGCATTAAGATTAAAATAAGTATAATTCTACTTAAATTTACCATCCGTATTGAACATAATTAAACTAACCAAATTATATTCATAAATTAAAAAATAAAATTTGTGGATTTGTGACTCTTTGAGTGAACTAAAAATTTCATGAAAAATGATGCCATGTATTTTGTCAAATATAATATGTTTTGTTAAAGACTTCCTTTCTTTTATCGATTACATACACAAAAAAAAAGTCTTGGTGCGACCCACACTGATAACTTCCCATTTTACTTATATTTATTTAAATTTATGTGTAAATTAATAAATTTCCAATTAAAGGAAATGTATCAGTGTTGCCTTGCAGTAATTTTGTTAATTCTTGTGGATCTTTTAATTTTTGTAAGAACTGTATAAGCGATTTATTTTCGGTATTAATCAATTTACTTTTGATGTTGATTAATAACAATTTTATTACCAAAACAATTATCAGGCTTAAGAATTTTTTTGGGATTTTAGCTGTGTTAATTTGACTGCTAGCTAGTGCAACAAAATTTTCTTTGGATTTTGTTTTTGATTGCTGGCGAAAATTAAGCCAGTTAAAATAACGGCAGCTGTGATGGAGATATATGTACATCTACATACATAGTGAGGTACAGCAGTTAATAAAACACAACTATTTTAGTAGAAAAACAATATTTAATAATTTTTGGTAGAATTTTTTGTAGTTTTTTGTAATTAAAAAATTGTCAATTTGATATTTATCAAAGTTTAATCATATTTATATCTTGTTGTGAAGATACATGAGGTTAAAAAGAATTTTTGACACATTTTGGTATTTTTTTCTATGTTTTGTCAAAAATATTTGTCTAAATTGTACCTTATGTTAATATGTTGTTGTATATTATATAAAATGAAATATATCTGAAGTGAATATATTTGCCCGCTCTCGAAATATTTGAGTCAAAAAACATTTTTCTTGTAGAATTTTACCAGATCTCAAAAACATCACATAAGAATTGTTTTGAAGGTAATATTATTTCCTTCATTGTATATTTGGGCAATTTTTTTTTTAGTTTTCAAAGATTTTACTTTTTTTAACAACTGCTCTAGGGAAAAACCGCTAAAAAGCGTGCGTACGTACAAATGTACCAACGTTCAAACATACAAACATATAAACATACAAACATACAAACATACATATGTACATTCAAACATACAAACATACAAACATACAAACGTACAAACGTACAAACGTACGTATACACTTACACACAGACATCCCTTTACAAATGATTTTCGAAATTGGGTCGGGGAACCCCATAAAATGATCAGCTTTTGCAGATTTTTAGTTAGTCAAAATTTTGCTTCGATTGTATAACGGTAAATGCTGCCGACACTCGCTCATAGATTCAGAAATCTGTTTTTTTTCGAAGAAAAAAAGCTCTGCTCTCTCTCTCTCAATACTCTACGAGGTCCGTTGGTGTTCAATAACGGGACATAGGGCCTCAACTACTCCTGCACGCCATCGTGTGCGGTTTCCAGCGATGTATTTCAGCTCCCTCCAGCTCTTTCCCAATCTCGCATATTTCTCCTCAACTGTTCTCCTCCATGTGCTTCTCGAGTTATAATTCTTTACAATAAAACACAAGTAAACTTCTTTTTGAGTCTTCTTCTATTGACGGGAGATTTCATATTGAAGCGATATCCCTAAAGTTCGTATCATTATATATTCAAGCGACCAGACAAAGAGTAATTTAAATACTCCAATCTATATAGCGCACAGCAGCCATCGAAAGAGGCAAATCAATTACTGTGAATTTTAATAAACATATTGAGTGGAGCACAAGATATTTCATGCTTCTTGGACAATGGTCTTTCATACCCAAATGCATACGTCAGCGAAATATTCGTTTTGAGATTCAAATGTAAATCCAACACAAATATCGATTAGAGATACGATAGAAGTATAGTATGCTGTTAATCTATAATTTTTATAGATAAACTCAAGTGTTTGTTTTAAGATACAAACAGTTGAAGATTAAAATATCTATGCAGCGTCGCATTAATATAGAGAGAAATATTACATAGGATACTGAACCGAAGCCACGACGAAAGGAAGGTACGAAACCAGCATAACACTCGGTCTACCAACTCTTCTTCCTTCTTGTGCGAGTCTGTTCCTCTGTCATTACATTTTCCAATCCTGTGTCCAATCCACTGCCACTTGCGCCTCCGTATAATGGTATCGATGTTAATGTATTTATTTTAGTATTTTTATATATGTATATATATATATATATAAGTTGTTTAATAAAACTAAGTTTTTTCTTTTAAAAATTTATTTATTTAGTCTTATAACCAAGGACGAGAGTACCTCGAAGACTGAAGACTTTCTTAATTCTAAAAGACAATATTTTATTTAGGTGCTTTTTATATCTACAGTTTTTTTTTCGGAACGACAAGCTTTCCAGCCGCTACTAAACACTCTCCGCCGGATCGTTCTTGACGACATTTTAAAGTCTAATTTTTTTTGAGGAAATATAAGGGTCATTTTTTATTAACCTCATTAATCGTTTGTCACAACGCGACTTGATTTTTTGAGGTCTACCGCCATTATGTACTGTTCGTACAGTACCTCGAGTACGAAATCGAGTTATTATTCGAGAAATGGCTGTATGGCTGGTAACATATTTTTCGCCAATAAATGTTATCGATTCACGGTTTTAAAAGCTCATTACTATTTTTACTTTAAGTTCAGTTGAATATTTATTCCACGCCATTTTACCATTTTTTATTAAAATTTTAAATTGTGACCGTTAGCACCATGAAAGATCCACCATAAACTTCTTATTTATTCCTTAGAATATACTTGACTAAATATAAAGTGAAGATAGTAGCATTTCAAAAGTAAGTTGTAAACCTTGATAAATGTAGACAGTAATAGAGTGCATGTGCTTTAGTTTTGTCCAGCTACTTTTTGATGAGTTTTAAACTTTTTTAATTTTTCTTAAATATGTTAAGATTTAAAATCAAATTTAAAGTTGTAAAATATAGAACAATATTTTTTAAATAAGAAAAAATTAAAATTATAAAAATATCATTTTAAGAAATTAAGAAAGAGTGTGAGTGAGTGAGGTAGAAGATTTTAAGTGCTCCTGTTTATTTAAATTTTTACTCTTCACCTTAAAGTGAAAAATTTTGTTTTCATTAATTCTAATAAACAGTCTAAATTCTGAAGTCAAATCCTTTAAAGTATTTTAAAAGGTAGGATTTATAAATTTATTTAAGTTTTGCACGGTCAGAACCAGAAGCCGTCTTCTTCTTTGCCTGTGTGAGTAAATTGTATATGCTATCGAAACGAAAATTGGGGGAAATATCTCCATCTAAGCCCCCCACTAGCAAAAAATCTACCCCACGAAAAAAGAATATCAATGAAAGCACAAATATGAGCACTTTATCGCAAATTAAGGAAATCAAATCTATTGTTGATGGCTGCCTCACAGAACGTTTGAAAAACATTTCAACTAAAGATGACATATGTGCTATCTTCATCGAAATACAGCTCTTGCGGTCTAAAATGAACACCTTACGGGACGTTTAGCTGCTGTTGTAAGATATTGTGAAACGCTTGAAAAACAATTGGAATTTTTACACGAAAAATCGCATGAAGAAATGGTTGTAGAATTAGAATTAGAATTTTATTCAATAACATTTTACTAAGAATACATACATTACATTGAATAAATATTGAGGCATGACATAATAATGTCGTCTGCATTTGCCCCCAGATGAGAAAACTGACAAGGATAGTCAAGCAAAACAAACTTGTCTTAGCCTTCTCCATCTAGATGTAAATACACAATTGAAGTATGAGAAATCACAAGAATTCATCAACCGGTTCAACAATAAAACTACAATGATATTAAAGTTCAGTGACAAAGCAACTGCACAAAAAATCTTAAATGCTGCACCTAAGTTAAAAGGCACCGGAGTTGTGGTTCACCGAAAACAATCCTTTATTTACCGGAAGAAAAGGAAAACACTTTTTGAACTGAAATCGAAGCTTCTTGAAAGGAATCCGAATATCCGAATGCAAATAAGAGGATCGAAATTAAAAATATCCGATTTCGTATTTTCCTACGATTCTTTACGAGGTCTACAAATAACAACAAACGATGAACTGTCATTTATCAAAATAACCTTCGGAGAGTATGCAATGTGTTTTTTTGATGTAAACGTCAAAAACAATTCCAATACGCTTAGGGAGCCATCTATAAGTATAGATCAACATGGTTCGGGTCCAGGATTAGCTCACCGTCATAAATCAACCTAGCATTCAGATGCCGTCTGCCACAATAATTCAATTTCTTCAAATTTGTTTAATTTAAATATTTGTTGCTATAATGTTACAGGTCTTAAAAACAAATTATTAATGCCAGAATTTTTAAGTTCATTTTAAATTATGATTTATTTATTTTACTAGAAACTTTTGTAGAAGAGGGTAAAGAGATTCAATATCTAAAATATTTTGAGGGTTTTAATCTTAAATAATTAATTAATTAATCAGGATAATGAAAACATCTTAATCGGGGATCTTAACGGTCGGATAGGGGAATTCCAAAATACACCTTTTATGAATGTTGAGCAATTCTCGTGCAGAAGAATCTCATTTGATAACTGTACAAACTCGAATGGTAATTACTTGATCGAGTTAATTGATGATTTTGGGTTTTTTGTCTTGAACGGAGTATCAAAAAGTGATAATCTAGGAAATTTTACTTTTATTAGCAGTCAAGGTTGCTCTGTTATAGCCAAAGGTGACTGGCTTGATATTGTAAAAGATTTCAACGTTATCCCTGCTAACTATTCATCACATCTTCCCATTTGTGTCTCTTGTGTGTTCAAATCCAAACAAATTAATTTTCAAGAACAAAATGATACCGGTTATTCAAAATTGCGCTGGATTGATAAAAAATATGATATTTATAGGCAAAATCTGAATCAACATTCAATTGATCTTTCGCTTTAGTTTGAGAATACAATCGATGAATCTACTAAGTCTATTATTACAACCATAAGAGAGTCAAGTGTCGCTTACTCAGGAAACAGAGGCATCTGTTACAAGTGCAGCTGGTATGATGCTGCTTGTAGAAAAAGTAGAGAAATATCTTTTAAATGGTTGAAACTCTTTAGGAAAACTAACAACTCAGTCTTGAAATATCTTTATCTACAGGCGAATAATACTTATAAAAACCTATGCCTCTATAAAAAATAGCAATATGTGCAAAAAATAGCTCTTAATATGATTCAATGCAGGGATGCTAAAGAATTCTAGAAAAATGTACGAATTTTAGGTAACCGAAACAGATCGAATGTTTTTCCAATCAGTATCGACATGATGGGCACATATTTTGAAAAACTTACAAAAGTAGATCCTAACCAATCTTACATATGTTTTTCGTTACCTTTTATTTACATCGAAGAACTAGATACTCCGTTCTCAATGCCAGAACTACTTTTTGCCTTAGAAAAAATGAAAAACAATAAGGCTTCGGGTTTATATAGCATCCCAGCCGAGTTTTTGAAAAATGCCAGCTCACAATTTTTAGAACATATATTGTTCTTACTTAACCGAGTGTTCAACAACGAAGAAATACCAAAGAATTTGAAGGAGTCATCCATTTTAGCGATCTATAAAAAAGGAGATCCTAATCTCCCCGAAAACTACAGAGTTATCTCTGTTCTCAATTCATTACGGAAACTATTTACTCAGATGCTATATCTCAGACTTGTACCTTGGGTTGAAACAAACAACAAAATAAGTTGGTTTCGAGCTAACCTCTCTACAGTTAATCAAATTTTTACTCTAACCAATGTCGCTAAACGTTTTTTGGATAAGAAAACTAATCTATGCTTTTTTTGTAGATTTTAAAGCTGCCTTTGATACTATAAACAGAAAACTATTACTTTTCAAACTAGCAAGTGTTGGATTATCCACAAAATTTTTAAGAATATATGAGAAACTTCTTTCAACTAAAACAGCGGTAGTTTCTAATGGTAGAATCTCTTCGCAGCAATTTAAGACAGAAGTGGGTGTCCCGCGAGGTTGCATTTTGAGTCCTTTGCTCTTCTCACTTTTTATTAACGACATTGAAGACAGTGAACCAGGGGGTGTATATTATGGTGATTTGATTATTAAGGTGCTTTTATATGCAGATGACATTGTCATTCTTACTGATAATCCGGTAACTCTACCACTGCAAATAAACAAACTTAACCAGTATTGTAACTCTTGGGATCTTCAAATAAATACTTCAAAGTCAAAGATTATGGTTTTTAGATCTCATAATCATAATGTCAGAAATGACCGTTCTTGGAACCTTAATGGTGAAAGAATAGAAGTTGTTAAAAAATTTAAATACTTAGGTTTTACAATAACACAAAATTTAAACATGGGACCTCATATAAAAGGTAAAACATCTGTTGCGAAATCAGCCATTAACTGCATCTGGTCAAGTTTTTTTTAATAACAAATGAATCGAACCGATGCTAAAATTCAAAGTTTTTGATGCAACAATTCAGTCTGTTATGCTAATGAAGTGTATGGTTACGAAGAATGTGAAGACTTTAAAGTTATCCAGAGATATTTCTTCAAACGTGTATTTAAGGTCCCTTTAAACACACCTAACTGCAATATATGTCGAATCTACTACCACCAATTTTCTTAAAAAACCTTAAGGCAAATCCGGACTATAATTGTCAAAGTTTTAAAGAGATCTGATAATAATCTTCAAAGAAAAGTACTCATGATTGCACTTCAGCGCTGCTACACGCCGTTCAAAGATTGGCAAGAATTGGCTGCTAAATATAATACATAATTGAATTTAGCCTTGAATAACTTTGGGTCATGGAAGGACGAATTCTATGACTGCATCTCAGCAATTGACGAAAAAATATTTCAAAATTCTCTGAACCATGCTAAAGAGTCCATGTCAAGAAAGATATACAGCAAACTGAATCATTGTTTGACGGAATCTAATTATTTTCGAAAAGAATTCACAGTTAACGAGATGAGCTTAATATTTAAGATCCGAACTGAAATGCTAGAGCTAAATTACAGACCTCATAGGGTTGATATAAATCATAATTGTAATCTTTGCAACCTTAATCAAATCGAAAACGTTTATCACTTCCTAGCAAGATGTCCAATACTCCAAGAAATTCGACGTTTATACTTTAGGAAAAGCTTTCTTTCTACAGAAGAGAGTTACTCAATTCTAAATGGTGAGTGTGGTTGGAAAGTTCTTATCCGGTTTGTTACTGAAACTGTTGTTCGTGCTTTAGTTTTGGCCATCACTGTATATAATTTAATTTACCATATGTATACTAAACTAAATTCAATCTAATCTAATCCAGTGTAACGGACTAATTTGCCTTTGGTTCTGACTGCCGGAAGAATTACCCCTTTGGCTAGCTCTGCCACTGGTTCTTGAACCTAAAATCCGTCACAAAAAAATTTCTTTCTCCCGGACTATTGCGTCTCAGATTTTGTTGACGCGCGAGAATGTTGCCTCAATCCACCCTACCATGGTTGTCTCCCTCGCTAGGACAACCCCTTTTCCTGGCTTCTTCATGACGACATCTTCATTTCATCCTCCTTGCCTCATCTTTCTCATTAAATAGATTAGTTACTCATTTTAACTATGCTTTTTATTTCAGAAATAAATAAATTCAAAAATCATTCGTGTTTAATATATATTATTATTATAATATTTCATCAATTTCATTTAAGTACTTTATAATTTAAAAGAATTTAAAAAAATTTAAAACAAATTACTCTGGTGGCAACCGTGCAGTTTTTAATCCGAAATTTCAATAAAAAAATTGTAATTTCGTCTTCGATTTTATTCACAAGTTTGGGATATACGATCCTCTTTTGTACAATTTTATACTTAAATTTACTGCTTTTTCCCCACTGTAACCACCCTCTAATTCGCGTAAGTATATATATTCGCGTATATTTATTTATATATAAATGTGTGTATATCATATAAAAAATATATAATACCAAAAACAAAACTCACCCCGTTCTTCCGTAGGTAGTGGCCACTGCTGCAGGAGATGTAAAAGGGAACACTCTCTTTATGTGTGCACACTTTTTTGTGCCTTTGTTTAATTTAAAATTAACACCAATTTATAATTATATATATATATATATATACTAGAGGGCCCGGCAAACTTCGTCTTGCCCCAATTTAATGCAGAAACTCAAGCTATGGAAAAATATTGTTGTTGCTTATTTGATTTCCCATATAATTTTTTTTCTAGATTGCCCGGTGAATTTCGTATAAGTTTATTAAAAAGTGGATTTATCGGAAGGACAACCGAAGTTTTTGAAAACATCTGTTTCGTTGTGCTGAATGTAAAACAATAACCGCAGATTGCTTCAATTTTTATGTAAAACTTATTCAATGTTTGATCCTAAAAAATTAGCATACGTGCTTTTTAAGACTATAATCTATGTAATATAATATGTTCCAAATTTCATGTTTATTTATATTTCAAATATATAACTATTTGATAATACTTAACGCTAACACCAAAAATTGAAAATGTAAAATTCACTGTATTTCGGTTTACTACAAACTAAATTTAACCTGTACTTTAGCCTCAGCAACATGGGGTGGTTATGCCATCAAGTTGTAGCTTATATGGAACGTTTAGACGTTTGACATAGCGCCATCTATTGAATTTTTAACTTACTCAATCCAGTGCACAGATGTCGCTATCTGATAAAATCGTTTGGAGCTAAAATATAATTGTGACTATCAAATAATAGACAAATAATTTGCAATAAAATAATATTGTGATCATAAATTGAGATGTAAGCTATCCTATCTTTTAAGTTGGATCAAACTGAACGCGGTGTGCAAATTTGATTAAAATCGGCTAAGTAGTTTAGGAGTCCATCGCGGACAAACAACGTGACACGTAATTTTTATATATTAAGATATGTACACTTTTTACTTCCGCGAATCAAATTCTATAGATACGGTTCGCGTAATTATAATTTTTTTTTCGAAATTTTGATTGCGACCGACACTGCAACCACTTCGAGGTACAATTTTTTTTAAGTTAATTTAAATTTAAAAAAAGAAAGTCAAAAAAAATAAAAAAAAATGATTTTGTTAACCGGAAGATTAGAACCTTCCGCTCTCGAACAACTGCTCTTTTCGGCCGGCGCCTAGACAGCTACGGCTACCGGTTCGTTATGATTCCGCTGCTTCTGCGTGTTTTTATGGATTCTATTTGTGGTTAATTTAGGATTCAGGAATTTTTGCTATCTCTACCTTATTTCGTCGGTATAAGTAAATTTCCTAGATATTTTGCAAAAAGAATAATTTTTAATTTATATATGTATGTATATACGTATATATATATATGTGATTTTAAAAATCTTTTCTTTCTTTTCAATCACTTATTAAATACCTTTTTAGGATTTAGAGATCCACAGCTTTCGCTTCCTTACTGGAAGATTGATGTAGGTAATCTTCTTTTCTTTGTTTGTAAATTCACTTCTTTGTGAAAATTACACTTGCAGGATATATAATTATATCTTTAAAAAAACTTTGTTTTATTTAGTCAGACTTGACCATGGACTGGGTCTCTGGGCGTGTATATTTGGAAAGACAAAAGGTTTTAAACTTTTTTGTCATTCGGCTATCATCCGAGCTATCAACATTTTTGCTGAGGGTTCAGCCAAACAGCTAAATTTTGCCTCTCTAGCTACATTTTTAAGCAATCGAATGCAGATTCTCCCAAAAGAACTATCTCATTTATCTCATTAAGATATTTCTCTATTACTAGAAATATCCCAAGTCTCTATTCGTTGAACCTCTCCCTTACGAAAATTGAAAACTTACCCTACCGACCGGTAATATCGTAATTCTCGATCTCGGCTTATGTCATTTTGACAAGTCAAGATCAAGTTTATATTTTTTTCGTTTGTTTTTCGGTGGTCGTCGTCGTCGTTTTCGTTTTATTATTAGTTTGTTATGTCTTGTATATTTATTAAATAGATAAACTTTCCGTCGCGGATACAATTCGTAACACCAGAGATTTACATGTAGTGGGGTTTGAAACATTAGGATACAATATTTAAGTCTTCCTTAAAATGCGGGGTTTTAAGCTAAAGATTTGGATTTTTTTTTATAAAACCTGACTTTATTTTCAAGCGGTTCCACATCTGAACTCAAATACCATAATTGAGTCTTGTGTTATTCACTGCTGTATAACTAACAGTTTTTCTGAATTCTGAAAAATGTGAATTTTGTAGCGACTGTATTGCAGGGTTCGGAGAACGATAAAATTTAATTCGTTCGCGATCGAAAAACCAAACCTGGAATTTATTTTTTTAGGATCCTTAAAAATAAAATTTGTGTTCGCGAACGAATTAAATTTTGTTGAGAACTGAAAAATTTAATTCGTTCACGAATTTATCACAGAAGATCCAAAAAAAGATCCATTCACGAACCGATCGCAGATAAAAAAAATTTACACTTAAATTTTAAAAATTTTATTTTTATTCTAAATAGAAATACGTATATATTTAAATATTATAATTAGGAAATATAAAAAACTGCTCCTATTATTTATTTATTTCCTGTTTAAAACCCCGAAATATTTTTGCTGGTGATGAAATTTAATAAAAAATGTTAAGAACTGGCTTTCTTTCAGAACAAGAATGATCGATGTATCTTATTGTGACAAAACCTAATACGACGCAGGTCAAAGCGGCTTGGCTGCAGTCGCGGTGGGTTTGGTTTACGTCGGTCGGTGTCGTCGGCTCATATTATTACTTTTGGCGTACAGACAATACATTTTATTGCGGATAAAAAAGGGTATTTTGCATAAATGTATTTGCAGGCAATTGTCTGGCCACACTTATACTTTCCAATGGTGTCGGCGGCGCGGCGCCGGCGCGGCGGCGGCGGTTTCTCATTTAAATAATCATCAATACTGACACCAACATCATACACTTTCTTAAAATATTTTTTATTTTCAAAGTCACTTTTCTTTGACACCTCAAAAGACTTCACCTATTTGTTTCTTGTTAATAAGAAATATACCTACTTTTTTAATTCGCATTCTTTTTTTCGTCCCATAATGAGCATTTTCTAATAATAGCTATTAATACATACGAGTAATTAAAAAACAACAGCGTAAAAATCAACCAAACTTCACGAAAAACATTCGAGAAATAATAATATGTTTTCCGATCCTTTTCAGATCCTTCGGATCTTTTCAATTTCTATTCGTGAGAGAACAAAATCGGATAAAAATAATTTTTTCGATCTCACGAATGAAAAAAATAGAAAGAAAATAATTTAATTCGCTCCGTGAGAGATCTGAAATTTTCGGATCCCGAGAACAGTATCCGTATGGGAATTTTATTTTTTTCGGATGTGAGAAGTATCCATATTAATCGGTTCGCGAGCGATATTTTCCGAACCCTGCTGTATTGGTAAAGTGTGACATATGTTAACTACAAACTCCTGCAAGGGAAAATTAACTGCATCACTTGCATCACTTGCATTTTGAGGAATACGAATCCAACAATGTTTCTAACAAATTAGGAACAATTGTTAAGATATGTTCGATATTATTTTCCATTTTTTTATATTTTAATTTTAAGCAATCACTTCACAGTTCACACAATTTGTTAATTCAAAAAATATGACGTTTATCAAGTGTGACATTTGAAATCTTTGAATGTGTGAGTGATTCTGTTTTAGCTTCTGATTGAATCCAGAAGAAAAATCTCTTCTTTTTCAGAATCAGAACTGTCGCTTTTGTCCAATTGAACGCTTTTAGAATGCTTTTTTCTGCTTCTAGATTACCAATTGAAAACGCCATTAGTGTTTGAAACAGTGGTATCAAAACACATTAGGTCTGTTCCAAGAAATTCATCGAAAAACTGCGAAAAGCTGTTCCAAGTTACACATTTTTCGTAGTTTTTCACAGAAGAGAGAGCAAAAAAATTCCCCTGTGAATTTCAACCACAAAAATTTCTGTGCACAGAAAATTGAAGACTGTCAAATTCAAAGAAAACCATTTGACATTTTAGTTCTGCCGTTAAAATAAACGAATTTTTTAAAATTGAATTTTACATTCTAGTTTTCATTATGGAAAACACCGGTATTGAGTTCCAAATCGAGTCGTCAGACTCTTTTGAGCACTCTATTCGTAACAATTTTAACAAATCCATTTTCAATTAATTAATTATTAATTTTTTCACGCGCTTTCGAATCGAATTTGTTGAAATGATTTTTTGTTTAAATTTTTGACGTTTCGTAGATTCTGTGATTTTCTGTGAAATGTCGTTCCACTTCGTTGTGCATAGTTTCTCTCTCGCTGAGAGAATTTTACCCCCACTCCTTAAAAAAATGTGTGCTGTGAATTTCTGTGCACAAAACACTTGGAACAGACCTATTGCCTTTACAGAATTTGAAACTCCTCATCACACCAGAATCTCGAACACAGCTTCAGCATGCTCTTCACCTAGCGATCCATTCATTCGTTTCCAGATGCCCGCAGAATCTTCTTCTTGGCGGATTCTTGTTGAATCCAAAGCTGATTTTAAATTCAATTGGATTCTGCCCTACTAATTAATGCGAGAAGTATTTCTGTCGAAAGTTTCATTGCTAAAAGCTAGTTAACCCCACGACTATACCTCCTTTGTTTACTGCTCGATGGTCCAGAAACTTCTGTGGTCTCGTGAGATTTAGAAAAATTCATTCTATTCGAATACAGTACCTTCCTATCTATCAATTTCCCCTGAATTTTCTTTTTTTGAACGTATATTGCTTCACTGTATTTTTATTGAGTAATGGAAAGTACTGCCTTTCATTTAATATATACGTAAATAATAAATTTTATGGGAGCTAGATTTTTTTTCTCGAAAAATAACGGGAAACAGATTTTTGAACTTTTGAGCACATAGGAAAATAATGTTGATAGCAAATGAAAGATATTTTTTATATCTTTCCAATAAATTCAATATTATTATGCTTGCAACAACATGTTTGTAAATATGTCGTGTTAACTTCTTGGAAATGAAGTGTTTTTTACTTACCTTTTGAACATCGATATTTCAAAATATCAGTGATGACATATATATTTGTCTGCATTATTTCAAATAAATATTTGTAAGCTTTAATTTGATATGTAATTAAATACCCTCTCCCGAAGAAATGCTTAGTTTTTTTTTTACAAACTTACTCTGAAATATAACCGGGTGTTATGAACTTTTTCGTTTTTTTATAATTTCCTCAGCCAAACATACATTTTTTAAAACCGAATTTACTTGTTATAAACTACCGTTAGATCAATTATTATTGCTGCTGGAAAGAAGGAAGAATAGACCATCAATGGTCCATTGTAATACCACATAGATCATAAGATCCTCCTACTCGTTGAACCATTTAGTGCTGACAATAAAGCGTTTGGGACTGTGAATGTCTACGTTAATTAGATCGTTGAGATGATAATAGTAGAAGTCACCGAGTGATTCACCTTCTGATATCTTGTTTTAGCATGAGCTTACGTGTAGCTATTGATATACCTATGCATATTAAATTTGTTATCTTATACAGGTAGACATGTTCAATTTTTTGCAAGTTCGACTGCTTTGCAATTACCTGGAATGTCTCTATGGCCCGGCACCCAGATTAGGTGAATATTGAATTGATCGGCCATCTCCACCAGAGATGATCTATAATTTTGGGCTACTTTTGAATTAGTGGAGACTGATTCTGATTAATTTGAAGAACGTGCAGCATCCTTGCTACAGTTCCTCCGTCTAGCCTCCACCAAGGTGATGTTGGAGTTCTCCAATTCTGAGGATGAGTTCAATAGAACGTCCTCACTCAAAAGATCTCCAATTATTAAGTCTTCGGTCTCCATATCCAAAAGACCGTCGACGTTTTCGACGAGGTCTCCACTACTGTCGTGGAAGAACTGGGTGCAGCATCCTCTTCCAGTGATAGATGTACCAGGGTCTTTTATAGGAGTGTCTCTTTTGGGGGAGGAGGGACATTATTTGCTTCCGCCGCATCTTTTTTGTATACCTAAAGGGTAATGATTTCGAATCGAAACCTTATCACTCCTTGTGATTGCGCCAGAGGAGCGAGGGACTCTTTATTGATGACTATAAAAGCACCTCTACAGAGCTCCTTTTTCTCCTCCAGTTTCGCAACTTTCCAATTGTGGGTCGGAAGAGATGGGTTCGAAAGCCGGATCATTTGGAGTATTATATCCAAGCTGGAGAGTTCGGCTGTAAACATGGTTCGAGCTCTGCATGGGGGTCTGCATGGGATATTCTCCTTTGCCCCAGGGCACACCTCACTAAACCGAATAACAGCCAACGATAATAGATCGCACGATCTCTTATCGTCACAAACAATGAGTTTTATGTGGCCTTGATGACAGCCACCATCGTTTGTGATCGTGCCATCGACATCGTTCCTGTCAATAATTGCGATTACGATCTTGTCTTTCACAACATCACTGAAAGACTTGTTTGTTTTCTGTGAAAATAATTTTTTAAATTTATTCGTTTGGTATATATATACGATACGTGTTAGGTTTTCGAAAATAATTCAATAATAAAATGAAATCTTTTACTTTAAAAGTGATAATGTCGACATTTTCACATACAATTATTTTTTTTTATTTAGAAAGATTATTCTATTATTATTATTATAATCTTTATTAACTTATAAGTAAATTACAAAATTAATAAAAGCTAGAGCTAGCTGCCAGGGCTTTCGTCTAGAGCAAAGAAAAGAAATAAAAAATAGAAAAGAAATTAATTTAAATTTTAAGTAGTTAATGGATTTAGTTTATATACAATTTTCGATGTTTAGGTCGGACAAAATAGAGTATACAAGGTTTATGTTTTCAGGATTGACACAGGATAGGAGTTGAGTGAGGTTTTCGTTGGAAAAGTTTTTGCAGGATTCAGATATTGTTGTGCACGAAAGAAGATGAGCCATAGTGAGAGCGGTATTCGAATCACAAAGATGACACAAAGCTGGTGGTTCATTGTTGAATAAATATTTATGTGTTAGGTATGCGTGGCCAAGTCTAATTCTGATATATGCCTTCAGTTTTTTTGGAGGGATGTTATTAGGGTAAATTGTTTTAGTACCGTTGGGGTTCAAGTTTTTGTATATGTGGTTATAGTTGTCCCAATCGTTTTTCCGTTTATATTTCTAATTCTCCAGAAGAAGGTTTTTTATATCTTTTTTATTGTATTGGAAGAACATTATTAGAGGTTCGTTGTTTGCCGATTTTGCTGCTGCGTCTGCTGCTTCGTTGCCAATAATTCCAGTGTGTCCTGGAATCCAGACTATCTTAATGGTTTTGAAGTTGGATATAATATGGCTGCGAATTTCTTCGACAACCTCGATGGAGTTGGTTACATTTTTTATTGCAGATAGTGTGGAAAGGCTGTCAGAAAATATAATTGTCTTTTTTCTGTGTGAGCATTTTATTGCTTGAAGTATGGCAAATGCTTCGGCGGTGAATATAGATGAAGAGTTTGGTAGAAGTCCTTTCGATAGAACTGAACCAATTTCATCGACTACGGCAAATGAAACGGTGTTATCTGTTTTTGAAGCATCAGTATAGAGAAGGTTCCAACCAAGGGATTTATATTCGTGAGCAATGCTAGAGTATAGGGATTTGTACATTTCTTTGGAGGTGCTTGACTTGGAATGTTTGCTGAGTTCGGTGTTTATGGTGTACATTGGAAGGTTCCGGGGTGGCTGTCTGTTGTAGTTCACGGTGTTTTTGAATGTGATTGGGATATTACAATCCTTTGCAAACGAAAGTGCATTGCACAAGGTTGATTGAAGTCTCTGGGATCTTTTCCGATTCAAGATTTTCTTTGCAATATATTGTATAGGTGATTGAAGTGTCGGGTTGAATTTTTGAATAATGTTGGCGGTTAAGAAATCGACTCTTGCAGCTAGTTTGGGGAGTCCTGCTTCGGTGAGGATGTTGTTGATGGGAGTGGAGCGGAGAGCTTTTAAGCTTGTTCTGATGGCGGTGTGATATAAATTTATAAGAGTGTTAACATTTGAATAGCTGTTTGGTGAAGACAAAAATTTAATTATATTAACCCTGGCAGTAAGCCTTTTTTTTTATATAAACGCAATGATTTTTAAAACTAAACTTAGAATCAAATATAACACCTAGAATTTTAATACAATTAACATTTTTAATAGGGTTATTATTTAAGTTAACATTAATAGTTTTATTACACTTATGTTTCTTGCAAATAATAAATAATTGAGATTTTGAATCTGAAATAATTGAACCTGAGTAATCGCTAAAACTGATCAAAGTTTCGATGATGTGGGAGAAAGTTGCCTCCACTTCACGTAAGTCCTTACATTTGGAGAATATTATGATTATTCTATTAGATTATTCTAATAGAGCTTTCCTATACTTTATGAGTCGTATGCCAAACGATTCGTTCTTGTTTTTTTTTTCATTGAATTCAGAATATTATCCCCCTATTACCAACATTTTACAACTCTTCCTTACAAAGGGACTACATGAATGCAAGAAGAGTAGCCAAAGAACTAGAAATAATCACAAAAGGACTGAATAGGAACTTGCCAGCGGTGCCACCTACTTTATCAAAAGAGGAATTAAAACAGGTTAGATTATATTTGAGATTAAAAACATTTAATTAACTTTTTTTTGTATTTAGGTGGATATTTGGAAAAAATTTATTGGATTTGAAAAATCAAATCCTCTACGCTCAGAAGATACTGCTCTTATAACTCGCCGTGTGATGTTTGCAACTGAAGAATGTCTGTTAGTTTTGACACACCATCCAGCTGTTTGGCATCAAGCTGCTCAATTTCTAGATCAAAGTGCAAAAATTTTAGCCGAAAAAGGAGTGCGTATACTTACATTTTTACATCTGGATAAGTGGTTAGATTGTATTGTGAAATATTTTTAATTATGTATAATGTTTACTACTTTAAATATTTAACGTGAACTCTTCAAAACTTGGTTTTGTCGCTTTTGAAATTTATTTTAATAATCTGAAGCAAAAATATTCAATCTATTTTGACAAATATTAAACTAAAATTAAAATTTCTCTTCATTACATATAAAAATTGTTTAAAAGTGAATGTATTTAGACTTTTTAAAAGTCATTAAATTGGTTAATATAAAGCAGATTTTGGTGGTAGAGAGTTATTGTACCAGTAATTTTTATTCAGGACTGCATATAATTACATGGGAGTTTGAAAATGTCGAAACTAAATTAATAAATATTTATAGCCAATTAGTTAAATAGCAAATTATATAATTGTCCCATAAACCATATTAATATAAATTTGTATTGATAATTTTTGATGCAAATATATAATATATATATTGTTCGTCCTTTCATTAATAATAAAAAAACAAAACGTTTATTGTATTCAAAATCGCGTGACTGTTTATTTAAAACAAAGACAGTCGATCTTGTTGCTGTATCGATGGGATTGTATTAAAAAATGCTCTAATTTGTTCAGAGCATAAGTGAACATAGAAAAATATTTTGAAAAATACATCAATTTTTAAAAACAATATGATAAGTGATGCAAACCCGACGATACGCTTTTAAGAACGGCAATTTTTACTGTGTTTAAATATCTTATTTTTCATGTAGTTATTTTTAACTTAAAAAAAAACTTAATACTTAATAGGATATACAAGCATCTAAAGTATTTGGTGACGAGTGTGCAAACATATTGGAGCGTTCCATTAGCGGAGTTTTGAATAAGAACGCCCTTTTGTACTTTGCTTATGCCGATTTCGAGGAAGGTCGGATGAAATATGACAAAGTCCATCAAATGTATAATAAATTTTTGTCCATACCCGACATTGATCCCACTCTTGTAAGTATAATTTATTTCCAAATATTCTGAATAATTATTAATATTTATATTTATTCTAAGGCTTATGTGCAGTATATGAAATTTTGTCGCCGGGCTGAAGGAATCAAATCCGCAAGAGCTGTATTTAAAAAAGCGCGTGAAGACGTTCGCAGTCATTATCATGTCTTTGTTGCTGCTGCTCTTATGGAGTACTATTGTTCTAAGGATAAGGATATTGCATTTAGAATTTTTGAATTAGGTCTTAAGCGTTTCGGTGGCAGCCCTGAATATGTGATGTGCTACATTGATTATTTGTCGCATTTGAATGAAGATAATAACACAAGGGTATTGTTTGAAAGAGTTCTTTCATCTGGCGGTTTGACACCTAGTTCTTCAGTTGAAGTTTGGAATCGTTTCCTTGAATTTGAATCTAATATTGGAGATCTTTCTAGTATTGTCAAAGTAGAGCGAAGAAGAAGTGCAGTGTTGGAGAATGTGAGTTCGAAAAGAAAAAAACAAATTTCAAAGTGGGGCAATATAAATTTATTTTTTATTTAAGTTACAAGAATACGAGGGGAAGGAAACAGCTCAACTTGTGGATCGTTATAAATTTTTAGATTTGTATCCATGTTCTAGTATAGAACTTAAATCAATAGGGTATACCGAGGTAATATTATAATTTCTTTGACTAATATGTGAAAATTGTATGGATTTTTTTTAAGACTAACGGTATAATATGCGGAAAAGCTAATATTGCAGCTCAGATTGAACAAGTTGATGAACAGGTCATTAATCTTCCTCGTCCAGATTTCTCCCAAATGATTCCATATAAACCAAAGTCTAATGCTTATCCAGGAGAACATCCGCTTGACGGTGGCACATTTCCTCAGCCACAGGCATTGGCTGCTTTATGTTCCCAACTACCCCCACCAATATCATTTCGAGGACCATTTGTTGCCGTGGACATGCTATGTGATATTTTTAATCGCATACAATTACCCGATGGTGAAAATTAACTTCAAAATTATTTAACCTATTGATAATTAATGACATTTTTTAGTTCAACCAACTCCGTCGGGCGATCATAACAGTGATGTGCGTCTTTTCGATTTAGCTAAATCAGTACATTGGATTGTTGACGACAGTACATATTCTGGGGAAGCAGGTTTAAAGAGAAGACGTATGCTTCCAGGTGGAGACGATAGTGATGACGAAGCGCAATCTTTTGTCCCGCCTGCTAACGACATTTATCGACTGAGGCAACAAAAACGATTTTCTAAATAAACAACCCTTAGTAATTGTCAATTTGCTTTTGCATTTAATAGTTCATATTAAAACTTTGTTTCTTATACATTAACAATTACTTTCCCTGCGTTGTCAAAATATGTATTTTTCCTAAGAATGTCCTCAGAGAAAAACATTTTCCGAGTAATGTATTTATAATTGTCCCGGAAAACAGATTTGAAACTGCCCAATACTATTTTTATTAAATGATAATTTTTAACTCAAGAAGAAAAAAATATATTAGCTACTATTCGCCAGCAACTGAAAGATTGCGAAAAAAGATTCATAAAATCATTTACACTCACCCCTATAGAGGGATCCGATCGGAATATTTTTCGTGTTCTTGCTAACCAGATGCAGATCAGAGAATACATTTTGACGTGAATCAACGCATTACTTTGGCATTTAACAATTTGTCAAATATAAATTTTTGAGGTAAAACGATCTGAATAAAGAACAAGAAACATTTCTAAAGGAAGATGTGTTAGAAATAATGAAGCTCTCAGATACAGAGTAAGTTCTTATAAAAGCTTCTATGCATATGAACGGTACAGAGGAAAAACGGCTCATGTCACATGAAAACAATTCCAAAAAAATTGATATTAAGGTTTACTTACTCACACAGGCTAATATAGAAGAAAAAATAAAAATTCAAAAACAGTTTTTTGTCCATCATTTTCTTAGATCCAGACAAAAATTTAATGTTCATTCCATAAATAAATAGATTTAATAAAAATAATTTAATGAATAAGGTACGTGACTTGTGCCATTTTTCCCTTTTAATCAAGCAGAAAACGAAATTATAAGTTTTCTTACTTATACCAGCTAAATTAAAAAGAAAATCAAAATTCTAAAAATACATAGTTTTGTAACAGATTATGTTTTTAGAAGCAGCAAAAAATAAATAAATTTGTATTTAATGAATAAATAGAATACGATTAAATATAAATAATTTATGGAATTAATAGTATGGGACTTGTGTCGTTTTTTCCTCGTCACTTTTGAAATTACTTTCAATTACTTGGCACAAAGATTTGTAAAAAATCGGGTAATCTTGTGTTACTTATATTTAGGTCTTCAGGCAGGTACATTTTTTTAGAAGTTTTGAGATTTGGGACCTTTAGGGTTTTTGATGCAGATAATCACATTCTATGACCTTCTACAAACCCTTGGTGTTTTAAAAAAGAGATACTCTTTTAAATTTTTGGCTGCTACTCGTGCTCACTTATAACAAAAAAACATACTTGTACATACATATGTTTATAACAAAAGCAACAATATAATACGATAATTTATTCCATTTAACATGGACTTGTGCCGTTCTTCCTCTGTAAGTCTTTTTTTAAGGTAGAATAGCACTTTTTTAGAAAAAGAGAATAGAACATCAGAAAGTACTCGCAAAAACCTACAAGATGGCATCATCTTGTGTTCATATACTAACATACTTTCAGAAATGATTTTTTTTTCTTCTAATTTTCTTCGTAGTTACAAAAAAAAAACAATCTGTTACTGTAAAAATTTCCCGCAACAAAAACTTTTCCTTCATTCCTTTCTCCTTATATTTACAGGTGTTGTCTTCAATCTACTGAAAAAGAAAAACAATGCAAAACTATAACTACAAAAACTCAAACTTCAATTCCACGGGGAATGCACAATATCACTCCATTATACACTCACGCTTGCAAACAAATATTTGGAATGCATACCAGCTAGGCATTCTGATATATCGCCTACTCTCAACTCTCACTCAATCTCGTTCAAAGCATTTTTTTTATTTGTTGGCTCATAAGAAATGAAGATTGAATTGAGTGAACTCATTATGAAAATTTGTGAAAACAAAAGTAGAGCAGGAAAGGAGAGCTATGAGTTATTTGCTTCTTCTCATTCATTGAAATAGGGGTTGAAAAGTTCATTTAACACTCGTGTGTTCCTTTTTCTTATGTTTTTTATCTGTGTGTGTGCAAATCGCATTGTCAACAATGCTAATGCTAATGTTTTCTGATCAATGATATTTTTCTTAAAAAATGAAACTAACATTAAATTTTACATTAGTTTTAACTTATTACTCCTTTTAATATTTTAATAAATGAATTTTATAAAATTTTCCTTTACATTTGTGTAATAAAAGAAATATGATCTTGTTAAAAACTTTGTATTTAAGTTCAATCATAAGTGCTTCCGCTTCCAAAAAAGTCACTCCTCGTGCCTGATATGTATATGTTTCACATTTTTTCCTTGCCTTTTTTTATTAATTTTTATTTTTCTTCAATCTTGAAACTACTTAAAGCTAGACAAAAATTTTTAAAAACTAGCTTAACTATCAATTGCTTACAACAAAATTACTGGTCCTATGTGGACACTTCAAGTTAAACTAATCACTTAATGCTAATGCGTTTCGGCCTAAGAACTAACTTAAAACTAAATATCTTTTTTTTTCCCACCCGCTTCGCTGTGTGCATTTATGAAGAAAAAAAATTGAACCTGGGTAAAAATAATTTAAAGTTTAATTTCGTCTCACCCCAATTTAAAGCCATGTGATACACTCCAGAGTGATAATAAAACTCAGAAAATTCAAATTTAATGGAAAGCTAAATTTTTCAATAAGTTTTCCGGTTCAAAAACAAAAAAAAGACGGTTTGCGGAAAACAGGGAAATTCGATATTAATTTCAGTTACTGCCAATGATTGGTCATGGCAAAAGGGAAAAGGAAAGTGAATCCGCTTTAATTGGAAGATCAGTTGTAATAATTGGAACACGTGGGATAAGATGCTTTTCTCCTTTGAATATTCCATTGATAATCGTCTCCTATCCTGAATCACATTGTTTTCAACAGTTTCTTGAATGACATTTTCAAAATCAAAATCACTTCACGTTTAAAAATTTAAATTGAAAACGATTCAGAATAAAATAAAATAATTTAAGTTAAAAAAAAACTAAGTTTAAAGCTAAATTAATGATAATGGGAATATATTTTCTAACACAAAATTGAACATCTTTACTGTATATATGGAACTTTCGGTTCCGAAAAATACTTGCACATTCTCGAAAACGCCTTAATACTATAATTTCAGCAAGTGCGATCAAAAATGGAAATTTGGAGAATCGTGTGCTTAAAGTATCAAAATCTATTGGAAACAATGTCAAAACTGTTAAAAAATGTACATATGTTGTTGATTTTGCATAATTGCGTTTTTATGAATCGATTTATTTTTTTGCTATCTGTAGAGAATGGTGCATTCGATTATAACTTTTTTTTACATAGAACCATCTACAGATAATTCTCTATAAAAGGCAAAAAACCAAATTAAAATCGGTACATAAATGCGCGAGTTAGGCAGCCACACACACATTTTAGAAACTCATTTTTATATATATGTTATAGTTGAAAAGTACTTTGTTCTAAACAACTTTATATGATCACTTTGAAAATGATCGTACTAACATTGAATAATATTTGTATAAAATGTCGTTCAGAATTAGTATAAATAAATGAATCTGTGCTCCTGGAGTTCATTAAAGTTTGGATTGTGAAAGGAGTAAGCCAAAAGGTTGGCACAGAATCAATTGCTCGGAACCTATCATCAGAAGTGGGATTACCCAAAAGGAAGGAATAAAAAGAAAAAAAAAAATATACTTAATAAGTGATGGAAAATAAGAAGAATTTGGACAATGAAGAAGAAGAAGAAATTTCGGAGGACGTTTACCAAGAAAAAAATAGCACAATGGTCATCACAGCTGATGCATTGTCGAAGTTTTTGAAGACTGCCCAACTTAAGGAACGGAAAGAGGATGGCATCATTGGATTTCCCATTTTTGATCCTGACCATTCACGAGTGGACATTATCAAATGGTGTTCTGACATTGACACAAGAGTGGAGCGTGACAATTTGAAAGATTTTGATGTTCTACCTCGTGTACGTTCTTCTTTGATGGGACGATCAAAAGCTTGGTTCGACAAATATGGATATCAGCATTACTCTTGGTCTGACTTACGATCATCTATTATCCACGCATTTTCAAGTGGGACGGACATTGTAGCTCAACTCAGAAAAGTTGCTAATTCCGAAAGCAAAGAATTTGGATCTTATTCTGATTTTGTGATGGAAAAAGTATCACAAATAAACCGGTTACCATTTGAAGTTCCAGAGGATAAAATTGTCAGAATAGTTATTGGCTGCATTACAAATTTGGGATTAAAAAATTCTCTAATGTTTGTCATGCCAACCTCGATTCAATGCTTAATAGACCATTTATCATCTATTACTGAGCCACCTCGAAGACAACAAGATGTATCTGTATTGAACGATGGAAACAATAAAAAATTTAACACCAAACCTAGTGATGAAGACAACTTTGGGTTTCATAACAAGAGGCCTCGCTTAGAGACAGAAAAAAAGTGCTTCGAGTGTGGAAAAGTTGGACATCTCAAAGCAAATTGCTCCCGATTGAGTTCAAGAAATCGTTTTAAGCATGAAAGACTTGAAAATGTTAAAATATGCTCGTATTGCAATAAAGCTGGACATGAGGAAAGAACTTGCTGGTCTAAACAAAATGCTGATCAAAGAAAAGTTAATTTGTGCAATGATGTTTTGATGGCTGACAATACCACAGATGTGTTCATTAACGGAAGATTATACCATTGTTTATTGGATACTGGTTCTGATTGCTCATTACTAAGAGCGGATATTGCAAATCAAATGTCACTGAAGAGGGTTAGACACCTTCTAAGCATCCAAGGTATTTCCAAGCATCCAATTCTTCTGACAGAAAAAGTGACTCTGCTGGTTGAATTTGAAAAACTTAACACTGAAATAACCTTCTATATAATTGAAGAAATGTATCTGAAGAACGAAATAATAATTGGACGAGATGTTTTAAGTGATTCATCACTAGAAATTAGAGTTGATATGCATGGATCAACCTTGCAGCGAAAAGACCATCTGATTTCATCATCTAACGTATTAACAAAGAAGATCTGTGAAGCCACTCCTGACCAAAACTTTCAAGTTGAAAGTTTGTTAAACAAATATTCAGCATCCATTGTGAAAGGATTTCCAATAACAGAGGTACAAACTGGTTCATTGAATATTCGTCTTAATCAAGAAGTGGTTGTAAATTATAGACCATACCGAATGGCTTTTTCAGAGCGAACAGTAGTAAGTCAAATAATAAGTGAACTTAAGAGTCAAAATATAGTTCGGGATAGCAGTTCACCATTTGCCAGTCCAATTGTATTGGTGAAGAAAAAGAATGGACAACATCGTCTATGTGTCGACTATCGAGCATTGAATCGTGTAACTGTCAAAGATCGGTATCCCTTACCACGAATAGAAGATCAATTAGATCGACTCTCTGGCAACAAATATTTTACATCTTTGGATATGGTGTCAGGGTTTCATCAGATACCAATCGAAGAAAGTTCAATAGAAAAAACTGCTTTTGTTACACCTGATGGCCACTTTGAATACTTAAGGATGCCATTTGGACTTGCCAATGCTCCAGCTGTTTTTCAAAGAGCTATCAATAAAGCACTGGGGACCTTGAAGGACAAAACAGCTCTTGTCTATATGGATGATGTTTTAATACCATCATCAACTGTTGAGGAAGGAATCAAAAACCTGGATTTAGTATTGAAAGCATTGACTCAAAGTGGATTTTCGTTGAACATTGAAAAGTGCAAGTTTTTGAAAACCGAAATCGAGTATCTTGGCCGAGAGGTTTCTGCTGAAGGAATAAGGCCTGGAAAGTCAAAAATAGAAGCTCTTGTCAAATCAATTTCACCTGCAAATGTGAAACAAGTTCGACAATTTATGGGACTATCCAGCTATTTTCGAAAATTTGTTCCAGAGTTTGCTGCTAAAACTAGGTGCATATCCGCATTAACAAAAAATGATGTTAAATTCAACTGGACAAGTGAGTGTGAAGAAGCTCGGCAATATATAATCAGGCAATTGACCAACAGGCCAGTGTTAGTGTTTTTCGATCCAAATCAACCTACTGAACTACACACTGATGCGAGTGCTTTGGGTTACGGTGCTATCTTGTTCCAAAGAATAAATGGACAGCTGTATGTAGTAGCTTACTATAGCCAAAGTACAAAACTTCATGAAGAAAAATATCACAGTTACGAGTTGGAAACGCTTGCTGTAGTAAACGCTGTCAAAAACTTCCGAAATTATTTGCTAGGAATCAGGTTTACTATTGTAACAGACTGCAATGCATTGAAAGCAACTAAAGAAAAAAAAGATATCCTGTCCCGAGTTGCTAGATGGTGGATCTATTTGCAAGACTTTGAATTCAATATTATATATCGTAAGGGCAAGACTATGCAGCATGCCGATTATTTAAGCCGCAATCCACCCCAAAAGACTTGTTATCAACTTAACAGTTTATCAGAAAATTGGCTGAATATAGAACAGTATTCCGACGCTGATTGCATTGAAATAATCGAAAAAATTAAGGGGGGAGACTTGGATACTACTTCACAATACGTCATCAATAATGGATTATTGTACCGGAAAATTCAAGGGGAAAATAATAAATTATTGGTGCCACAAAATTGCCGTTTATCATTAATGAGACGTTATCATGAAGATAATTGTCATATCGGATGGGAAAAAACGTTAGCCAAGATGAAAGAACACTTCTGGATGCCTAGAATGTCAAGAAATGTACGAAAATTTGTAGAATCATGCTTGATTTGTCTGGTAGCAAAAAGACCCTCTGGAAAAAAACAGTGTGAACTGCATCCTATTGAAAAAAAACCGATACCTTTCCACACCATTCATATCGATTGTATGGGTCCATTTCATGGAAAAGACAAGGAAGATAGCCGTTACATTTTAATATTCGTTGATGCATTTACAAAATTTATAATTTTATTTCCGTGCAAGACTTTACAAGCAAAAGAAACTATTCAACATTTAAACAACTTTGTAATGCTGTTTGGTGTTCCAGCTAAAATTATTAGTGACAAGGGAACGAACTTTACAAGTGAACATTTTCAAAATCTTTGTACATCATATGGTATTGAACACCACACAATTGCACCGGGTATAAGTAGAGCAAACGGACAAGTTGAGAGATACGTTGATACAGTGGCAAATCTCTTACGGACTAATTTGGAACTTCACATGGAACGACGAACCCCTGAAATGAGTGCTTTGTTTGCAGACCTAAACATTGAAACTGGATATGACAATTTTGATGCTTTACGCGAGTTGGCAGATAAACGAATTCGTGAAAATGCTGGAAAAATGAAGACTAGGTTTGACAAGGGTAAATGTACTCCAACTAAACTAGAAATAGGTGCTACCGTTCTATACAAAAGCAATCAAATACGGAAGTCTAAGCTAGACGTTCACTTTAAAGGCCTTTATGAGGTCATAGGCGTGTTGCCGAATGACAGGTACAAGTTGAAGAAAATCAATTCCAAAATTGTAATAGTTGCTGCAAGAGAAACTATTAAACCAGTACCAAAAGAAAATTAGAAACATTATGTAATAATGTAAGTTTTATGTTTCATTATTAAATTTTATTAAATTGTTACCAAGTAATTGGCTGAAGTTTGAAGAACTTTTGGTTTTTGTTAAAAATTATATTATATGTGCTTGGGCTAAATGGTATAAGACAAGTTTATGCTCGAGAGCTAAACCTCTGAGCTTATAGTTTGTTGATTGTGGAATGTTTTGCGAATATTAGTAGACAAGCTGTTTGCCTCTGAGTTACTAAGGTTTGTTGTTAATGGTACAAGACAAGTTTACGCTTGCGAGCTAAACCTCTGAGCTTACTATTTGTGTTTAATTGTTTTCAAATTATTATTTTGTTTCAAAATAATGACGGTTATGGATTGTTTCATCGAGAACGATGAAAATTGCAGGATGGCCGTGTTATAGTTGAAAAGTACTTTGTTCTAAACAACTTTATATGATCACTTTGAAAATGATCGTACTAACATTGAATAATATTTGTATAAAATGTCGTTCAGAATTAGTATAAATAAATGAATCTGTGCTCCTGGAGTTCATTAAAGTTTGGATTGTGAAAGGAGTAAGCCAAAAGGTTGGCACAGAATCAATTGCTCGGAACCTATCATATATATATGTAGATATGTAGATATATGTAGATTACGAACTGAATTAAGAACTGGAACAGACACAGCAAGCTTAAGCTTGTTTTTTTTTTTGGTGCCACCATGACTAAAAATGCCTAAACCTATGAAGCCAGGCAAGGTCAAGAGACTCGGTCAACTTTTTAATTACCAATTGATGAGTTTGCAACCTCCAGAATTAGTTGTCCTGCTTTTTTTGATCATAAAGGAGCCTCCTACCTACGATTCTGCGGCTGACGTGGTAGATTAGCGATACTGCCTTTCTATCCTTTATCAGCACCGAGTATCTAAATACGGGAAAGCGTGCATCGGGCGCCGATTAAACGCACATCCTCGTAGTACTGATTTTTTGGGTTATGGTAATGTTTGTGCTCTGGTGTTCTATGTAATCCAAGGCAGCGTCTAGGGCACTGCCTCTCAAACACGCGAATGTTTTCCATTTGAGATGCGCCAACGTTGAACCATACCAGGCAACCATAGGAAATCATTGGTCGAATAAGGGCCATGTAGCAAATCACTTTCACCCTGGTGTTAAGTCGACTGTATATTATGTCTGATGCAACCAGATGCCAAGTTACTTTGATACACTTTTATTCGCCAGTTGTTGTCTGTCTGATCCTACGATCACTAGATTCTTCCAGTTCTTTCTCGTATCTTTTGAGGCTCCAGACAATTAAATCCTAAACAGAATAGTTTCCGATTTCTGGAAGTTTATGTTTAACTTCAAGTCATCACAATATGGCTGAATCTTGTCGAAATCACGTTGCAAGTTCTGATGACCTCGACTTTTGGAGCCGTTCTGTACGCTGTTAAGTCATCGGCGTTCACAATTTCCTGAGTAAGACCACCACTCAGATCGCTGGTATAAATGCTAACTAGAAAAGCGAGTTAAGTCTTCATTTCAGAGGCTAAGCTTTATATTTGCTAAGACTTATCTACTTTATAACTGCTAAACTCACAATTCATCTTGAATCTACAGGACAGCCCAGAAAAATAGTAAAAGTTATGGTTAGCCTCAGAAGGAATGCGATCAGAATCAAAACAAGTGGCGAAAATTTAATAGGTATTTCTATTTAATAATTTTAGATGAGACCATCATTTCGCTTAAAATATATAATAATATTCTTAAACCGACAGTTGCTAAATTGGTTGAGTTCCGCTCATGTTAATTAATTGCCTTAGTTCCTGATATCATTTTCTTAAAAGTATGATTTGAGAAATGGTGATTGGAAATCCGTTAGTTTACGCAATACAGTGTAGTTGACACATGAATTCAAACACCATCCTAATTCCTTACTCTAGAGTTAGTCTAGACACTAGGCCCTTATGAAGATTAGGTGCCGCTTATTGATTTTTGATCTGCGATACCAATAGATAATATTTTTAGATATAATATACATTATTTTTAAATAACTCGTCAATTCAATACTGTGAAAATATTTTTATTTTTTTCAAATTGTTTAAAAAAATCAAGACTTATCAACGTCTTGCACCTCCTCTACCCCGACCACCACGGCTTCTTAAGCCACCACGAACACCTCTCGTACCCCTTCCCCTTCCTCGATTTCCACGACCAGATTCTTTCTTTTTGGCTTTCGATTTAGGTGTATCATCAATGAGTAATGTTTCAAGAGGTAGACTATCCGGTAGAATAAAATATCTTATGTTATTTCCTCGTACGCTTAATGATTCCAGTTGGATGGGATCTCTGTTCTTTATAGTCATTTTAACTGTTTTTAAGTGTGTATTCATGGCAACATCGACACCAGTTATTGTCCCGTGGATCTGCGTACCATTCTTTAATTCTACAGTTACTGTTTCGTGACTCAATTTCATCAGAAATCTACAAAACTTTTGTTACCACATATAAAAATAGATTATTTTATTTCACAGATACCTGACTAGTTTCATTTTTACAGATTTGTTCAAATTTTTCTTAAGAAAAAAAGAATTAAATAAATGTTAAACGTTTATAAGACAATCAACACAACGGCCATTTACTGAACTGCAACTGTAAGCTTTCGATTCAAGCAACTAAACCTTCAAGGACCAAATATACAAATATAAGAGATTGTTCTCTAAAAGGATGGACATTTGTTTGACAGTCCGATGGCCATTGCGAATCTTTCGACATCCATTACCTAGTTTACATGAAGAATCCAAACTAAATTGAATCAGGATTTAGCGCCGCATATACCGAAATAGAATAGAAATAGAATTACTCGATCCGATGGGATCGAAATAGTTACCCTGGTTACAAGAGGAGATCGAGGAATCGAATCGAAATTGAATTCAGATTTCGATCCAGGTATATGATGTCAGTGGATCGAGGAATCGAATTGAAATAGAATCGAAATAACATTTTGGTTATATTTGTGTGCGCACTGTGTTGTGACTTCGTGAGCATATTTTCTCAAATAATTCAAACAAAATAATGCTAACAACAACAACACAATACAGAGCACCAAAATAAACGCATCTCAAAACAAACAAGAGAAAAAATATAACACGCACACAAGCAAAACCTCACACACCTATAGGCGTTTTTCTTTTTAAGCTCAGAGCAGAGAACTGAGTTGTCAAAAAAAGATCTGTGTTTCTTTTTTAGCTCAGACACATCAGAGCGCTCAGTTTGTGTTTCTTTTTTCAATCGGAGCTAGCTCGGAGCGCGCTCTACGAGCTCTAAATAAAATGACCGAGCGAATGGAGTAAAAAGATGAGCGCGACTATGTCACTTTTTTGTTCATGTGGTATGACAGAGACAGACTGCTTTTGGCAGTTCAGTGCTTAAGTGTGTTTCTTAAATATATCGGAGAACTCTGATCAAACTCTGCTCAGAGCATACTCGACGTGCTCAGGCTCTGCTCAGTGCTCTGTTCAGAGCTAAAAAAGAAAAACGCCTTATAACTCGATTCCCCGATTCGGGTTTACAAACAAATTTTCGATTCGATTCACCTCGTTTTGTGGGATCGGATTTAGTAATCCTATTTCGATCCGATCCGGGTATACGCGGTGCTAAATCCTGATTCAATTCGGATTCAATTCTCCTTGTAAACTGGGTAAGTAGCTATTACTCGATCCGGATCCCACTAGACGATCTAGATTGAATCGAATATATTACTCCTTTTACAAGAGGCGAACGAGAAATCGAATCGAAACATATAATTAGATAAATCACAATATCGCGTTAAGGCCCAACTATAATAGGCATAAGCTAGCATATGCGCGCATAAGTAAACGTGCGAATACAAGGAATCTCAATGCGAGTGAACATAAAGGCCCAACTATAATAGGCATAAGCTATCATATGCGTGCATAAGTAAACGTGCGAATACAAAGAAACTCAATGCGAGTGACCATAATGGAGTCCAGCTCCGTTTCGTTCAATTTTTCTCAGTTTCGTTCACTTAAGCAAACATAAGCAAGAGCGATCCCAGTCGCTCGCTGCATAAGTAAAACCTGACAGCTTTGATCAAATATGCACAGGCCAACTCCACTGGAGATAATTTCTCTCAGAATGTTTGTCAAGGCAGAAAATATCCAAATATGCCCATAGAAAAAAGACAAAATCTTCTGATATCAAATATATCAGATATCTCACATTTAGTTGGAGAGAAAAATCTCCTGTGAATTTCTCATTCTGTTTCTGATTCTATTGTGTATTGTGATTGTTGTGACTAGTTCTTGCTTAAAACAAAATTAATTAGTTAATAAAAGAAAAAAGAATCAAAATAAAACAAATTAATTTGGTATTGAACTCCATTTTTTTTAAACAAAAATAAAGTTACCTTGAATCAAAAAATCAACAAAATTTTACAGCTGCGAATATTATTTTGACATGTAGATACGTGAGCAAAATTTCATTATGGGTATGCGCCGTCATTTCACAAACATAAGTGAATTTTCGTTGGGTTTTTGACATAAGCTTATGTTTGCTTATGCCTATTATAGTTGGGCCTTTAGGTCGGTCAGGCTTTCACTTTTCAAATAGAAACTATGTATTCTTATGAGGCAATCCAAAATAATACCTCAGGCTTTGCTATGACTATAATATAATAAAATAATATCGTAAACGCTCGAGCAAGGCAAAAGTACATAGATCTCTTTTCTATTCGGTCGGGCGTTTGACAGCTGAAAAGCTATTTGTTGTCAGCTGTTTATTGAATTTTGAAAAATGAAATGTTATTTTCTTTTTGTTTTCAATGACATATAGTTCGAATGACAGTGCCGGTGCACATGTAGGTACACTACACCTGAAAACGCCTACTTTTGTTGTTAAAATGAAAGACGCGGTTTAATTGCTTAAGACGATTTATTAAGCCAACTGTGCTGACTCGTATATATTTTTGTTTTTTTAATGTTTATATGTGTATGCATATAATTTATGAGCTAGAATTTTTTTTTGTTATTCATTACTAGATTATAATTATAATAGAAACTTATATATTTTGTTGTTTTATATTTTATTTATAGTTTAGTTTGTAGGGTTTAAGCAGATTATTATGTATTTTCTTATTTATTCCAAGAAGTTTATATTATTTTCTTGTTCTATTTCAATTGTGAATTTCATTTTGTTATTAATGTTATTTATGTATTTATGTAGAATGTCTATTTGTCTTTGTGTTCCGTCGAAAATGATAAGAGTGTCGTCGGCATATCTGGAATATAAAATTATATTTTGATATTGTTTGTTGTTGTTCGATAATATGTATTTGTTTTCAAATTTGTTTAAATAAATGATCCCATTGCTGAACCTTCTATTTGTATGTAGAATTTGTCGTTGAATGTAAAGTAATTTTGTTTTAATACTATTTTAAGTATGGATATTAGTTCGTTTATTTGTTTGGTGTTGATATTAGCATGTTTCTGTAAGTTTTCTTTTAAAATTGCAAGTGTTTCGTCGATTGGTATATTTGTATACATGTTTGTGACGTCAAATGAAATAAATTTGTATTGTGGTAAAATGTGTATATTTTCTATTTTTTTCACCAAATCGGTAGAGTTGGTCACACTGTTATTATTTTCTAATTTCGTGTTGTTTTTTATTATTGTTTTTAATAATTTGGATAGTTTGTATGCGGGGGCGGTGGTGTAATTAATGAGAGGTCGCACTATATGACACAGCACTCACACATCACACAAGAAGAAAAGAATAAACTACACAATAAACATAAACAAATAAACACATATTTGACAAGCATCAGTGGCAATACAAAGGAAAACATCAAAAAACACCTGAAGATGAAATAAATATCGAAAATTCCGAAACGCGTAGTACATAAAAAATAATAAAAATAAGTTGTGTATAAATAAAAAGTTTTATTTTTTAATATAAATAAAAGACTTTATTGAAATAATTTTATTTTATTTCTTTAGTTAATCATTCAACACAACTTGGGGACTAAAAACAAAATGAATCATTTCTTTAGCTTTATTGACTGCATATTGTAACTTGATTCTTAGCTCGTGAGCATAATTGTCATAGTTATCTGTTTTTGTTTTAGATTTTTTAGATTAGATTAGATTGGTTTTTATTTGATAACGTTGATTAAAAAAATTGTTTACAAAGTTTACAAAAAAACAAAAAGCATGGCTTTACTGCCTAGTTGACAAATCATAAAAAATATAATAACATAAGCTCAATACTATATTTAAAAACTTTCATTTATAATTCTACTTCTATATAGAAGAGCTAGTCTGCAGAATTGGTATAAATTTTCAACATCCATATTATTAAGCAAGAGTATAGCTTGATTTTTCGTTAGTATTTCACTACCAAAAGTATTCCTTCTTATTTCTTTATAAGCATTCGACATCTTCCAACAAAGTGTACAACATCTTCCCTTTCCTTTAAATTGCACAAGGAGCATAATAATGGGTAAGTCATCTCTATGAGGTATAAAATTAAGCTGCATAACTTCACCTCTCAACTTAACCATCATTGAAATTTCTGCTATGCTATTATCGTCCGTAAAATAATTCCTCTTTTCCAAATTGTGATTTAGTTGACAGTAGAGCTGCCTGTATATAGATTCTGAGGCGTCATTCATGTATTTCTCTCGTTGTTTAATGTCCACCGTGGAAATGAGCTGGTATAAAGAGGCTTTTAAATCAGCCTGGTTACTACACATAAGTTTAAGTTCCATTCCACATTCTCTTGCCAAATTTATCCAATCAGCACACCAACTTGTTTTGGTTGGGCAATTTGCCATAGACGTGTTCGTAAGGTGATACCCAGTGTCTTCTATATGTGGTGATGTGTTGTATGCAAATGTAAAATATGGAACCCATTTGTTCCATTCATTATCTTTGACATTTGATAGTAAAAATTCTATAAGTACTCGATGATTTCTTTCAAGTGCACCTATATGTTGGTGGTGGTATGGAGAAGAGAACATTTGTTTTATTTTAAGAAGTGAACAAATGTTGTTCATAAGTTCGTTATTGAATTCTGTACTATTATCTGATTTAAGAATTTTGAAGTGAAGTGAATATCTAAGGATAAATTCTTCTTTGCTGTTGTTTTGGCATCTTTTGATGTCATAGGGTAGGCGACGACAAATTTTGTCAGTTCACATTGCATTGTCAAGATATATCTTTTTCATTTGATATTCGTAATGGTCCGACTGTGTCGATTGACACTATCCATTTAATTTTATTATTGTTTTCCCTATACCTAAATGTCCTCCGTGTGCAGAGTTATGAAATTCATCGATAACTTTGTATTTAGTTATTTCATTAAGTACTTGTATGGAGGCGTTATAAATTACTAGCTAATTCCCACCCTCTCGCTGTGTGCATTGTAAGTAGAATTTGTCGTGAAGTAAAAATTGAACCTGGGTAAAAATAATTTAAAATTAAACTTCGTCTCACCCCAATTTTAAGCCATGTGATAAGCTCCAGAGTGATAATAAAACTCAGAAAATTTAAATTTCAATGTTATTTATTTGAATGGAAAGCTAAGTTTAACAATATGTTTTCCGGGTCAAAACAAAAAACGACGATTTGCGAAAAACAGAAAATTCGAAATTAATTTCACACACTTCCAACGATTGGTCAATGGTCATGGCAAAAGAGATAAGGAAACTGAATCCGCTTTAATTGGAAGATCAGTTGTAATAGTTGGAACCCGTGTGATAAGGTCCTCTTCTCCTTTGATCATCTCCTGTCCTTAATAAGATTGTTTTCAACAGTTTCTTGAATAACATTTTCCATTTCGTATAATTAAGATTTTAGATAATTTTAGCTTGCATCGTTTTTTTTTCACTAATTTCCCGACTTTTTGTGAACGTCTTCTTTTATAAAAAACTTCTCATGGCTTACAGATTGGAAACAGATTGTACTGAAAAATATTGTTGTTGCTTTTTCGATTTTTCGGAAATTATAGTAACGAAATATCATTAAAAATGTCAAATAAAAAATTAAAAAGAATTAAAATGCCTTTCCAATTTTCGTCCCATTTTAGATTTTAATAATTTGAATCGACTCTGAGAAGGAGGAAAAAAATTAATCCTATGGCACTAAAATAAATGTAAATTTTCGAAAAAGGAGGCCACATTCCCGTAGATCTCAAAGTTATTGGACAAATCTCAATTTGCAGTGCATATCCTTTTCGATTTCATTTTATTGTATTGCTGTTTATTTAACTGTAAGAAGAAGATACAGCTCATTTTATAATGACATCTAAATGGAATAGATTTCTGGTACTTTTTTGACTTAAGAACTGCATGACCATATTTTTGAGCAAAATGTTTTATAAATACGAATTAATGAAACGTTACATAGAGCCTACATAAATCTGTGTGCGCTGCAAAATAAGAATGTTAGAGTGCCATAAATATTTCAAGCGAAAAATACATATATGGATTTTTATTTTGTAAAGAATTTTTTTCGAAAATATCATTTTTATATACCAACAATTCTCTACAAAATGCCAAAAACAAAATTGAAATTGGTACATAAATACGTGTTAGGCGGTCACACACACATATTTAAACAACAAAATGGTTCCAAAGTTTTCCTAAATACATTTGAAAGGAAACAAAATGAAAATTACACAACGGTATATTGAAAACACTAACTTTTTTATTTTATAACTCAAAATCACTTCACGTTTAAAAATTAAAATTGAGTTCGGAAAAAAAATAAAATGTTTTAAGTTAAAAAAAAAAAACTAAGTTTAAAGCTAAATTTTTAACACACAAAATATGGAACTGTCGATTCCGAAAAATACTTGCATATCCTCGAATACGCCTTAATACTATAATTCGAGCAAGTTCGTGGAAACAGTGCCAAAACTGTTAAAATATGTACCTATGTTCTTGATGTTGCAAAATTCCGTTTTTATGAATCGATTTAATTTTTTGATATTTGTAAAGAATGGTTTGTTCGAGTATAACTCTTTTTCATATAGAAACCATCTACAGATAATTCCTTACAAAAGTCAAAAAACCAAATTAAAATCGGTACATAAATGCTAGAGTTAGGCGGCCACACACACAATTTTGAAACTCATTTTTATATACATAATATAGATAGATTATTTTTAGCTTAGGTTCTGGCCATTTATCTTTATACATATTTGTATATATTTCTTTAAACCTTTCTTTCTCAAAGTGTTTAAATATTTCATCATTGTTCATTAAGGCTAGCTTGTTTATATTTTCTTTGTTCATTCTGAATGTTAATTTCTTCAGTGTCGACTCTAGTGTCGCTGAATTATCATTAGATCCTGTATACGTATACGTATACTTATTATTAATATATATTTTTTTTTAAATTCATTTTTATTTTATTTCAATCTTACAACTACTTAAAGCTAGACAAAAATTCTTAAAACTAGCATGATATATCAATAACTTACAACTAACTTACTGGCCCTATGCGGACGCTCTAAGTTAAACTAATATCTTAATGCTAAGGCCTTTCGGCGTGAGAACTAACTTAAAACTAAATTTCTATATCTTTTTTATCACCAAGAAGAATTGCAAAAAACTTGGTTTCTTTATCGGTTTTTATTTATTTTTTAAAAACTTAAAACTAAAAATAAATTAAATAAATAAAGCTAAAGTAAAACTAAAATAATACTACGTAAAACTAACTTAAAACTAGTTAAAACTAAATTAAAACTAGTTAAGTCTACTTATAACTACTTATTTACTTACAACTACTTAAGACTTCTTAAGAACTACTTACAAACTAGAACAGCCACAGTAAGTTTTTTTTTTTAATTTAATTATCTTTTGTTTTTTTCTTTTTTGGTGCCTGCTTAACTTAAAAATACCTAAACCTATGTAAACCGGCCAAGATCAAGAGACTCGGCCAACTTTTTAAATATCAATTTGAATTTGCAACCACCAGAATTATTGGTTCTCCTGCTTTCCCTATCTCTCCGGTCCCGATCGGACACAGTCCTACTGAACCGAAGGCGCTCAGCTCCGTCCAGTGCGAGGACGTCTCGATCATAAAGGAGGCGCCTATCTACTGTTCTGCTGCTGACATTATTATATTATTATTTATATCTGATGTACATGCTTCGTCAGGTTCGAATCTGGATTCGATGATTTATCGCTACATCTCACGTGAATAAAAATTTCATCAATGTTTATTTTTGAATTCCTAGCGTTTTTATCAATATTAAATTTTAGTTTCTTTATATTTTTGACGTCATTTGTGGATATGCCTTTCAGATTTCAAGTTGCGCTGGCTTCTCTTGAGAGTTGCATTTCTCCTTGTTGTTCATATTAGTGTTGTTGAACATGCCCTTGTGATAATTAATGTTTTTTTTACGGTTTCATCGATTTCATTTGTTTTAATATGTCTGAGTCGATCTTTATTCTAGAAAGTGCGTCTGCATTTGTATTCATTTTTCCTTTTTTGTATATTATATCAAAGTCATAATCACTTAGGTTTACCCGTAGTTTTAATGATGGATTTTTGTGTGAAAATAGGGATACTAAAGGTCTATGGTAGGTGATGACAGTAAATTTTCGTCCGTACAGATATGGTCTAAAAAATTTTATACGCCATAGTGGATTGCGAGGAGTTCTTTTTCTATAACAGGTTTGTTAAGGTCATGTTTTTGTAATGATTTGCTTGCGTAAGATATAGGAAGATCTTTGTCGACTATGCCTTTTGTGATAGAATTGCTCCTAGTGCATAGTTTGATGCGTCAGTTGTTAAAATGGGTGGTTCTATCAGTTTATTTTTTAAACTATCAAAAGCTATTTGACAATTTGTATCCCACTTGAATTTCGTATTTTACTCTAAAAGAGTGTTTAAGCTTTGTGCAATATCAGCAAAATTTAGTATAAATCTCCTGTAATAATTGCAAAATCGTCTAACATTATTTCAAACATTTAGTTGTGCTCAGTCGATTATTTATTTTGCTCTGTGATTTCGTCTTATTTCTTCCAGTTAAAGTCCTTCGTTTAAATCGTTGTAGTGTTAATTCGCTGAATAAGTGAATTTTATGTAATTAATTTTGTTAATGTTTCTTGTGGCAGTGTTTATTTGTTAGATTTTTTTAAATTTTTGTGACTAAATCTTGGTAAGATCTTAGCAATTATTTTTGTTTTTTTTTTTTAATTTACTTTGTCTTTCGTCTCTTATAATACCTATTTCTTTGTTCTCAGTTTTTCCCCCTTCTTAAAGCTCTTGTCTGTTATATAAGGCATTAGCAGTTCCTATCACCTTAAATACTATTCTTTTTCCCCTCTTACATTGAATTTCTCTCCCTCTCACTTTATTTCTTTTATATAACTTAAAATAGTTTTCTTTTTTAATTTAATCCTATCTTGTTAACAAAAAACTCTTCAGGTGGTAGCGATCTCGAAAGTTCAAAACATGTGTTCGCATATAACTAGGTTCGATCCCCGGATAACAAATTTTTGTTTTATTATTTTTTTAATTTATTTATAATTTTTCACTATTTTTCTTTTTTTTAACTGATAATTAACACACAAATATGTCTTGTTTCGCATCTAAATGTGTTGATAATTCCAGTACTGCTCCACTTTACGCTTGTCATGAGCCTTGTGGGAATCTGTACCGCCCTAAATGTATTGGTTCGACTAATGCATTTATTGATAAAGTATGTAAGGAAAAGTTTGTATATTGGTACTGTCCCCATTGTCGTAACATTTTTTTATCTAGTTTAGCTCTCAAAATGTCTTCTTTTAAGGCTGACATTTTGAAAATATCAAAAGAATTTGAGGCTCTACGGAAGGTGCTTGAGACTGCTGTCGTGAATTTAACATTATTCAACGAAACAAACAGCATGATGGATAGATCCACTTCCACCGAAGATCTTTTATCTAATAATTCCCCCTCCGCAGATCCTCCCGCTGACCACATAACCCAACAACCTGTTTCAGTGCCAAACTGTATTGACAACAACAATAGAAAGAATAATAAATAAAAAGATGTCGCGATAACTCCACCACTATCGAAAACTCTAGCCCCCCTCCTAAAAAGGTCTCGCAAGATAGTTCTTTAGTAAATACAACAGATATACCCACGACTTCTCAAAATAACAGTTGCCCTTCTATGCCACCACCTGTAAATCCTGTAGTCACCAACACAATAATTACAACTTCCAACCCAAGATCCATTAAATCCGTTTCCAAACCTAAAACAATTTTCATCTCTCGTCTTCACCTCGAAAAAACTACTGAAGATATTATAACCCACTTAGTTTCCTTGAAAAGCTGGAATCTAGCGCATCAATAAAATGCACAAAAATAAGTAAAATCGGTAACTTTGTTTTTTCCTTTAAAATAATAACAAATCCCATACACTTTGATTCTATTTGCAATACAAATATTTGGCCCTCTGATACTCTAATCAAAGAATTTTCCAGTCATAAGAAACGCAGTTCTCCAAAAACTATTCCTACAAAAAACTAAGTAGGGTAACCGTCTTCTATCAAAACTTAAGAGGGTAACGTAGTAAAACTTCCAACCTTTTTAAAAATTCCCATTTTCACATGAAATATTTGCTTTTACAGAAACTTGGTTAAACTCATGTTTCTTTGACACTGAACTTTTTCCTCAAGAGTTCTTAGTTTTTCGAAAAGATCGATACGTCGGAAATTCAAAAAATCTTGGAGGAGGTGTGTTAGTTGCGGTACGAAACAAGTTTGCTTCTTCAGTTATTCCGTTCCCGTTTATTTTAACTATTGATATAATATGTGTTAAAATTACTATCCACTCTAAGTTCTTATATGTTCTCAATGTATACATTCCACCGAAAAGTCCAGGAAATGCTTATGACGAAATTGCATTAGCTCTAGATTTTATACTTAACTTGTCTTGCTCCAACAGCAACATACTTCTTGTAGGAGATTTCAATATATCCTACATTGACTGGATTCAATCCAAAGATGAATCTTATCAAGTAGCTACCTTGACCTCTTCCCAAACGGAACTTATAAATTTAGATAAAATTAATTGTTTTGACTTATATCAAATAAACTGTATAAGGAACTCTAAAAATCGAATTCTCGATTTAATATTTTCTTCTGACGCAATAAGTACTCTTGTTCTAGAATCTAGAACAGGAATTACTAATGTAGATAATAACCACCCACCCTTGGACATTTTTTTTGACTTAAGCAGTCATAATACAGTTAAATGTAACGATTTTGATTGTTCTTATACCTTCGACTTTAGGAAGACAAACTTTGAATTATTATCGGAAAACTTAAACAAGTCCGATATAAATAAAATTAATTTGACTCCATCAGTGAATATTGACGTTGTAGTAGATCATTTTTATAGAATCATCAATGACCGTCTTCTTAATTTAGTGCGTTTAAAAAAATCTAAAAATACAAACTTTACCCACCCTTGGTACACGGCCGAGCTACGAACATTAAGAAACAAACGTAACAAAGCCTGGAAAACTTACATTCAAACTCTTTCCTTAAATGATCACGATGCTTACATTACTCTTTTCGACGAATTTAAAAATAAATCTAAGACTTTGTACGACAATTATATTGCTGAAAAGAGCTACTATTTAAAAAATGACCCTAAATCATTTTGGAAACTTGTTAACTTAAAGAAAAATAGCGATGTCTATCCACTTAACTTTACTTTTGAAAATGTTGCATATCAGAATACCTTCGATATTTGCAATGCTTTTGCATCAAACTTTGAAAACTCCTTTGTTAACGAAACAATAAAACTAGATGAAGATTTTTTCAATAACATCAAAACATCTCAAATTTGCTGTAATAACATCTCTAAACTGCATGACACTATCTTAGATATGCTTTCTTCTTTAAATGATGATTGTTCCTCTGGGCCTGATGGTATTCCTCCAATAATATTAAAACATTGTAGAGATTCACTAGTCCAGCCCCTTTCGTTTTTATTTCAACTTTCATTAAAACAAGGTAAATTTCCATCTATGTGGAAAAAATCTTTTCTCCTTCCAGTTCACAAAAAAGGTGACAAGACAGACATTAAAAACAACAGACCAATTGCGAAACTTTCAAGTATTCCAAAACTCTTCGAGCAGGTAATATGTGAAACGCTTTCCTTTGTCAGTAAAAGTATTATCTGTGAACAACAGCATGGTTTTGTTAAAAAACGTTCTACTGTAACTAATCTTCTTACTTTCATGAAACTGCTCTAATGAATTAGAAAAAGGTAACGAAGTTGAGTGTATTTATACAGACTAAAGAATTTGATCAATTAAACCACAAACTCATAATTTTGAAACTGAAAAATTTCGGTTTCCCACCCTTTTTTACATCTTGGGTTAAATCTTATCTAGAAGAAAGATCATACCAAGTAAAATTCAGAAATCTCCTTTCTAATCCTTTTGTTGCTCATTCAGGTGTCTTTCAAAGCAGCCATTTAGGCCCATTTTTATTTATTCTGGCTACAAATGATGTTGCATCATGTTTACGCTCGAGTCAGGTTCTCATCTTTGCAGATGATATGAAAATTTTTAAGACGATAAAATCTAGCCTCGACCGTGACCTATTGCAAGAAGACATAAATAATTTTAATTTTTGGTGCAAAAAATCTAGGTTGACCTTGAACCCACTTAAATGCCAAACAATGACGTTTTCGAAAAAACGAACTGTACACACCCATGACTACTTTAAAGATTTAGGAGTCTTTTTCAATACATCCTTAGATTTTACTGAACATATAAATGTTATTGTTAATAAAGCAAACTCCATGCTAGGCTTCATAAAACGAATGGCAAAAGAATTTAATGATCCTTATGCAACTTTATCCTTGTATAACTGTTATGTAAGACCACACCTTGAGTACGCATCTCAAGTGTGGAATCCATTTTATGAAACTCATATTAATCGTATAGAAAGTGTTCAACGTAACTTTATACGATTTGCATTAAATTGGACAGACCCCTACAACCTTCCACCCTATGAGCATAGAATAAAGCTCCTTCAGATGCAAACTTTAAATCAAAGACGTAATATTATTGATCTTATATTTATATACCAACTGTTAAATGCCATATTGATGCTCCTCTTTTACTTTCATACATTAGTATTAACTACCCAATGGGATCTCGCCTCTTGCAAAGATTTGAACTTTTTCATATTGACTTTGGCATTAATGAACCAATTAATCGTATGTGTCGATTGCTTAATTTAAATATTTCATCTATTGGGATTAAAAACAATATTTAAAACTAACGCCCTAATCGTTTAGTTATTGTGTTATTTTTATGTTTTTATTTGTTTTTACATGTATGTACATTATGTACACCTGTAAATATTTTGTTAAAATTAATCTTCACGTGAATTGTTAATAATGTATTTCTTTTTTTTATTTGTATTTTGTTTTAATAATTGTTTATATGGTGCATGTGTAAGTTTAGAATACTTGTCATACTAACAACTAACACATGCACTAATGATGAGCCATCGATATAGTAAACAGCTTGCTCTAAGCTGACTATATTCGAAATCCTGAAGTGTAAAAATAAAAAAAAACATCATCTGCATTTTTTGGTACTGGAAATTCTTTAATCGTTTTGTGTTTAGCAGTTTTAGTTTTAACGCCATTGTTTGTAATAAGATGACCTAAATAGATTACATCAGGACACAGAAAAGTAAATTTTTCAGGGTAGAGTTTTAAGTTGTAGCGTTTTAATCTTTCAAGAACACGGACTAAGTTTTCGTTATGGTGTTTAAGACTGCAACCGTATATGATGATGTCGTCTATGTATAAAAAGGCTTCGGATTCTAGTCCAGTTAGAGCGATGGTGAGCATTCTTTGAAAACTGTTGGACGATATTTTAAGTCCAAATGGAAGTCTTTTAAACTGATAGTCCGTTATTGGTAGAGAATGCCGTGAGTGGTCTGGAGGCTTTGTGAAGTTCTATTTGATGAAAGGAACTTGTCATGTCTAAAGTTTTGTGTACCAGAGTTTTGGGAAGTTTGTCTTAATTGCATAATTACATTTGTATTAGTTTTTTTTAGCTCTGTGGCCAGATTTGAAGCTTCTGTAAGTGTTTTTGGTTGAGATTCAAATACGGTCTGTTTGATGTTGTCGTTGAGACTATTTTTGAAGATGTTAAGTGCATATATGTCATTCATTTTACTATCACGTCTTTTTGTTCTTTTGTGGCTTGTGCTCCTAGTTCTTTGATCTTTAGTTTATTTAGCTCAGTTATGTTGTTCATCTTTAAATTAAGTCACAGAAAGATTTCTTTGATAAAAATTAGATAATGTATTTTGAACGTGTGGTATTGTTAAACTACTCTTATATCTTTCTTGTAGTAGAGTTTTTAATACATTAAAACTCCTTGGTTTTTCGCAACCTAACGCTGTTTTAAAATTTGATCCTTATTCAACTTGGAAAACAAATTCTATTAATTGGCTTGTGCAAGTGGGTTTTAAACCTTTATTTATTATTTCAACTATTTTTAGGTAATTATCATACATAGTTCTTTATAATTACCTGTAAATATGGGAATGGCTTTCATAGCTACTGTTAAATCAAAGTCTGTCATGTTGTTTTTTGTTTTTAATTCTATCTTTAAGGTTTCTGTATGTATTTCTAGTTGTTCTGCTAATAATTTTTTTGCGTTGTTATAAATTCCTTCAAATTCTAATTTGAAAGCTTTGTCAATTTCTTCTTCTTGGCCATCTTCAAAAGTGTTGAATTCGTCTTTAAGGTTTTCTAAAATTTTAAGTTTTTCTTTTATAGTATCCAGTTTGTAAGGTTTCCCTGAACTTTTTTTTTGTGAGGATGTTTTCTACTTTGGATTTTTCCTTCTTCCATTTAACTAAGTAAGGGAAAGGTTAAGTTGTTCAATATTTAATATTTTTTTTTTCTTAACATTCGTTATATGGTTTTTATGTTTGTGTATTTAATATTTTTTTTTCTTAACATTCGTTATATGGTTTTTATGTTTGTGTACATATTTTTTTGAAATAATTGTTAACTTTATAAGCTATATATAAAATTGTTAAGATATGTAATTGCTGCTGTAGAGATGTATTCTAGAATTACTGGCATGGTTATCTGTTCTTGTATGTTGTTGTTAGTGTTCACCACTATAGCCGATGGCTTGCTTTGGCTTTTTCCCATAATATGCCTTTTTAAAATTTTTTATTTTGGTTATAAGGTCTTGTTTCGTTTGTCTGTCTGTTGTAATTGTTATTATACGGTGAAGGTCGGCAATCTCTTTTCTGGTCCTCACTTGTCTTCCATAACGTGTACGGTTTCGTTTTTTTTTGTTGTTGTGCAGCCTGTTCTCTGAATTCTCTTGTGTTGGTTTTCAGTTTGTTCTCTCTTTGTCTGTATTCTTCAATAGAGATGGGCTTAGGTCCGGCGTTGATTGGCGTTGGTATATATGGTTCTATCTCCTTGTTTGTCGTGAGTGCTTCTGGTACGTATTCTTCTGAATTTTTTTTTATGTCGACAATACATTTTTCCCACTTTTCTACAAATTTGTCAATGTAGATATTTTTTGACATTTGAAAAACTTTTGGGGATTTGTTTCTTTTCAAAAGGGATTTGGCAGGATCGCCATATAATGTGTTGTAATTGTATGGTTCTAAGTTTGGATTTAGTATTTAAGCGTACCACGCTCTATTGGTAAGGCGATGACTCGCCATAAGATAGAGAGTAAGAAAACAAAGCAATGCTGCTTATAAATGTATATGCTTAACTCTGATCTATTTTATTTAAATTAATTCCTTATATACTATTTGCCTAACTGTTATACTTATTTTCCATCCTACTTCTACAATAAGTTTTCTTAATCAAATATTATTCTATTTCCTTATTGGCTACAATGTATAAGCTAGGATCTTATTACTATTGAGTGACAAACAATGCAATCGAGTGGAATGGGATACAAAGTGACAATATTTTTTGATATGACTAATCCACTCGAATGCATTTCAAATGTTTTGAATGACAGTGGCGGTGCACATGTAGGTACACTACACTAGCAATAAAGCGATTGAGAGTGTAAAGGTCAATATTTATTAAATCACTTGGATCATTTTAATAGAAATCTCCGAGGTGTGATTTTCGTTTTTGTGCTATTGCAAGACAATGGCAAAGAAGGTGAGTGACTGACTCTTCTTCTTCCTCATCCATACAGCTTTTACAGAAATCATTTGCCGGAGCTCCAAGCCGGAAGGTATGTCTGACTATAAAGCAGTGTCCTGTAAGGACACCTATAATGGAGCAAATGTACCGTCTACCAATCGAGATGAGTTGCTTTGAGCGTTTAGCATCAAACTTTGGCCAAATTATTTTTGTTGCCATACAGGTGAGTGAATCAGGCCACCTGCGATTCACCTTCTCAATGGTTCTTTGCTTTATCATGAGTTTATACGTAGCTAATGGTATACCGATATTAGATTTGTTATCTAATAGTGGTAGACATGTTCCATTTTTTGCAAGTTCGTCTGCTTTGCAATTATCTGGAATGTCTCTATGGCCCGGCACCCAGATAAGGTAAATGTTGAATTGATCGGCTATCTCCACCAGAGATGATCTACAATTTTGGGCTCCTTTCGAATTAGTAGAGACTGATTCTAAGGATCTTATGGCAGCTTGACTATCCGAGAAGATGCGTACATCAGTTAACGATATCTCGTTTTACTTGAGCCAAGAAAGCAAGAAGTTCTGCCTGGAACACACTTTAGTGTTTGGGTAAACAAAGAGAGACTTAAGTTTAGTCTGTCGGAGTATACGCCGCCACCAACTCCCTCATCTGTTTTGGATCCATCGGTGTAGAAGTCGATGACTTCTCCAGTCCACGGCACCGCCCGTTGCAAATATTTTTACAGTTTTAGTGAAACTTTGAGTGCAAGTCACGCACGTCCAAGGGTGGAGAGCACCGAGACCGAGACTATCCACTCCTACACAGCTGTAATGAAACCAGGAGCCACATGATGGATTGTCACACTAAACCATATTATCCAAAAAATCCGATGGGCTACAGTGCTGCACGCTTTGTAGTTATATTCTTTGGCAGCGTTTTTTCGAGCGATGGATTTGGCAAGGTAGTTTGCTCGGATGACAGGTGGGGTTCTGGGAAACATTTAAGTTTTCGTTCCAGGGTGATACCTTTAAATGAATTTTGTAAAATGTTTGTTTTCAGTTTTTGTGAGCCCACGTTACTAATAGACAAATAGAAACAATTTAATTATTTATTCAATTTAATTACTTTAGTGATATTTTTGGTGGGTCACAAAATTATTTTTGTTCCAAAATAGTTTTTACTTTTTATTCATTTATAGTTCTTAAGATAATCTCCAAAAAGGGAAAAAGAATGAATCACCATCTGTCATTCGCGATTCGACAATTTAACACTATTGTATGTTGGCTCTGTGTGCAGGGTTGTTAACACGAACAGTGTTTATATGTAAATCGAAATAATAATTTTGTTACGTTATTTATATAAAAAAAATATCCTAGAAACAATAAACAATCATAAATTATTTAATTCAAACATTAAAACTGGAGTTCTACGATTTTGTGGAAATCCAAGATAACATCGTCGTAAAGCTTTTAAAAAACCTAATATGTTTATTTTTCCTTTTTATATAAATTGCAACATATGGACCGAAGACTGAGCAATTTAATGTGTGATCTATCGACCAAAAACTTAATGTTGGTCGGTGATTTCAATGCCAGAATAAGTGATAACCAAGTTACAACTCAAATGGATATATCTAACTCAGCACTTTCAAATTACTACAATAGAACATCCAAGGATATAATATATATATATATATATCAGTGGCGAGGCGTGAATAATTTCAAAAGGTAAGTCGGAGAAAAATTGGTCACCAAAATATTAAATTCCAAATGATTACTTGAAATAATTTCGTGTAATGTGTATCTGCGTATCAATCTGTATGAATCTTAAAAAGTTCCAACTATTCCAACTGAAGTTCCAAATAAAAATATAATTATATAATATAGATACCAATATATTGTGATACAATAAATTAGACTAAATGGCTGAAATATAGGCAGTACACTGTAAACCTACCATAAGAATTACTCTTTTAAATCAAAATTATAATAAATATACATTATATTCCGTAATGATATTAGCTTGCAACTCTAAAGGAATATCAAATAGTTATAAGAGTTTTAAATTGAAATTTAAAAGATTTTTCTTATATTTATAATGTTGAAAGCTACCTATTCATTTAAGTTAACATAAAGTCTTATATTATAAATATAAATTAATCAAATTACTAAAGTTTTTTAACGAAAAATATTTCACACTTTAAGTTTCAAGCTTTCAAATCTAAATTTTCAATATTCAATTTCACACCGAACACAAAATCAATTCAAGTGTTGCACTGCGTTCTGCTTGTAATTTGAATTTTTAAATAAGTATAATCTTGTTTGCAAACTTCCACATTGATTAGGACCAATTGTTCTACTTTATGAAAGTTGCAGTTGTTTTCATATATACATGCTACTGGGAAATGAAGTTGCAACCTTAACCTTTGAGATTTAGGATCCACTCCAGTGGATACATTCATAAAATAAGTCGGAAAGAAGCGAGTTATTTTATTGCAGAAACATCTTCAACGTCAACCTGCCTGATACATGTTGATTCATAAGCGCAGTGATTGGGAGGTGCACAGACACACATTTTTTAAATAAGTCGAAGGAAACCGAGTTATTTTTGTTTCTACGAAACCCACCACCACCTCAAGCAACATTGACATGTGCACTGCGCATTGTGCAACACACATGATTCATCAGCTAGACTCTTGAGTCAGGTCAAAAGAATGGGGATACACACAAATTCACCAAAAAATAAGTCGATGAAAACTGGGTTATTTTGTCCCATAAGAAATCGTGTATTAAACAGAGAGGTGTCAAACGCAGTGAACAGTATATGAAAGAAGAGGAAAGAGAACAGATTTGTTCTATTCAGGGATATGTTTTGTAACCCGACATATTTCGAGTTATTTTGTTGCTGGTATAGTGTTGTATTTGCTTAGGAGCAGGTTGATAAGCAGACGAGATGTTTTGTAACTCGACATTTTTCGGGTTATTTTGTTGCTGGTATAGTTTTATATTTGTTGAGGAGTAAGTTGAAAAGCAAACATGTGTATACATTGTGTATAGAGTAAAATTGAAAGCAAAGTTGTTAAAGTATTGTTGAGAGCGTGTGCAGGTGTGGGAATAAATTATATTCATGTCGCCAGAAGCTTAAATTGTTAAGTATCTAATTTTCAAAAGGTAAATCGGAAATAATCGACTTATATGGACGCCTCGCCACTGATATATATAGAAATGCTACAAGTGTATGATAGATTTATTTTGAATGGATGCACAGAAGGTGACTCCGACGGGCATTTCACTTTTGTTGGTGGACAAGGAAAATCGGTTATTGATTACTGCACGGTAAATAACGATTGGATCCATCTTATAAATACATTTGAAGTTTTGAGTAAACAATTTTCTGATCATATGCCGTTAGTAGTTGAATGGAAACCTCACTTTGAACTACAACAGGGATCCCTTAGTTTGATGCCCCGATTAAAAAGGAAAACTGCAAATTTAGAAATATATCAACCCTATTTAGATGATTACCTTTCTCACAGCCCTCCAACTTATTTGTCAACTGCCGCACTCACAACTCAATTAACAGACTCCATAAGATATTTTGCAATCAACCCTACCCCAAATTCAACGAATTCTTTTACCCAAAAATGGTTTGATGTAGAATGTCTTAATGCCTGAAAAAAATCATTCGCTCTTTTGAAAGCCTTCCGTAGATGTTCTTGTGATCAAATTCGAAAATGGTACATTCAAGCGAATGATAAGTATAAGAAAATCTGTTTTATTAAGAAAATCAATTTTGAATCTATGCAAGCCCAATCACTCAGTCAAATCAAAAACACAAAACAGTTCTGAAAAATGGCAATAGAAATTAACGGTTCCCACAACTCTATAGGCTTAAGTGTTTCTGTAGATGACCTATCTGAATACTTCAAAAATCTTCTTCAAATCAACCCAACAACTACTTTCTCATACGCACAGCCGCTCGTTTGTGATGATATTTGGGAATCTACTATACCATTAAATGAAATACAACTCGTTCTCCAGACAGCCCCAGGTGAAGATGGGATATCCTACGAATATTTTAAAAATGCATCCCCTACTTTTTATAACCATCTACATACACTTTTTAATAAGATTTTTGAAAATGCTGATGTGCCGTCCTCATTTAAAAATCGATAATTTTTCCAATCCATAAGAAAGGTGATCTAAACGCAGTTGAAAACTACCGAAACATATCCTTAATGAATGTCATTGCGAAGATATTCTGTGGTGTTTTCATTAACAGACTTGAAAATTGGGTGAATGTAAACAACATTCTTACGAAGGTTCAAGCAGGCTTTAGAAAGAACTATTGACCACTTATACACATCAATGGTAAAAGCATTTCAAACCAGAAACAAAAAGTATACACGTTGTTTGTCGATTAAAGCTGCATATAATTTGTTCAATCGAAATGCTTTATTTTTTTAACTTTCTCAAATTGGAGTGTCAACAAAATTCATCTAAATAATTCGTTGTTTGCACACAGGTACTGATGCCGCAGTCTGGGATGGCAAAACATATTCAAAACCATTTAAATCACTTACTGGAGTAAAGAAAGGATGTCTTCTCAGTGCTCTTCTATTTGCTCTCTTTATTAATGATATAGCTGAGCACATTGCAGGAGGTGTCCAAATTGCTGGTATCGTAATAAATGTATTACTCTATGCCGATGACCTTTTCTTATTATCCGAATCAGCAGAAACCCTGCAATTGATAGTAAATCGTCTTTCGGACTATTGTGACAAGTGGGGTTTAGTCATCAATACTGACAAAACGAAAGTAATGGTCTTCTCGTGTTCAACTCGGAGTGAAGTTAGGAACACCTGGATACTTAATGGATGTTGTTTAGAAGTATCGAAAGAATACAAGAAAGAATATTTGGGAGTTTTACTTAATCCAACTCTCGATTATAGCAAGCACCTTGTAGAAAAAGCAAGAACTTCACAAAGCTTAATTAATATTACTTGGAAGAAGATTTTCTCTAACGATATAAATCTTTCAACAAATTATAATATTTTCAATGCAGTCGTGAAATCTTTGCTTTGTTATGCTGCACAATTATGGGGAATGCAAGAATACGAGAAAATTGAAAAGTTTCGAAGAAATTTTTTAAAGAAAATATTCAATATTCCCTTAACCGCACCAAATTATTCAATTTATTTTGAAACAGGCCTGTCAAAACTTTTTGCTCTAAGTCTAAAGATACAGGCGAACTATTTAATTTAAGTGTTGGGTCTACAGGAAACTCGGTTATGTAAAATATTGATGCGCTATGAAATTCGGAATAAGGACTGATGAATGAGGTCATGGGAAAACATTGCTGATTCCTTTGGAGAAGTTGTGCAGATCAATTTCTAATCTAAACCGGATGATAGAAAATGCCCGTCAACCGGAGAGCAGATTACTCTAAAGCCAGCTTGATCATAATTTGTGTGACAAGAACTACTTCCAAGATTCTCTCTTCTATAAAGATATTTCCTTAATTTTTAAATCAAGATGCGAACTTTTACAACGGAAGCTTTGACCAATTTTGTAATTTATGTAACTTGAGAGCTAAAGAAGATTGCTTTCATTTCATTAGTGTGTGTCCAATTTTTAACCAGCAAAGAATAGCATGCTTTAGTAAAGTAACCGGTCGAGCTGACGGCTAAGCCAATGCTTAAAAATTCATGAAAACTTTTGTAAATTTATATGATAACTTGTATTAAATGAATATTTGAATTGAATTGAAATTTGAATCATAAATTGCAGTGTAAAATGATTAAGGCAGACAAATACATTACTTTTCACAGGCTAGTTCAATTATGTTTTTTTTCGAATAAAGTGATGTAAATTGATTATATTTTAACTAATCAAGCAACACAATTTACACTCTAAATAAACTAAAACACCATTAAATTATTTAAAACTAAGAATAAATTTTTGAGATAAAGTACAATGTACTCTGTCAAATTTTCAGGGACTTACTCTTTTTGAAAACGTTTTTTTTTTAAATGAAAAATTACTTCTACCGCACCTTAGTAAGTTGTACTCAAAACTCATTGTGTCCCTGTTTTAATGCGATTACGTTAGTGAGAACTAACACCATTATGAAAAATGCCTTACTTTTTTCCAACAAGGGCACTTACTTGTATTCTTCTTTTAAGGCCGCACAGTTGAAAGTTTCGTGAAGCTAGTTTTGTCAATTTTTAAGTTTTATTATATCCAAAGAAATATAGAATAGTGTTTTCATTAGTTCAGTACACGCTCTGACTTTCCTCACTACGCACTGGGTTCGAAAAATTGAACAGACCTAGTTTGCACTTTTAATAACCTCATTGAATAAGAAATAGAGAAAGAGGCATTTGTCACATTATACAGTGTACGTGAGTGAATCATTAAAATAAATTAAAAAAACTAATTTGATGCTCATCTGTCATTTTGCCTAGCCGAATGAGAGTGTGGAAATATAAGAATAGTCATAATTAAGCTGTTAAACCGTATACAAAAGTAAAACAAAATTGATTCTTTTAAAAATATGCGATATTTCATTTAAAAAATACAGAACAATATGCGGTGCTGTTTTAAATCGTGTAAAACACCTATAAGGATAGACAAAAGTTTTCGTTTTACAAGTAACTTTTGGCTCAACAACAACACAAAGTACTTTGAAGTGATGTTTTTAAGGTAATTACACTGTCTTAAAATACTTTTTAATTGATATTTTATGGTATTTTTCCTTAAAAAAGCAATTTTTTTGAAAATAAAAATTTACTTTTATCATATGATTTATCTGATTCATGTGAGGATAACCTGTCAAAATTATAAATTCTCGCACAGCAACAGATTAGTTTTTGTTGGTGAGCGAGCAAAATCGTTGAGCGCCGGTAGTGGAGAATTATTTTTCTACGTTTTAACTGTTCATTTCAGAAGAATGTATGTAACTATTGAGTAAAAGTATAACTTTAAATTATTAGACTAAGGAAAATATCTTTGATACGTGTTTTTTTTTCATTAAAATAAAACATAAAACTAAAACTATATGTATTTTCATTTCTCCATTTCCCATTTTGAGGTTCCCGTCATAGGTAAGTTTTATTTTATTACTTCAAGCTTGCCTTGTTCGTTATTACAAACCAGCTAAGCAAATAAATCCAAAATAAAATTAAACTAAACTAAAAAAAATTTCTTTCAAGGCTGCAAACAATTTATTTGGGCGCCCCAGTAAGTAGCAGTCAACTTTCAATTCGACCCTGTGTGAAAGCATTTGGGTATATGCAACTCACACAATTATTAAAAATGCTTCAATTTTTTCTCGCTATACCTCTTCCTGAAATTCTTATTCAATGAATAACCTAAAGAACGCATCGTATCCATTGTGTCATTCCTATCCGTTTCATAAATCAATGTCAACAATGTCCTTTGTTGCAAAGATTGAATAAGAAATAGAGGAAGAGGCATATGTCACACATACAGTGTACGTGAGTGAAGCATTAAAATAAATATAAAAAAAACACTTCTGATGATCATCTGTCATTTTGAATAGCCGTACGAGAGTGTGGAAATAAAAGAATAGACATATTTAAGCGTTGAAACCATATAAAAAAGTAAAATAAAAGTGATTCTGTTAAATATATACTACATTTCATTTAAAATAATACAAAACAATATGTGGTGCTGTGTTAAATCGTACAAAAACACTTATAATAAGGATAGAAAAAAGTTTTCGTTTCACAAGTAAGTTTTTGGCTCATATTCAACACAAAGTAATTTGAAGTGATGTTTTTTAGGTAATTACACTATACTTTTAATTGATATTTTATGGTATTTTTCCTTAATAAAGCAATTCTGTTGAGAATTAAAATATACTTCTATATTGTGACTCCTCTGGAGACGATCTGTCAAATTATAAATTCTTGGACAGCGTCGAATTTATTTTTGTTGGTGATGGCAAAGCGCCCAAAATCGTTGAGCGCCCGTAGAGAAGAATTATTTTTCAACTTAATTGACAAAAATTGTTCAAAGTAACCATAAGTATAATTTCAAATTATTTGACTAAGAAAAATATCTGTGAAAGCGTTTTTTTTCATGAAAATAAAACTTAAAACTAAAAACTATATGTATTTTCATTTCTAAATTCCCAATTTTAAAGTTTCTGTAATAAGTAAGTTTTATTTTATTACTTCAAGCTTGATTTCTTCGTTATTATAAAGTAGCTAAGCAAATAAATACAAAAAAATTTCTTTCAAGGCTGCAAACAATTTATTTGGGCGCCCCAGTAAGTAGCCATTAACTTTCATGTCGACCCTGTATCAAAGCATTTGTGTGTGTGTAACTCACACAAGTATGAAAAATGCTTCACTTTTTTCTCGATATGCCTCTTCCTGTAGTTCTTATTCAATGGTTGCGATTTATACCCTGGTTACAAGAGGAGATCGAGGAATTGAATCGAAATTGAATTGAGATTTCGATCCAGGTATACGAAGTCAGTGGATCGAGGAATCGAATTGAAATAGAATCGAAATAACATTTTGGTTATATTTGTGTGCGTACTGTGTTGTGACTTTGTGAGTATATGTTCTCAAATAATTCAAACAAAATAATGCTTACAACAACAACACAATACAGAGCACCAAAATAAACGCATCTCAAAACAAACAAGAGAGAAAAAATATAACACGCACACAAGCAAAACCTCACACACCAATAACTCGATTCCCCGATTAGGGGGGTTCACATTATCAAATATGTATGACAAACATGCTTGATTGACTGGAATTTGAGAATGTGATTATGTGAACTCTACATCAAACGGCTTGTCAAACATGCTTGATGAAAATCAAAAAATTTTGATATTTCGGTGGCTTGACAAACATATTTGATAATGTGAACGCACGTTTGTCAAACCAGGAGGAAATTTCATTCTTAAAAAGATGTCGATATGCGTGGATCTACAATAGGAGAACAAATTAATAAAAATAAAGAGGTGGATGTGTTGAAAAAAGAATATTTTGGGTGTTTTACACATTCTTTTATCCATATTCTTTTTCTTGCCATTGCTTTTCTTCTCGTTCCTCACATTCAATAAAAAGTAGAGCCGCTATAAGTGCATCCGCCATGATCAAAATTCTAAAAAAAAGTGATGTTTGACAACACGTTTAATGAGTGCGAACTCGAAGGCATCAAACCAACAAATTATGATCAAGCAAATTTGTCAAACAACATATAAACATATTTGATAGTGTGAACCCCCTATTCGGGATTACAAACAAATTTTCGATTCGATTCACCTCGTTTTGTGGGATCGGATCGAGTAATCCTATTTCGATCCGATCCAGGTATATGCGGCGCTAAATCCTGATTCAATTCTCCCATTGAATAAGAAATAGAGGAAGAGACATATGTCACACATACAGTGTACGTGAGTGAAGCATTAAAATAAATAAAAAAACAATTCTGATGATCTTCTGTCATTTTGCCTAGCAGCAAGAGTATTCGCAGGTAAGAAAAAAAGAACATTTTTAAATATATAGAATTAACTATCATTTTTGTATTATTAGACATGTTGATTGGAACCCAAAAGGAGCCTTGGGCTACACTTTTATTGGTGACGGAGATGATAGCAGTACAAAAGCATTTTCGAAGGACATATTAAAAACTCGGGTCATTTCGGAATTATTACAAAAATGATAATTGAAATATTTTTAAAGACAAGGTATTTTTATATTGCATCACGAAGTAACGAAAAGTTATCAATTAGAAATAAATTGACAAAAACTGTTCATTTCAGAGGAATGTAACTATTGACTATAAGTTTAACTTAAAATTATTTGACTAAGGAAAATAACTGTGATAATAATAAAACTTAAAACTATAAGTTTAACTTAAAATTATTTGACTAAGGAAATTATCTGTGATACTAATAAAACTTAAAACTAAAAACTATATGTGTTATCATTTCTCTCTTTCCAATTTTGAGGTTCCTGTAAAAGGTAAGTTTTATTTTATCATTTCAGGCTTGCCTTGTTTGATATTACAACACAGCTAAGCAGATAAATTAATTATTTATTTGATAAAATAAAATCAAAGTAAACTTTAAAAAAAAATTCTTTCAAGGCAATTTATTTGGGCGCCCCAGTAAGTAGCCGTCAACTTTCATTCCGACCCTGTTTCAAAGCATTTGATTGTGTGTAACTCACACAAGTATGAAAAATGCTTTACTTTTTTCTCGATATGCCTCTTCCTGTAGTTCTTATTCAATGAATTCTCCTTTTAAACGTGGGTATTATTCAATGGATTTAACCGAAACGCTGCTCACGAAGTTAATTTTTTTAACTGTGTGTGTGGCTTTTCATACATACTTGGAAAATTGGATACATCAGCTGTTTTTGTTGTTGTTGTTCATAACATTGCTGCACAAGTGAAAATTCTAACAGCAGATTATCCATTATCAAGTATTTTTTAGTCAAAACACAATCAATAACAATGGAAATGGTCGTGAATTAGTTTCGCTCCGTATAATTAAGAAATCTGAAATAATAACATTAAGACTAAATTAGTCTTCGTTCTTTCATTCTTTATCCAAAAATATTAACAAAGCAAAAAGAAAATATTGTGAACCTGTTTTAGAAAAAAAAATGAAAAATTGGTAAGTTTAAATTTACGATTGATTAAAATAAGATCAGACGGTTTGTGTAGATACATAAATTTTAGTAATTTCGAATACACACAAATTCTACATAAATGTCTATAGCAACACGATTTCTGTTTTCCACATATACATATTTATGGTTCATACGGTACGGATTGTGTATTTTATCAAACGAAATATAAAATTTGTTTTTGTATGCTTATACACAAATATGGAATACATAAAACAATTTAGTTCCGACGATTTACATACATATATACTGCTACACAAATCAAAATTATTAAAATATTTTTTTTTATGTCAACTCGATTGTATACATATACATATATTATTTTGTATTGTTCTGAGCCGCAAATAAATTGATGCATCTACCTGTCGCTAAACAGGACATACAACAAACATATGCTATTTTATAAGGGATGTTCAACAACTGGAGCATATCTCTGCAGGTTCATGAGTATAGTAGTTTTTCCTACTCTGGCTCTCAATAATTTTATACATTTTTTTCTGCTTCATGATGGGTTAAAAGGGGTACCGCTGGCAATTTCGTGCTTTTGAAGATGTACAAAACTTTTCTTCAAAAGATGGTGCAGTTTCGGTTATTCGAGTATAGAGAAGCGTTTTTCGCTGTAATGTCAGCGACATCATTACTTTCAATTCCACAGTGTCTGGATATCCAAGCAAGTATTATATTTCTATGGTGGTACAAGCAGTTGCTTAAAATTTGGAGTGATCGACATTTATTTGCACAATACTAAATCCCAAGTACACCAAGGTTGTTTGTCAGAACTTTTTTGAGCTACGGAAAATGCTCTCACGCCGCTTTAATACTTTTTTCGCATTCCACAAAATACAAATAGTTTAAATTATCGGAAGTGCTACCCATTAGTTCACAAAGTTCTTGTAGATGACTTCCATGATTATCTTTCTTAAAATTCTTATTTAACACTTTTTTCAACAGACACTAATAAAGTAATAACAGCGGCAGGTTGGGAAGCCATAGTGCAGAAAATCAAAGAGTTTTGGCTAGTGAAAATAGGTGGTACTAGCTTCATTCAAAATATTACGACTTTTCAAACATGCCTTCCCTCAAGTATTTAACGATATTGAGGATAAACACCAATAAAAATTCAATACTTTCCCACTATTTTGCAAGATCCGCTTTTGCATCATACCACTTGCAACTTTAGGACCCTATCCATCAACTCAACTATTCTTTTTAATTGCTTTCTGTGCTAAACGTCATATATATATAAAGTTCTTATAGACGACGACGCCCTCAAAGAACTTTCAAAGCAAAGTCTATAAGGGCGGCAGTATATTAATTTTATTTATACCTATTTAAAAACGTTCGAGTTTTCAATGAATTTGTGTAATCGACAAGATTTGTGAGGCAGCTATTTTCAAATCCCACAAATAATTTGAATACATAAATATGTAGTACACAAATATTGATTTTTGTTGCTGACGAGACGATATGTTTATAAACACAAATTTGATTTGTTATGCTATACACATATGGTCATGGCTTCCGTCTTATAACGTTACATTGTACGTGTTTCTTCCTTATTACTAGAAAAACTGAAATGCTAATCTGATTTTTAAACATACGTCTGAAAGATCTGTTCAAAATCTAATTTTTGTAGAAAAAAGTTTTTAATTATCGCTTTTAGATTTTTAAATATTCCCCTCCGAATTGGCTGATAACGTTACATTTTTTGGAAGTAGCTGTTGAGGTTACTGGACATATTTAAAAAACTCTGCGAAATTGGTGTGCTAATTAATTTTTTTTCTTTTAGAGAATTGAGATAAAATTCCAATTAACAGTTTACCATTTTTTGTTTAAGAAAAAGTTATGTTTGCATGTGTTATTTGAGGTCAAATGTGTGTCTTATAACGTTACAGAAAAAAGTCTTATAACGTTACCTTCCGAATTCATGTGTGAAAATTGGTGAAAATATGACTGAAAGGAAAAATTCTAGTAAAGTACAAACAAGAAAACAAATTTATATAAAAAAATAATTTATTTACCATAAGGTACTTCATTTTTTGTTATAACGTAATTGGGTGGAGAAAAAAGCCAAAATATAACCGAAAGGTCCAAAAAAATTGATTTAAGAAATTTTATGATTAGAATCGACACCAAACATCATTCTATGCAACACAACAAAAACTTCTCCAAAATTCCCATTTTTGTAAAATCGTATTTTAAGGGGGGAGGGTGGGTGGTGGTCCAGGTAAAACAAACTCATTTAATCGTTTTAGTACACCCAAATCATATGATACATGATTTTAGAGTAGCTTTCGATGCTTAATCCATTAAAACCAAAATTGGAAATTGGACAACTCTGTAAGAAGTTATAGTCCTTTACAGTAAATGTTGTGTTTTTTTAGAAAAGGAGGTAAAATATTTTTAAAATTTCCTTTAAAATTAATTTTTCTTCGTCAAATTTGAAGCAGATAAATAATTTGGCATATAAATAAAGAATCAAGACAGTTCACTAATATATTTGAAGTCCAAGAAAGTCTTAAACTTCATCTTCATTGACTTTAGCAAAAAATGTCTTATAACATTACACATCCTTAACTATTGTTCAAATGAAAATGGTCGCCTTATATATATATATTTTTTTAGTTTTGTTAAATAAATACAAAATACTCAATAAAATTCAAAGAATTCAATTTCTAAAACTTTCATATGAAAAGTAAAAAAACTTATATTATTCAGGTAAGGTAAGATCTTTTCTTGAAAACTTAAGTGTATTAAAAAAAAAATAAATTATTAAAAATTATATAAATTACCTTTTTACGAGCAATTGAATTTCCGGTCATTTTTAAAGAGCTCAACAGCCTGACTTTAACTGTGGCTTAGATCAAACTAGAAATGTTTATACTGTTGATAATGATATCGATCGTTCCTATGAGATGTATTCTCTCAAAAAATGAGCATAAAAGCGGTAAATTCTAAAAAAAAAAATGCCACTCGGTTTCATTTCTCGAAGCCATGACCATATGTATAACAAACAAATTGTTTATGTATGCTATTTGTGTTCATCAAATTTTGTGGTTCAGATGTTTTGTTTATATTTATGACAGAAATACACAAAATTATACACAATTTTTTGTGTATACATAAATCGTGTGATCTAAGCTAACTTATGTATGTATGTACAGTGTTTACCAGCTTAAATAATGCACCGCATATCTTTGCTGAAAAACTTGAAATATTCAGAAACATTGGTAAATTAAATTGAAAACAAAATGTTATCTAATAAATAGGGTTTATTTAAAAGGGGTAATCAAGAGAAAATATAATTCACGTGTAAACCATTTAAATAATTTTTCCTTTAAAAAAATCTCAGCTTAAATGATGTACTCATTTTTAAAGGTAAATATGTAGTATGTCCTACTATTTTGTCGTAGGTATGATGAATAAAAAAACAATATTTTCCCAGGTCCCTCTGTCTTTACATCACGAAATTAAATAGCTGGAATTGGATTTTACGATACGGAACGTCATACTAGCTTTGAAATTCGAAAACTTGTAATAAATCACTTTAATGATGGTATGGATGGGAAAAGCCAAAGAAAAATGTCGGAAATGGTAAGAATTAGTTCTTTTACTGTTCAACACATTATTGAGCGTTATGCCCATGAGAATCGAATTGCTAGTAAGGGAAAAAAGCCAATTAAATATTGGGTAAAATAAAACCCATGTTTAAGGCACCGAAATTTACTGAAGAAGTGAAAAAGTAGAAAAGTATTTGGACTAAAAGTGTAGTGCTAAAACCATACTACGAGTGCTAAGGGATTGCTAATTTTAAAGGAAGGAGTGTCCTAAAGAAATCATTCATTAGTAACAAAAATAAAACTACAAGTCAGTCACCGTCTAGCTTTTAAAGCTTTCACTTCGTGTTGACTTTTTCTCTGTGGAAGTTGTCTAATAATCAGCTTACTTTCTCCCTCGCTCTCACTGAGCTTAACCTACCTTTAATTGTGTAATTTCTTTGACCACGTGTAATTTTTTCTTTTTTCCCGAAGGAAACAAAATAAAGGCAAGGATGGCCCCGGGGTCAAATAAAACTAAGCCCGGGAATAGGTTCGATATTCTAGCTTCACTAGAATTCGAGCCGAAAACAAAGAAGAACAAAAGTTCTTCTTTTGATGAATTCCCAACCCTACCCAACACCTCTCCAACTAAAGACCCGAAATTTATAACTATAACATCGATTGATGAAAAGAAACCATTGTCTTCTGTAAGTATTTTCGTTATTAGAAAAGCAATCGATTCTATAAGTACAGAGTACGAAAATATATCGCAGTTAAGAGACGGTAGTATTCTTATTTTGACTAAATCAAAAAAAAAATGCCGAAAAATTCTTAAAGGTTACTAACCTAGCAAACCAGTGCCCAGTTTCAATTAAAATGCATACCAACCTAAACTCCTCAAAAAGTATAGTTTACGCCCAGTGTTTAATAAACATAAATGAAGAGGAAATTATTAGTGAACTAAAACCACAAGGTGTAACCTCGGTTTACAAATTCTTAAAAACAAAAGATAACACCCAGCATCCTACTGGCTTGATGATCTTCACTATCGATAGATATCAACCAGTGTTCCCAGGTTTTCAAACGAAAAATCCCCTTTTTTTGGCACTAAAACCTTTTTTCCCCTTTTTTTTCTTTAAAATCCCCTTTTTTCCAAATATTTTTAAAAATTTTTGTTAAAGTGTAACGAGTTTTTTTTTTGTTGAGGTCCTTGCTGGCACACATTTCATCCCTCGCTAGCTCAGGAGTGGATCCTTTGACCTCCTCGTTAGCAAAAAAAATATGCCAGGCTTTGCATCTAGCTGTTAGTGATGCGCGAGATGATCTATACCCTCCCTTCCTGGTTGTTTTCTCGCTAAACAACCCCTTATAAAACACATTCCTTTTACCCCGTCTTTCTACCTCGTTTTCCTCATCTCCCCCCTTTTAATGAAAAATCTAAAGATTCATTTTTTTTTTGTTCCTATGTATATAACAATTTATTTATTAATATCATAATCAAAAAAATCAAAAAAAAATTTTACATTGTTACAATAATCAGGCTAGTAATTAAAATTTATAATTTCAATTCTTAAATGTTTTATGAATTATCAAAAATAGGTATGCAAAATTTAAAATGTCTGATTAAAAAAAAGATAATGGTATAAATATACTTTCGCGCAATTATTATTTCTTTGGAAGTAATACTGGGCAATATTTATATAGGTAAGTATTTGTCTCAATACGACATATAATTAAAAAAAATCACTCACCCCAAAAATACGATGCAGTGGCCACTCCCTCGATGATTCTTGGCTTGAGGAGGCGATCCTTTATACGCCTTAGGTGTTTAACAATTTAGGTTTATAAATTTTACCACTTTCACTTAAAAAAAAATATATAATTTGCACTGTACACAACAAGCAATGATGTTGACTTCAACTGTATTTTATTTTCAACATAATGCATTTGTCAATACCTAAAAATGATAGAATATTGACGAACATCAAGTTGACATTTTTTTTACAATAACTACAAAATGGGAAGTTATCAGTGTGGGTTGCACCCAGCCTCTTTTTATATTTTCTAATGGGTTGTCTAGATTTGTAAATTTTTTAAGACTGTTTTTGATAAAATTATATTTTACCCGTTTAGGTTTTTTTCCCCTTTTATTTCCCCGTCCCCTTTTTTTCCCCTATTGACATACAAAATCGGCAAAAATGGTGGTTTTCCCCTTAACCTGGGAACACTGATATCAACCACCAACTACTATTGATATTGCGTGGTATAAAACAAAAGTGCAAGAGTATATCCCCAACCCGATGAGGTGCAGAAATTGGCAAATTCTTGGCTACACTACTTTAAGATGTAGCAAAAACAAAATGTGTGAAAATTGCAACCTTCCACCACATGCACCTGCAGAATGTACACGTGTTATGTGTGCTAACTGCTCCGACAATCACCCATCATCATCTAAGACCTGTCCTAAATATTTACAAAATAAAGATATCTTGACCATTAAAACACGCAATACATAAGTGTAGTATGGCCGAAGCCAAGCGCACTTATAATCTTAGGTTTCCATCTCAAACAACATCCAAAAACGTTACATACTCCGAAAAGGCTACAGAAATTCCAAAAGATAATAACACTACTATGCAAAATACATCTACCAAAAATTCAAATAACTCTTCAGCAGAAAACAACATCACAAACAGAACATTAGAATACACATTTACTTCCATAACTCAACTTCCCTCACAACCCTCTTCCGCTTCGGCACATACCCCCTCAATTAATAAAACATCACAAATAAATAATACGACAATCACTCGCCCGCTACCCGCTATTCCTTCAAACCACAATCATACACCAACTCAATCTATTTCAACATATTCAAACCCCACAAACTCACCTATCTCTTTCATCACCAACAATTTAATAAAAAACAAAACATATTATATTGACACTTCTGATAAAGAAGACAATGAATAAAAACAATCATATTTTACTAAACAATAGGCCGCAAACATCACTGGCGGGAGCAGGATTGGGTAATACCCAATCTTCCTCCGGCCAGGGATATCTGCGGCCTCATCAAACTGATCAACATAAATATTTTGACACCAAAATAAACATTTTACAATGGAATATTCAAGGTTTTTCGAACAACTATGACGAATTAAACATCCTCATTAAAGGATATAGCCCAAACATAATATCTATCCAAGAAACACATTGTGCGCACAACTTCATACCTCACATACCAAAATCATTCACAGGCTTCTTTCACAACTCTCCAGAAAACACTACAGCAAAACAGGCTATTGGAATTATCATTAAAAAAAATATTCCGCATTCCAAAATTTCGATAGTGTCGAATATATTAGTGTTAGCAGTTGAAGTACAATTATCTTTAAAATTTACTATTTTATCAATATATATACACTGACAATCACTAGGATGAGGCCACATATTTTTGAATCGATTTTCGTTCTTTATACCTGGTGGAAATTTCGTACCCATAAAAGTTTACTACATTTGAGTAGGTAGATATTTTCTTTAAAAAAAGTAATAAAATTAAGGGGTTAAATAGAAAAGACTGTTGGAATTTCACTACATTAATTAAAGAGCTACTTTAAAATAGTATGAAAAAGTGCGTCACTTGGATGAGGCCACATGAAAAATCTTATAAAATATCAAAAAAATGAAAGAAATGTTAACAGTTTTTGGTTTTCAAACATTTATTTATTAAGTTTTTCTCAATTAATAATGAGTATGCCCCCCATTTTTCGATATGACCTCTATTAGACGGTTTGGAATGGAATAATAAAGTTTTTTTAAATAGTCAAGTGAAATCTCGTCCCAGGCATCACGGATAGCTTCAATTAAGGAGTCCTTGTCTTCAAATTGTCTAACGCCTTCATAAACTTTTCGAGATAGCCATGCCCATACGTTTTCGATTATGTTCAAGTCCGGTGAATAGGGTGGCCATGGCAAAATCTCTACGTTTTCTGATAAAATCCAGCTTTTGACAACCCTGGAAGTGTGGATGGGGGCATTGTCTTGTTGGAAAATCCAAGGCAGAGGGCCAAAAATATTTTTCATCTTCGGAAATGACCGTTCCAACAAGCATTTGTAGCTGTTTCCCTTCACTGTTGTAGAAAGAAACTCCAATTCGATTTTGCCATAGTAGTTGATAGCTCCCCACACCATAACACCTGATGTACGACTGTGATTTCTTCCGAAAATTAGTTCCTCTTTTCTTAAATCATGGAAATAAAAGTTGTAACCATCGGGGCCGTCAAGGTTAAACTTTTTTTCATCCGAAAAGACAACGCGTTTCCATTGACTGCTCCAAGAGACATGTTCTATTGCAAAGTTCATTCGCAGCTCCTTGTGTACTTGCTTTAGAACAGGTTTCTTTTTGAGTTTTCTTCTCTGGATAGTACCATCTTTTCTTATTATCCTTCGGACTGTCGAAATACTGGCTGATACTTCGCTTTTGGACCTTATTTTAGTAGCTGATTGAGTAGAATTTGAAGCAATACGTAAAATTAACCGCTTTTCTCGGGATGTTGTTGCTTGGGCTGTGAGTTCTTTTTGGTTTTTCCATAGTTTTGAGGATCAGCAAGATAGTTGTTTACAACTGTCTTACTTCTGTTCAGCTTCCTTGCTATTTCTCGGCTTGAGAGTCCCATTTCCTTGAAAGCACCGATTTGTCCTCTTTCTGCCACTGTCAACGTCTTTCCGGAACCCATTTGTAATTGAAATTTAATAAAAAGAGTTATTTGTAAAACGTTTTTAAATATTGCAACCAAAATTTTAAAAAAATTGCGGATATGAACTTCTACAACGAAATATTCGCAATGGCCTCATCCTAGTGACGCACTTTTTTATATCCTTTTAAGGTAGCTCATTCATTATTTTAGGGAAATTCCAACGGTCTTTTCTAATTAACCCTATAATTGTATCACTTTGTTTTAAGAAAATATGTACCTACTCTCATGTAGTAAAATTTTCCGTGTTAAACAAATTCCAACAGGTATAAAGACAGAAAATCGGTTGCAAAAAATATGTGGCCTCATCCTAGTGATTGGCAGTGTATTACCTAAACAAAAATTTTCTAGGGAAGATCTTACCAAAATCTTTAACCAAATTAAAACACCTATTCTTTTAACAGGCGATGTTAACTCATGGAGTGTTCTTTGGGGATCGCCAATCACAAACCACAGAGGTTCTATCATAGAAAACTTTCTAACATACTCTGATCTGATAATTTTGAACGACGGCTCACCAACCCAATTCTCCACACATAACACGCTTACACATGTGGACATAACCTGCTGCTCCCCCGACTTGCTTAATAAAATTTCATGGCAGATTTTAGATGAACTTCACAATAGCGATCATTTTCCTATAATTTGCACACTTGCTCTTGGTTCAACTTACGCTCTAACTTCAGTTAACCGTAAGTTTAAAACTGATCTTGCTGACTGGGCTTGTTTTCATAAGCACATATCAGGATACCTTTCAGTAAATAAACCTTCAACCAATATTAATAAGGAGGCTGCCCTCCTACTAAAAGCAATTCGAACTGCAGCCAACAAATCAATTCAGCAAAGCACTCCAAAAAAAACTAAAAGAACAGTAGCATGGTGGAACCCTGAGTTAAACGCACTACGTATACATAAAAATAATGCATGGAGACTCTTCAAAAGATATCCTAATCAGGTTAATTTGATTTTGTATAAAAAAACGAATGCCCAATTTCGCAGAGATATTAAAGCCGCAAAAGCAAAAAGCTTGATTGACTTTACCTCATCAATCAATCCAAATTTACCGCTTACCAAAATCTGGCAGAAAATTCGCTGCTTGACCGGCGAGTATACTCCACAAAAGCTATTGAAACTTCCACAGCAACCATCTCCAGTCCCATAGAAATAAACAACCACTTCGCACTCACCTGGTCAAACCTCGCTAAAAACGAAAACTTCAGCCCCAACTATATTTCACAAAAAAATCTATCTGTCCTATCTTCTATAGAATAAAATTCAGTTTCCCCTGCAGCTAAATTAATAGAATCTGAAATTTCTAACCTAGAACTCCTGAGTTGCCTTAGCAAGCTTAAAGGTAAAACACCAGGCAGAGACAGGATATCATATCCCATGTTGAAAAATCTCCCTCCGGCTATTACCTCAAGACTGGTCCAACTTTTTAACAATATTCTGAACACCGGAATCATACCTCAAAGTTGGAAACAAGCTACACTGCTCCATTTGGACTTTTATATTACCAATGCTCTCTCTGCTCGCAATCACGTAACCCTTCTCTCATTAGATTTTGAAAAAGCTTTTGACAGGATAGGTATTCATCTTATCCTCGATAAACTTAAAAACTGGGGCATTGGCCCAAACATTTTCAATTACGTAAAGGCATTTCTCTCAAACAGAAAAATTTGCGTCAAAACGAATAATTGCTTTTCGACTTTCTACAGTTTAGCAAATGGAATTCCCCAAGGGTGTCCTTTGTCTGTTATTCTATTCATAATAGCTTTTGATGATTTAAGCAAAATCATAGCAAAATATAAAAACCTCGATCACACGGCATACGCTGATGATTTTTACATCATGTGCAAACACAATGATCCCATTTCTACTAAATTTCTTTTAACCAATGTAATAAATGATATTATAATTTGGTCTTCTCAATCTGGAGCTAATCTTTCACTTAAGAAATGTAAAACATTACATATCTGTCGAAAGACATCTTGTGATAAAAACAATTTTTGTTTGAACAATTTAAATATAAATAGCGTTGATAACTTAAGCATTTTAGGATTTATTTTTAACAATAAATACAATTGGAAATCTCACTGCCTAGATTTAAAAAAAAGATTAAATAAAAGCACAAATGTAGTTAACTACCTAGCAAGCAAAAAATGTAATTTGAATGTAAATACGTTATGTTATATAACAAAATCATTAATTTTGAGTAAGATTGACTACGGGCTTTTTATCTACGGCAATGCACCAAAAACAACACTCAACATAATTAAGCCAACATACCATCAAAGCGTTCGCAGAAGTCTTAATGCTTTCCCAACAAGTAACATCAAGAACATACTAGCAGAGGCTGGCCTACCCTCTGTAGAAGAACGGATCGCATCGACTATAACTAGACTCTACGTAAAAATTTCTTTTACCAATGGATCTATAATTGATAGAGACGTTGCTATCACTTTGAAAAGGATGAACGTTAAACGTATTCCCTCAACCATATCCCTCGCTATTAATGCGGCGTGTGAATTAGGAGTAAACATTAAGAAAATCGGGCATTATATTCCAAAATATCCACCATGGTCATTACAAACCAACTCTTTAATCATACAGTTGGCAAACTACAACAAAAACATCACCGAAAAAAACATATTTTGCCAAAGCTTCCTTAACATCTCATCTGACTTGAGAAAAGAAGGATGGAAATTTGCCTTTTCTGATGGATCGAAAACAGTTAACAGCAAATCATTTGCATCTGTTTTGGAAAACGGCTCTTTGTTGTGCTCAGGTCTTCTTGACAACAAAACATCAATATTTACTGCAGAAGCTTTTACAATACTTAAGACCATAAAATCTTGTATATCAATTACAGGCAAATTTGTTATAGCTTCCGACAGCCTATCGGTGATTAAAGCAGTTAATAATCCCAATCACAATGTTGATATAATAACAAGAATTAGAGATTACATGATCATTAACAGAAACAAAATAAAGCTAATGTGGGTGCCCAGTCACATTTTTATCAAAGGTAACGAGCTCGCTGACGTGGCTGCTGTTCAAGCACATAGCGCACCAACGTTTAATTTTGTTATAGACACCCGACCTGATCTGCTTCACAACATCATCCAAAAGCAAGCGTTAAAAACTAGGTCTACTACTACTACTACTACTACAATCATCACTATGTCACTGTGAACCCCGAGAAACTACAACCTATTTTTCCATTGACTACATCGAAACCAATGAACACTTGTTCCATAAGATTGCGCCTTGGTCATACCATTAAGACCCACCAACACTTGCTCCGCAAAGAAAACCCACCGTTATGTCCAACATGCAACTCCCAGTTCGACATTAATCACATTTTAAATCCCAACACCTGCCTATCCTCAACATTACAGCAACAACTTTCTGCATCTCTCCAACAGCAGTCATCATCATTCAACGAAGCCTTAAAAACCCCAAGTCATGAAAACATTGTCAAAATTTACAACTTTATTAAAAAACATAAAATAGACATTTAATTACACCTCTAAAAATTATCTAAAAATTGTATTATAAATCCTTACTTTATATCATATTTTTCACACTAAATAGTTTTTTCTCCTTTTTTCAATTAAATTTAATGTATTTATATTTAATTATAAGTTAATTATCTCAGAGCCGAAAGCCACAGTAGCTCGTGCTCTTTTTTCACTATTAGCATTTGTAATTCATTTCAATGTTAAAAAATTATAATAATAATAATAATAAAACTACAAGAATTAAATTTGCTCATGAGCATATTACCAAACATTCGTCATATTCAAAGATGAGACCAAATTTTAACTTTTACGGGTCGAATGATAAAGCCTTTGTTTGGAGGCAGTCAAATACTGATCCCCCACCTAAGAATTGGAGTGGTACAGTTAAACACGGTGGAGGTCACGTTATGGTTTGGGGCTATATGTCTTCTGCTGGCGTGTGAAACCTGGTTTTCATTGAAGGCAATATACAAAGTGCCGAAAAACTTGGCCCTGATTGCCGTTGTCGATCATCAATCGAATCGAAATGTCTCGATTGGTTTTAATGTTTGGTATTGTGTAACGTAATCGACTAAACAATGCCCTATTGTGAATAAGCACAAAATATTATAAATTTTTGAAATTGGACAGTTACTTTTAAAATCACTGTTTATTATTTTTCTGGTTTTTAAACGAAAGAAAAGCCAGAGCCTCTTCTCATCCTCTCGAACTGGAAAAAAAACTACGATGTATGGAAATGTTTTAACTCGAAGAAGGGTCGCCTGAAATTGCGTTCAACAAAAGGCATTCTAACGCAAGGAATATTGTTGAGGATACAGATGAAGATGTTCAGTCCGAGAATGATTACAGCCCAAAAATGCAGTTCATATAATAAACGTTTGTGTAACTTTGCACAAAATTTTGTATTGTATTATACAGGATTATAACCAAGATTCAAATGATTCAAATGAAGCTTTGTCAATAAGAAACAATATGTTTACATACATAAGTTGCACACATTCTTAAAACTTGACAAAAGCTTTTATTTTACTTCACACAATTAGTAGGAACTTTGTTGAAAAAAATTAAAGGAGATTATGTACATTGGGTGCATCTTTATGTTATTGAAATACATCATTACATTTTTTTGCTTCGAAGCATCAGCTTCTTTACGAGTCCATCAAAAAATAAAGATCGAAAAGAAACAAATGTAAAATCAAAACGTTTCGATCACATTCGATATTCATAATATGAAATATTTAAATCGAACGGTCGATAATTGAAAAAAGTCGATCATCGATTAGAAAATCGACACTCGCAACCGGGGCCAATATCAAAGACACTGTACTAAAACAACGATCCTAAACATAAGTCAGGAACAGTAAAATCTTGGCTGATTAAGAATAAGTTATGCAACCACCTGCACACTCACCAGACCTCAGTGCCATCGAAAATGTATGGTCAAAACTTGAGCGCGATATATGAAAACACGACATAAAATCGGAGAAAGACCCAATATAAATAAGAAACGTTACCAATAAATGAATCCCTGAAGTTTAAGAGTCCTCAAAATTTTGAAAGAAATAGACTACATAAAAACGGTTAGTGTGAAGTACGTAGTTGAAGTATTTACAAAACTTAAATTGTGTATTCAAGAATGTAATTTTGGCTTGAAAACACTCGAAGCCTTTTTTTGAGCTTATTTTAGTTTTATTTTAATACTAGCTCCCGCGGCTTCGCTCGCGTTTAATTCGTGGTAACACGATTCCCCTTTCCTTATTTAGAACACAGAAGAGAATTCGAAACAGAATATTATTTTTATACGCTACTGTAGACGATATTATATAAGTTAACGACAACGATATCAAACCTCACAAGAGTCGTCCGAAAATGCCAACACCTCACACAAGTCGGAAAACCAACACCGCTCGTGGGAACAACATTGTCGACATCGCCAAATTCCATCACGTTCGCGTTACCTGTGGGAACCATCAGCAGGAAAAATAGTATTTAAGATCTAGATTTAAGAACCAATTTGTCAATTGTATTTTAACCAGCGGAAGCGCTGCACGAAAAAAAAAAAAGTTTTTTCTTAAACAAATAATTAAATAAATTATTTACTTATAGTATATGTCTTTCCATTTGGGGATAGAATGTAAAGATTCTGCGCATTGGACACACGAGTAACGTATGTTGACCCTATCAAGAAAAGTGATGAGTCTACTAATAAAGACAATGTTAGCAGATCCAATCCACTTTCATGGTAAGGTAAATAAACAGCTTGCTTCCGAATAATGTTTATTGACCCTACCAAGAAAAGTGATGAGTCTACTAAAAGTGTTATGTCGTTTTCAATTGGCAATCTGGAATCAGAAAAAAGCATTCTCAAAGCGTTCAATTGGGCAAAAGTGACAGTTCTAATTCTGAAAAAGAAGAGATTTCTCTTCTGGATTTGAAGTCAGAAGCAAAAACAGAATCACTCACACATTCAAAGATTTTACATGTCACACTTGACAAATGTCATATTTTTGAATTAACAAATTGTGCGAACTGTGAAGTGATTGCTTGAAATTAAAACTAAACTATAAAAAAATGGATACTAATATTGACAATATCTTAGCAATTGTTCCTAATTTGTTAGAAACATTGTTGGAGTCGTCTTCCTCATCTTCTTCATCAAGTGATGACGATGCAAGTGATGCAGGTAATTTTCTATTGCAGGAGTTTTCCAAAAAGCCAAGATTGCAAAACTACCAATACAGTCACACCAAACTTCAAATTTTTCAGAATTCACAAAAAGTGTTCAATTGGGATTCTGCTTCTACTTCTCATTCCGGATTGCCAATTGAAAACGACATTAATGTTAGCAAATTCAATACACTTTCATGGTAAGGTAAATATACACCTTATTTCCGTTGCTTAGTTAATACATAAAAACATTATTAAACATTATTAAATTAATAAGGCATAATTCTGTAAATAATTTTCATAAAGAATTGAGTTGAGTTTGACACTCGATAGAAGACGGTTGTTTTTATTTATTTTCATAATCCGGCTACTAAACATAACTCACGCGAACATGCTACATACAAGAAATTGTCCATTTCTAAGTTTACTCCATCTACCTTTAATGTTTGTCCTTGCGCTTTATTATAGGCATAGCGAAACTAAGCTTAAGAGAAAATTGTAGCCTTTTAAACTGGAACGGGAGATCTGTGGGAATTATTGGGATTCTTGGGATCATTACATTTAAACTTTTTCCTACGTCGGCCGCCGCGCCGGTGCTAATAATATTGCGGCCAAGTTGTGTGACACGAAGTATCGTCCCATTACATAATCTCAGGGCATCCAAATTTCGCATAAGCATGATTTGGATGCCTTGTTTTTATATTTATATATTTACTTGAAACCAAAAAGAACAAAACCAATTCACGAAGCAAAACTAAATCACTGACGTACGATCTGTCATCTGTGCAGTGTGCATGACGTGTTTAATCCTACTGTGTCTCTAAACCAACAAAATTCTTAAAAAAATCGTTCTTCCTTATATGGAGATATTTTGTCTTCAAAAAATAGAGTTCGTAAAACTATTTACCTCATTAGACATGACGACGAATTATGTTGATAATAATCGCTGGACACCCCAATGAAAGCATTCCATTCTCGTTGTATTCAATGATCAACTCTAACCTCAAATGCTTTGAAAATGTTTGTTTATTTTTTGTTTTCTTTTAAATTACCTAGTTGTACGTAGTGTTTAAAAGAAATTTTAATAAATCTATCATTTACGCAGTTGTTAGAATTTTAATTTGTTCTTTTTTCCAAACAGTAGAGGTGGTGTAAGAACCAGAGTTTTTTTTTTATTTCAATGATGGATATTTTCAATGGCATATCTTTCAATGTCAAAAAAATTCCAATGATTGGTTTCAATGATGAAAATCAATGATAGCTATAACCGGCCCCTTACAATGTCTTGTCGATAATGATGAGATGGAAAATGAAGCGGTTATCGATCCCAAAAAAATTAAGAAGTAACGAATTCCTCCAATAAAAGTGTTGCCAAAACCCAGTGATTATATTCATAATCTTATGACAAACAAAAATTTAACTGATTATTCTATTAAAAGAATGTCCATCGAAATAAAAATTGAACGTGAAAGCGTTGAATCCCATAAAAAGATATGCAATGCTTTAAAATCAGCTGAGTGTCAATTTTTGTATCATGAAAATTCAGAGGAAAGTACTTCGAGATGTTTGCATGCTTGTAATCCATTTGACTTAGATGACTTAACGTAGGTACATACACACATATTTATGTATTTTAATTTTTATTTTGTTTATGTTTTGGAGGTGAAGGATTTGAAAATAAATTTGTTTTAACTGAATCTGTTACCTACTTTCCTCCAAACAGAAGCTGCTTTGGAAGGTGGCCCAAGAGCGTTTAGTAAGATCGCATTTTACTTGTTCCCAGAAAAGTGTCACTTCTTTTTTTGGAGCTTTGGTATATCTTTGTGCAATGTCGGGTTCTCTTTCAACAATAATTGATAAAACCTTTCGTATTCTGATTTATTTGTTGTTTTGGCCCTTTGAAACAATAAATTATTTTTAAAAGAAAAACGAATTGATAAATATAAACATTTTTATTCAAAACACAACCGTTGTTATTCGATTCCGACACAAATAACTCATCGTAGAAAAAGAGAGACACTTTCCAATTAATTCGGATTTAGTGATACCAAATTTCACGAACTTCGAAATTCGTAGCAGATTTTCCACTACGAATGGAATTTGTGATATATTTTTCGATTTTTCCGATTACGATGGAATTCGTGATAGGGCTGAATATCTAACATGTACCCTGGTTACAAGAGGAGATCGAGGAATCGAATCGAAATTGAATTGAGATTTCGATCCAGGTATACGATGTCAGTGGATCGAGGAATCGAATTGAAATAGAATCGAAATAACATTTTGGTTATATTTGTGTGCGTACTGTGTTGTGACTTTGTGAGCATATTTTCTCAAATAATTCAAACAAAATAATGCTTACAACAAGAACACAATACAGAGCACCAAAATAAACGCATCTCAAAACAAACAAGAGAAAAAATATAACACGCACACAAGCAAAACCTCACACACCTATAACTCGATTCGGGTTTACAAACAAATTTTCGATTCGATTCACCTCGTTTTGTGGGATCGGATTTAGTAATCCTATTTCGATCTGATCCGGGTATACGCGGCGCTAAATCCTGATTCAATTCTCCTTGTAAACTGGGTAATGGTAAGTGGCAGTTCTCTCCTATTAAAAATCATGTTCAACAAATGCACCCAACTACTTCATTTGTCAGCTCTATGGAGAATTTCCTTCCCCTTAAACATATATCGGCAAGAGCTCAGCTAAATAAAATGAGGATTTTTAGTATACTTACACAATCAGCCTCAGCGTCTTCATATCCACCACCTCCTCCGACTCGCTCATGTCAATAGTGGTCAAACCAGTCTAGTGGACAAGCAACAACTTCTGACGAAATTCTCTTTTCAATGGAACTGGTCCAATCTCTTACCGTTGAGATGACAACTCAACTTAGCCACTGCTAACTAAAGCAGAACAATTCAATGTTATCCCCGTGTAAAAGATAAAGTACCTTTATAATAAAAATGACAAGTAATCATACTTTAAATGTTATATGTTGGAATGCACATGGCTTTCGTAGCAAAATTGTTGAACTTTTCTCTTTTTTAAGGAGGAACAACATTTTTAAGCAGGAACTAACAATGTAACACTACGTTTTCACAGTTTTAGAATAAATCTCTAAGTGTTATCACCGGCACAATCAGATTTATTTTGAAGTTTGGTCTGAGAATTTTTACAATTCACAAAAGTAAAAAAGGTGATTTTTACTCTTTCAGTCGCCAAGACTTGTTAGTCATCATGTTTATGTTCACCTATGTACATGTATATGTACTTACAGCTGTGTAATGAATTAAGTAAAAGAATTTATAATTTTGAATGTTCTATAGTTTTTTAATTCATTATTTTCCTGCAAATCAATTTTAGAAGTTTTTGCAATTGTAACCTTGAACAATTGTTCACCTACTTGTATATGTACGTACAGCTGTGTTTCAAAACAGACAAACAAAATGATATTTTAATGAATTCGTTGCATAGCATTAGGTGTCCGTTGCAGACTAATAGGCGTCTTAAATCACTGAAAGCAATCTGCGAATGATTTCTAACTAGATTTCGAGGAGATTTATCCTAAATTTTCATTTGAGGTGATTTATATTTGCATGGTAAATCTTAAAAATTTAGAGAAGATTTATGATAAATCTACTTAAATCTCGGTTTAGTCCCCAGTGAAAACGTAGTCTTGCTCCCTCGAACAGTGAATATAATTATTATAGAGTAGATAGAGTTGACAGACCTGCTGGCGTTGTTGCCATCGTAGTGAAAACACTAAAAAATACCCTTTTACCTGTAATTAATACTAAAAACATTGCAAAAATTGGTATTGACGTACATTTTTCAAATAATAAGAAGATTTCAATTTTCTCGGTGTATTTCCAGGTCTAGGAATTTGTTGCGAGGTGAGCATTTTAAATCTGATATTTTAAAAATGATTAATTGCAATGTTCCATATTTAATCGACAGTGATCTTAATTGCAGACACAGGAAATGGGGATTTGTAAGAGCTAATACTTGGTGTAATATAATAGAAAACCAGCCATCGTAGTGAGGAAAACACTAAAAAATACCCTTTTACCTGTAATTAATACTAAATACATTGCAAAAATTGGTATTGACGTACATTTTTCAAATAATAAGAAGATTTCAATTTTCTCGGTGTATTTCCAGGTCTAGGAATTTGTTGCGAGGTGAGCATTTAAAATCTGATATTTTAAAAATGATTTATTGCAATGGTCCATATTTAATCGACAGTGATCTTAATTGCAGACACAGGAAATGGGGATTTGTAAGAGCTAATACTTGGTGTAATATATTAGAAAACCTCAACTCTAGATTTGAAATAATGTTTCCAAACAGTCCCACTTATTTTCCATCAGATAGAAGAAAAAGTTCGTCAACTCTTTTTTCGCAACCAATTGTTTGCAATGATTTGAGCTCCTACCATTTACCTGTTAAGTGTGGGGTACTTGAATACCCTATCGCAAGCATTAGATACGTTTATGACCTAAGTAAATCAAACTGGTCAAGGTATCGGAACACAATAAAATAGAAATATAAATACAATAGAATTCACTAGTCAAATAGACAGTTGTATCAATAACCTTGAACAAAAAACTAGAATACCACAACATATTTTAAACATTATTTAGCTGCGGAACGGTCTTCGACGATAATGGCAGCGTTGCCGTGTTCCAAGTTTAAACTCCGAAGTCAGGGAACTTAACAGTCAAATAAAAACTGAAATCTTTAAATTCAAAAACATTGAATGGAACTTAAAACTTCAGTCAGACAAAAAAAGTAAACCATTCTGGAACATAGCCAAGACTTTGAGGAAGAAAAATAGTTTTTTTCCTGCATTCCGTAACGCTCAGAATACATGTATTACTAATACCGATAAAGCTAATGCTTTTGCAAATTCATTTTATGATAACCACAACGTTTTTACCGGATTAGGATCTAATCAATTTGAAAATGTGATGCATGATGCTGTTAGAAACGTAAATTTATTAACTGTTGACATGCCTGAAAATTTTACGTAGTTCTTAATGGTATGATTGACATTATTCGTAGACTGAAAAAATCAGTACGGTTCGATGGAACGAAAAACGTCTTTCTCAAAGAACTACCTAAAATTGGTTTTGAATACCTCGTTTTTATATTCAATAGCTGCATTAAACTTCAATACTTCCCTATATCCTGGAAAGTAGCTAAAGTTGTACTTGTTTTAAGACCCGTAAATCAACCAAAAGATCCAAAAAGTTACAGACCTATTTCTCTTTTAGGCTGTACAAGTAAAGTCTTTGAGCGACTTATAAACTTAAGTTAGATGAATTTATTGTAGCTAATAGTATTTATCCGCCTCAAAAATTTGGCTTTCAGGCAAGCACCATTGAGCAAGTTGATCGTATAACCAAGGACGTGCGTTACAATTTTAACATTCAAAAATCAACTGGACTTGTTCTTTTAGACGATGAGAAAGCTTTTGATAGTGTCTGCCATAATGGTCTGATTTACAAAATGATAGTTTTGAATTTTCGATCTTATTTAATTAAACTAGTGAAAGTCTATTGACAAACAGATACTTTGCCGTTTCTATTAATGATGATTTGTCCCAAAAGTTATGTGTTCCTGCATGAGTACCTTAAGGTTCTATTTTTAGCCCCCTTCTTTATAATGTACTGACTTTCCACAGCTCCCCAATTGTAAATCAGCTACATATGCTGATGATACTGCTATTTATTCATTTAATTTACTTAGTTTAAGGCTGGGTGGCCAGCCATATATATATTTTGTATGGGCAAAAAATTAGTCCAATCTTATGCAATTTTCAATGGGTTTTCCGTGTTTGAACAGGTGTAACTTTTTTAATCTACAACATATTTCATCGAAACAAAAAGTATTGTAAGTCTCAAATATATTTATTACGTTTTTTTTTCGAGGACTTTTAAATATCCCTCATTGTTTATTTAGTCTTTTGAACTTTATTTTTTTTTTCTTTATTTTATTGAATACTTTATTTAATTACCTTGGGAGTGACGGATTGACTTTTTGGAAACAAAAATTATTAACACTTTAAATGTTCATTGAAAAAGCCCAAATATCAATTAGCTTTCCAGAGAAAATAATACTTGCGCATATTTTTTTTATTTGTTTAATTTTTTTCAGTATTTTTTATATTGTTTTCCAATTCAAAAATTTTAATTGCGGTGATGTTTTTTTTTTAAATAAAGTGTCTAAATTGGTGTTTTTCCCTTTGAAATTTCCTTTTTACACGCACACATGGAAATTTCAGTTCAGTTCAGATTTTTTGTTGGAATAGAAATATGCCCAGCCCACCCGCTCTCAAATATTTTTGTTGTTGGTTTACATATTGCTGGTTGTTTTGTATTTATATTTCGTTGTTGACTTGTAGGTTTGCTTATGAGATTTTTCAAATTCATTTAAACTGGAATAAAGAAAGTTATTCTATTCTAATGTTACAAAAAAATACTTCATTTTACTGTATCAAAACGAAATAATTTCAGAAAACTCCATTAACTTCTCAAAATTATTTAAAATTTCTTTCAGGCTGAAAAACCTCAATTCTAACTTGCAACTCTATACAAAATTAACTAGATACAAATCAAATAGATACAAAAAATGGAGGTTTAAGAAAAAACTTCACGTGAGGCTGTTCAATTGTTACGGACTGTATGTACATTGTACATATGTATATACCTACATACTGTGAGCTTCCAAAGAAAGTGTACACCTGTTATCTTATTTTTTTATGAAATGTTGAAGTAAAGGAATTGCGGCTATTGATTAAAAGACACATGTCATTTTTTCAGATAATTTATTCTTAATAAAATGCAAACAAAAAAATTTCAAAAAATATTAAAATAAAAACACAACCACAAAAAAATCACTTTTTACGCGTCAAAAGAAAGTGTACAATATTTGATAAAAATATCTTAACTTTAAACTAATACTTAGTTTGCTTTCATTTTGCTTTTAAAACAGCAGTTAAGCGTCTGGGCATTGACTCCACTAGTTTTCTTGTGAATTCGGCTTGTATCTGTTGCCACTCTTCCAACAAAACAGCTTTCAAAGACTCTCGGCTTGTTATACTTCGTTTCCGGATCAACTTGTCAAGATGCTCCCACAAATGCTCAATGGGATTGAAGTCTGGGGATTGCGACGGGTGGTCCAATTGCTTAGGAATACCACGAAGTAACCATTCTTTTACAAACTTCGCTGTATGCTTCGGGTCATTATCGTGTTGAAAGACCCATTCACCACTCAATCCAAGTTTTTTAACACTCGAAGGCAAATTATCTTGTAAGATCTTGAGGTAGTCTTCTTTCCTCATCGTACTATGGATAAATATGAGGTTTCCAACACCGGATGCCGCCATACATCCCCATACCATAACCGAGCCGCCCGCCCCCGTGCTTTATGGTCGAATTTAAGTTGTTTTGTTCAAATTCGGTGTTTTTTTTCTCCATATTTTAGGTGGTTTTTTTGATCCGAAAATTTCGAATTTGCTTTCGTCACTGAAAATTACATTTTTCCAGAAAGATAAACTTTCATTTTTGTGCTTCTGGGCATAAAGTAATCTCCGTTTTTGGTTTCTTATAGAAATGTATGGCTTTTTTCGTGGAACTCGGCCATGAAACCCATTTTTATGAAGGGTTCGACGAATAGTACTTGCGCTTACAAGTGAATATAGCGTTTTATTGGTATTCGAATACTATGTTAGGGATAGATTACCAATAAAACGCGGCTATTGACTCCAGAAGTTTGGGTTATGATTTCATCAATTTTTATTGCACTTACTACTGCATTTTTCCTGACTTCTCGCACAATTGCACGCTCATCAATCGCGGATAGTCGGTTTGGCCTCCCGGAACGTGGTCGATCTTTGACGTTTTTAAACACTTTAAATTTGTCCAAAATTTTTTTCACAGTGTTATGGCACCTTCCCACAACGTTGGCTATTTCACGTTAAGATTTGCCTTGTTTTCTTAATTTTATCACAAGTTCTCTTGTTTTTACAGCACTTTACTTACCCGATTTAACTAAAATTGCAGTTTTTATTGTTATAAATAAAGTTATAAATAATCCACGTGGCACTTGCAACGAAATTCAAACAATGACTTATGTCGTTTTCAATTGGCAATCTGGAATCAGAAAAAAGCATTCTCAAAGCGTTCAATTGGGCAAAAGTGACAGTTCTAATTCTGAAAAAGAAGAGATTTCTCTTCTGGATTTGAAGTCAGAAACAACAACAGAATCACTCACACATTCAAAGATTTTACATGTCACACTTGACAAATGTCATATTTTTGAATTAACAAATTGTGCGAACTGTGAAGTGATTGCTTGAAATTAAAACTAAACTATAATAAAAATGGATAATAATATTGACAATATCTTAGCAATTGTTCCTAATTTGTTAGAAACATTGTTGGAGTCGTTTTCCTCATCTTCTTCATCAAGTGATGACGATGCAATTGATGCAGTTAATTTTCTATTGCAGGAGTTTTCCAAAAAGCCAAGATTGTAAAACTACCAATACAGTCACACCAAACTTCAAATTTTTCAGAATTCACAAAAAGTGTTCAATTGGGATTCTGCTTCTACTTCTCATTCCGGATTGCCACCTCTTCTTGGGTCTTTACTTTGGTTACAGTCACTGTCCATCTTTGTTCTTGAAGTCTGGATATATATCCTGTCCTGCCCAACTCCATTGGAGTCTTCGTGTCTGCCATAGGACGTCAATAATTTTTGTTCTTTCTCTAATATTTTTATTTCGTATTCTTTGACACAGTCTTATTTTAAGATTTTTCTTTCCATTTTCGTTTGACATATCCTTAATTTTTCCGATAGATTATTAGTCAAACAGAGTGTTTGCAGTCCATAAGTCAGTATTGGCAATATTCCACAGTCCATTATATATTTCTTTGTATCATTAATTGGTGTATACTCCAGAACTGTTTCCAAACATTTGCTATTCTTTTCTTTGTTTTCTTGGTCTTGGAAGGATTTCAATTGTCCAAGGTATGTAGTCATCTACATCTACGTATTCAATCTTTTCATTTTCTAATGTTATGTCAATTTTTGTGTGATTTGTCATTGCTTTTGTTTTTGGTTTAACATTGTTTAAACACGGAGCATGATATTTGCCAAAATTTTACCTTGTGAGATTTATCGGCAATTCCTTGCGAGTTTATTTTGATTAAAAGATTTCCATTTCCGAGATTTGATATTTGGTGATATTTGTACTTATATTGACAATTGCTTTTTTGGGTAGAAGGGAGTAGAAGAAGATATGAGGATTATGAGTATTAAATATTGGGGGCAATTATAATGAATATACAGTGCGTTTCATAATTATAACCCACTTTTTAATTTCAATTTAAATATGTAATAAAATTGTTATGAGTTTTTAAGCAAAAATGATAAATTGAGTAGGTGAAATGGGTCTTTGTCACAAATCGTTGGCAAGTACCGTTAATCTTTAATAATTTTTATTTTGAGAAGTTTCCGTTACATTTAAACAAAGTCTCTTTGTTCGGACGATTTGTCTCGTTTCATATTTATAACCCATACCACTTTCTACTCTGTGAGCGTTGAATTAACGATGTCTCACGATAAATCTGTTTGGAATGTTGAACAAGGCAAAGTTTTGGATTTACATGAAGAAACCTCAAGCGTGTTAAATTTCGCTAATAACTTTCAGAAGCCAGCAATTAAAGCTTGAGTTGCACTAAATTATCAAAAATGATTGCGACAAAAGTGTCGAAAATTATGGTTTTGAGGGCTCTTTGATGGAATCTAAACCTGTGTCTGCCTAAAATGATTAGCACGTCTTTTACACCGACACAAGTTTGCTAGATTGGAATCTGCAAAACAACAAAGAAACCCATTGGACACCTGTAAGTTTTAAAAAAGTGTTTTTTTTTAACAGTCTTTTTTAAAAACATTTGCCTTTAAATCTGATAAAGTAAAGTAATTTTCTCTGATCAAAAGAAATTGACTTTACATAGTCCTGATGGATTCCACGGAGAATGACGTCACTTATGAAAAGCACTGCAATATTTCGAAAGGCGTGATTTTTGGTGGTGGCTCAGTGATGATGCGGGTGGCTTTCACTTCTGCGGAGTGCTTGGAAAAGCGGTTAACGTTGTGATGACTACGAAATAAGACGACCGTTTTGTATGAAAGAGAATATAAGACTGACTTTATTGTTATACAAGTTACATAGTGATAGTAATAGTAATAGTATATGTTTAGTTTAGGTGTTATATTTTTATATAGGTATATAGAATACATGACAAACGTCATCAAATATAAACAGCAAGAATTATGTTCAAGTGTTCCGCAGCTGTTTGGTTCCTTTTTTTGGCATATCACTCTGAGAAAGCCTGGTCTTTTCAAAAGGAAAATACCAGAAGTTCAAATAGTCGATAAAATAACTTGTTGGTCTGAACATAATTCGGTGAATTTAATGAAGTCGCTCGCAATTTCCCCCGACGTTAGACCGATTGAGAATTTGTGGAATTCCATTCAGGATAATTGATACAGAAAGAAAAACCTAGAGTCTGTATGGAAGCTCTGATAAGCTCTGCAAAGAGAAAGTGTTAAATTGTCAAAAAAGGTATTTGAACTAAATCATGCCAAAAGATGACAAATTTGTTATTAAGTTTCTGGTTTTCTTACAAATACAAATACAGTTATTTAAATGGTGGGTTGTGAATATGAAACGTTGAAAATCGTAGTTTTTTAGTATGTAAAAAATTGTTTTTGTTTGAAAGTGACCAAATATGAAAAACCATTTTGTTTTAGCATAGTAATTAAAACAGTTTATTATTTTGAAACATTTCTTTAATCCTAACAACAATCATATTCAAGATTTTTAAAGTGGGTTATAAATATGAAATGCACGGTACGCTTATTACAGTTGAATCCTTAAGGTAAGGGAGAAATATCGAGCACGGGGCAATTATAAAAAAAACTAATAGAGGAAAGTCACCAAATATTGAATATGGCCCAAATATGGAATACCTTAATTTCACTAACCCCCAGTTTCACAGTGGGCGTTTAAACTCCGTTTTCTGTTTTCTTATCACTCAGAAACTTGTAAAGGTTAAGTAATAAATGAGTATTTCCAGTTATTACGTATGTATAGGTACATACATACATTATATATATACTATTATACTATTTAGTATATCGAAATTATGTTTATTTCAACATTCTGTGAACTTCTGTCAATAAAATACTGTCAATTGGAAAAATATTTAAACGAGTTTTAAATAGTTCAAATAGCCACTTATGAAATAGCCTTAGGTGTCTTAATATGGAATAGGGATTTCAATGCTAAATGTGTGGATTCTTGAAACATTATGATTTTGCTGGTTTAGAGTTTGATACTTGGATCCGTGTATTTTACGAGTAAATTACATATGTTTCTTTAATTTATTTGATCTCATAAATATTAGTCCATTTTTGATATTGATATGACGTTTTTGCTTCCATATTTGGGTGCCTATTCCATATTTGGATACCTTTTTCAGACTGCGGTTTTTGTGTTAGATTTTAATTAATTAATTAATAATACAACTTATAAATGTACTAGCGAAACCCCGCCCGCTTTGCAGGGCGTTACAAAAATAGTTTTTTTAACTTCCCATACGTCCATAGGAGGTTATTGTTTTCGGTCCGATTTGTCAAACTGAAATTTTTGGCATATCTGACCGTTTTAAGGTCTTACAATACCTATATATTATATTATATATATACGTTTTAAGGTCTTACAATACCTATATATCTGTCATTTTAAGAGAGATGTCTGTGTGTGTAAGTGTACGGACGTTTTCCTACATTCGTACCTTCGAGAAATATTTTTCTTCAGCGATATCTCAAGAACGGGTAGAGATATCGACTCCAACTAAATACTTTCGACAGGTTATAACTTCTGAAATATTAAATAGAAAAACTGAAAAACAATGTATTGCTCAAATATACAATGACCGATATGACATTTGGTAAAACCTACAACATAAATTTACCAAAAAGAGTCAAATATTGTTTTTCAACTTGAATATCCGAGGGCTAAACATGACATTGATTTTGAATTAATTTATTTTATGTTTCAAAAATAATAACATTTCTTAAGTATGATAAAGTCTATTTACTAAAATTGTTATTGTTGAGCTCGGAAATGGAACGCCACCCCTAGTGTCAGCTGGTCCTTACATTTGTTAATGTTATAATCATTGTAAATGTCAAAATCATGTTTAGTTTAGTCATGTTTCATATTTGTTTATTTCTCTTACCACAATTGTCAATTTTAAAGTAACACAAATAATAATAATTTGAAAATAAAACACTTACAATTAGAAAGTCAAACAAGGTAGTTGTTTCCTTAAACATTTTATACAAATCTCTCTGCGAAACATTTGGTCCTATCGAGCCGAATAACCTGTATACACTACACATAATTAATATTGTGATACATTCTGTGATGATTAATTAAAATCAACTATAAGACTGTGATATATTTAAAATACTGTGATACAAATTTAAATAAAAACTGTGATAAGGATTTCTGTGAGTCTACGTCCAGCGTTGTCAATTATACTGTCCAGTGGAGTACCCATTTATTGCATTGTCCAGAGGATCATCCAGCCAGTGTCCTGTCCAGCGGAGTTCCTATTCAGTATCTTGTCCAGTCAGCATCCCAGCCTACAATTAATCTATTAATTCATGTGAGTAAAGCAATACAATTACATACAAAGTGCAATATACATACTACAAGACAAAATTAATTTTTTTGAGAATTGACTACCGAATGTGATATTGGATCGGCGTTTGAAGATAACTTGTGCTCAAGTCAAAAAGAGTTATAAGAATTTGGGTGTTGAAAGAAAATCCAAAAGTTATTTGCATGTTCGATTGAGGTTTTTAGTTGAAAATTATAGAAAAATTAGTGAGCTTTTCGATGACATTCAGAAATCAGAAGAAAACGAAGATGTAGCTGATAAATGTGAAGAATTGTATGACGTCATAGTCGAAATTTGTCTTTGTTATAAATCAGACATTCTTAATGATTTAGAAGAATTGGTGAAGTTAGATGGTGGTCAATCCGGTGAAGCCACTAGAAAAGTAGAAAGGAATGATGAATCTCATTTCAATAGTACAATGAAAACATCACATGTACATGAGATTAAGCTTCCACGTATAACTCCTCCAACCTTTCATGGAGATTATAATACTTGGCGTCCTTTCCATGACCTTTTCGTGTCATTGATACACAACAATTCTTCTATATCTAATATTGAAAAATTAACATATTTAAAGTCATGTTTAAAGGGTAATGCTGCATCATTATTAGATTACCTAGAAGTTAATAACGATAATTATGATGAGGCTTGGGAAATTTTGACAACGCGCTACGATCATAAAATAATTTTAGTCAACTCACAGTTAAAATCATTTTTTGAGCAGCCAATAATTAAGGTTGAAACCTCAGATTCCATAAAGGGTTTGCTAGATAAATCGAAAGATGTACTTCATGCTTTAAAAAACCTAGGTGTGCCAGTTGAGAGTTGGGATGTTCTCGTGATTTTCACATTGTTACAAAAACTGCCTATAAAAACACAACAGTTATGGGAAGAAAAGTTGGGATTAACAAAGGAGTTACCTTCTTTTCATGAATTTTCAGTTTTTTTGGAAACTCGTTTTCGTTCTTTAGAAGTTGTTTGCCAATCAGGTTATAAGTCACAAGATTCAACAAGTAAAGAACAATCTAAATTCAAACCAAAGGTTTTTCATTTAAATTCAGCAAGAAAGGATAAGCGTAGTTGTGCCGTATGTCATCGAGGTCAGAATTCGATTCGTTCTTGTTATTCCTTTTTGGATTTGGATGTTCCTGAAAGAATGAAGCTAGTAAAACAATTCAAATGTCCGAGTGAGAAAAGGTGTTACCACTGCAGACAGAAACATCATTCACTTTTGCACGATTCTCAATCTCCTCAACAGTCACACAACAATCAAAATTCGTTCGCTCAAAATGCACAATCCAATAACTCGCAATTTTCTCATTCATATTCAAATAATTCGCAACCACATACTAGAAATACAACATCACAGTCTTTTGTACCAGTTTCAAATCAAAATAACTATCAAGTATCAACACAAATCAATCCAAACGCTCCAGCATTTAATCCAGGTAGTGATCAGGCTTCATCATCGAACACCACTCGCAGTTATCACCTCTCACATCAAACAAATTCCTTAGTTTTACTTGCCACAGCAGTTGTTCAGATTCAGTCATTGAAGGGAGAATTTGTGAATTTAAGAGCGCTGATAGATCCAGGTTCAGAAGCAACATTCATTACGGAAACAGCAGCACAACAACTTAATTTAAGAAAACGTCGTACACTTCTGGATTTGGAAATAATAAAACTGGTTCTTGTCAAAGTTTTGTCCACTTAAAATTAATATCTATACATACCTCTTTTGAGATAGGCGCTAGGGCGTTCGTTTTTAAAACTTTAACTGGTTTACTTCCTAATAAAGAATTTCTTCCACATCAATGGACTCATATTCAGGGTTTAAATTTAGCCGATCCCTCATTTTATAAACCTGCTAACGTTGATTTGCTATTAGGTAGCGATGTATTTAGTGAAATAGTTCTGCCGGAGATAGTTAGGGGAACAGAACCAGTTGCTCCAATTGCCCAAAATACGCAACTTGGATGGATCGTCTTTGGTAAGGTACCTGTCGAAACATTTCGGATCCACTTGCAGCTTGTCGACATCGATTCACAACTTCGAAAATTTTGGGAAATTGAAGAAACGCCGTTTAATGAACCCAAAGCTGCAGAAGACGCTGCTTGTGAGAAACATTTTCAAATGAATACCAGCCGTTTACCAGATGGAAGATTTGAAGTTGCTTTACCATTCAAGGAAGGTGATAGACCCGCACTAGGAGACAGTCAGCAAGGAGCTTTTAGAAGATTTCTTCAACTCGAAAGAAGATTAAACAACAATCCTGAGTTACAAAAACAATATTCTGCTTGTATTTCCGAGTATCTTCAATTAAACCAGATGGAAGAAGTAGATGTCAGCCAAGGAATTCTTAATTCACCATTCCATTATGTTGTGCCTCATCATGCTGTATTTAAAGAGTCCAGTACTACAACGAAGTTGCGAGTAGTTTTCGATGCTGCCTTTAAGACTACTGATGGAACGTCGTTAAACAAACATCTGTTGATTGGACCTAAAACACAATTAAATATTATGGACATCATATTGAAATGGAGGACCTTTAAGATTACCTTGACAGCTGACATTGAAAAAATGTATCGACAAATTCAAATGAAGGAAAAAGACACGTTTTATCAGCTAATTTATTTGAGATGCAACAACCAGAGTCCTTTGAAACAGTATCGTTTGAAAACAGTAACATTTGGTACCGCTTCTGCAAAATTATCCATTAGGAGCTAACATGATAAGACATGACATGTACGTTGATGATTTAGTAAGCGGAGCAGATTCAATTTACGAAGCTCAACAGAAAATAACAGAAATTAACCAACTTTTATTATCAGCTGGCTTCCACCTTCGCAAATGGGCCAGTAATTCTGAAGAAGCTCTTGTTAATATTGCGCGTGAAGACCGGGCAGTTGATTTCATGCTACCTTTTGAATCATTAGAGCACATCAAGTCTCTTGGAATCAAATGGCTTCCTCACAGTGACTCCTTTCAGTGGACCAAATCCGAATCAGTGGAAGTCACTAAACGAGGAATTCTTTCGACTATTGCCAAACTTTTTGACCCACTTGGGTAGGTTTCTCCATGCGTTATTTTGGCAAAAATCGTCATGCAAAAGTTATGGGTGAAGGGTTTAGCATGGGACGCACCTATTCCACCGGAACTGCAACGAGAATAGTTATCTCTACAAACACAACTACCTCTACTTCAAGACATCAATATTCAACGTTGGATAAAAACTGAAAAGGACAATTTAGAAATACAATTGCATGGATTCAGCGATGCTTCAATGAAGGCTTATGGAGCAGTAGTTTATCTACGGGCTTTGGGCAAAAATAATAAAATTCACACCCACCCTTGTTATGTCAAAAACTAAAGTTGCACCTTTAAATACTGTGTCGCTCCCTAGACTTGAACTGTGTGGTGCTGTGATGTTAGCTCGACTTTTAAACTACGTTCAAAAAGTCTTAGAACTAAATCAAGTCAAAACTTTTGCTTGGACGGACTCTATGATAACACTATGTTGGATTGCTGCACCGCCATAAAAATGGAAAACATTTGTTAGCAACAGATTAGCAGAAATACAGAGGTTAACTAACGTCAACATTTGGAATCATGTTCCGACAAAACAGAATACAGCAGATTTGGCATCCAGAGGAGTTTCACCATTGGAACTTAGAGACAACTGTCTTTGGTGGCGAGGACCGGACCGGACTTCTTCAATCCAATTGGAAGTTTACGAATCCAAGTTCATCATCATCGTTTGAAACCGAGGAAGAAATGCGTCCAGAAAAAATACATCCTCATTGCATAGTTGAAACTGTTAATCAAGTACCAAAATTATTTGAAAAAATTTCAGATTTTAAACAGCTCATACGAACCATTGCTTACTGCCGGAGGATTGCATTCTTCTATGTTAAAAAACTATCAAAAGACCAGTTAAAGGAACCAATTTTAATCACCGACAAAGCATCTAAACATTTCGGATCATTACATCCTTTTATTGACAGCCATAAAATATTACGAGTAGGAGGACGTTTACAAAACTCAAATCTACAGTACGATCAAAAACATCCAATCATCTTAAAATCTAATCATGCCTTTACACAGCTTTTAATCAGGGAAGCCCATGAAAACACATTCCATGGTGGAATGCAACAAATGGTCGCTTATTTGCGCACAAAATATTGGATTTTCAACCTCAAAACTAATGTAAAGAAATACATTCACCACTGCACCATATGTTTTCGATTTGGAGCCAAACCCTTGCAACAATTAATGGGAAATCTTCCAGCTCCCCGCGTTAGAATCTCTCGCCCGTTTACGCACACTGGGGTAGACTATGCTGGACCAATAGATATCAAGGCTTGGAAAGTCCGTGGAGGAAAAACGTACAGTGACTGTGGAAAAAACTTCGTGGGAGCAAATTCCGAACTTCAAAAAATGCTGAAGGCCGCGAATTTCGACTGGAAGCAAGTACAATCAACAACAACCAACATCGGAACAAAATGGAATTTTATTCCTCCCGCTTCTCCGCACTTTGGAGGTCTATGGGAAGCAGGAGTGAAATCCGTTAAATTTCATTTAAAGCGGATCGTTAGGAACGAGACCCTTACATTTGAGGAACTCAGCACACTTCTAACCCAGATAGAAGCATGTTTAAACTCGAGGCCTCTATGTCCTTTATCCGACAACATCGAAGACTTCGGTACTTTAACACCAGCCCACTTCCTGATTAGAACATCAAGTTTTGTTGTACCAGAAGCAGATACAAACTTCGAAAAGATCAAGCACCTAGATAGATGGAGAAAAATGCAAGCAGCTGTAAATTCATTCTGGAAGCAGTGGATCGTGGAGTATTTATCTAGAATGCAACGTCGACCAAAATGGTTATACCAACAGCCACAAGCTCAAGTTGGTGATCTAGTACTGCTGAAGGATGAACGCCTGCCACCATCTCAATGGGCTCTTGCACGTATAACATCACTTGTACCAGGTGCTGATAAGCTTACTCGTGTTGTAACTATAAAAACTAAATCAGGCGAATTCAAGAGACCTATAACAAAAATATGCCTTTTACCTTGCAACAAATCTTTTGATGAAAATGAAATCATTTAACGAGGAGAAAATATCTTAACTAATCGATAACAAAACATTCATTAAGAGAAAATCTTCACTCAAACAAAACATGCACTCATTAAAAAACACTCAAAACCAGATATAGAAACATTCAGCCAAAATCGAAACACTCACTCAAAATCAGATAGACAAACACTCAGTCAAATTCGAATACAAACACTCAGAAAATCAATCGATATGTATCAGTCAATTAAAATACCAATTATCACAGTCATGCAATTCTAATGTTGCCACAGAAAATCAAAATATTCAACATTAGACATAAAATTGCACAATTCAAAAAAAAAAAAAAAACGTCACTCACAGAAAATCAGCATTCGACGTATTGAAAGATTACATTTTAACTATTTAATTCAATCAATCACTCACATTCATTCAGAATTTTATTCACAGTTATCACAATCATTTATAAGTATCACATTCATTACTTCTATCACACTCAAATCAGAAACATAATCATCACACATACACATTCAATCAATATCATACGCATTCAAGCACAATCAAACAAAATTGTAAATAGAATCATTCAAGAATACTCTTACCAAACAAAAACTAAATTATCAAATAAGATCAACAACCATACTTCAACAGTTAAAATATCTTTAAACGAAAATCAAATTCTACAATCAAAACATTTAATCAACGATGGATCATCAAAATCAACAAAACAATTACTCATACTCAATATTACAAATAATTTAAAACAAAAAATTTTTAATTTGGGATAAAATATTTCAAAATGCCCCACTGTCATCATATTCAAATTTTTAATTAAAATATACAGTCCACTCAAATCGAATAATAAAAAAAAATAATTTTTTTTGCAAAACCAATAAGAGACCTTTAGTTAGAAGCCAATGGAATTTTCCTCAATGTATATTCGAAATACACACGAACACGTATATTCCTTATGGGCAACACACATATGTATTTCTTATGAGAAACACACAAACATGTGTATTTCTTATGGACGGGGTTAAATGCATTAAATAAAACAAATCTAACTAAAATAACTACATTATTAATATAACAATTAATTAAACTTACCTTAATTCAACAGCACATACGCAACAAAAAACACTTATATAATTAATTTACACAATAAAAAAAAAAAAAAAAAAAAAAAAAAAACACACAAATTCACTACCGAACAATAAATACTACGATTCGAGTTACAATTGACAATAATGAACTGACGTAAGAAAACAAGATCGAAAAGGACATGTTTACAATGCTGCTTAATTATGAGGTGCAGCTAGATCTGTTCGTTTAGAATTTTATGATCGCATGAAACTCAAGCCTTATTCTATTTTATTGAATCATACTAAATATTATTTTATTATTTCATGTCAATGGTCATGAGGAGCTTCAGGACGAACTTTGAGAACTTTGTTCAAGTCGGGGAGGAATGTTGAGCTCGGAAATGGAACGCTACCCCTAGTGTCAGCTGGTCCTTACATTTGTTTATGTTATAATCATTGTAAATGTCAAAATCAATATTGTTTAGTCATGTTTCATATTTGTTTATTTCTCTTACCACAATTGTCAATTTTAAAGTAACACAAATAATAATAATTTGAAAATAAAACACTTACAATTAGAAAGTCAAACAAGGTGGTTGTTTCCTTATTTACAAATCTCTCTGCGAAACAGTTATTAATTAGAAAAATCAAAAATAAATCGAATAGATGTTTTTTTCTTACAAAAAATGTTAATATTCTTCAATATTTGATCATTTTTAAGGTATATTGAGAAATGCATTATGTTGAAAATAAAATACAGTTGAATACAATATCATTCCACTTTCTCGAGATATTTGTCCAAAATTTCAACTTGACAACAATATCTCTTATGAGAAGTTAAATTTAACAAAAAAATTATTTTGTTAAAAGGCACTGTGTAATGCAAAATCTTCAAAAACTGCAAAATTTTCAAAGTAAATGGAAAGTTATCAGTGTGGGTCGCACTGAGCCTCTTTTTTATTTTTTCATAAAAATGCCTTTTTATAAACAAAAATATCTTTGGTTTTATCATTATTAATCTTATAAGAAATGACCCATACTCGACGGATGCAAAAAAAATACAAAACAGTGATTGACATCACTATTTTTTTCGTTTTCTTACCAAAACTTTGGTTCAGGCTATGCATTTTTATTAAAAAAAAAAGATGCAAGCAGCGACAGGAATCGAACTTAAGACCGCTCGAGACGTGAGGATCTTACCAGGTCACCACGATCTCTACTGATTTTGGTGTGCGCAAATTGCTAAATATTGTTAAAATAAATAAATAAATTTCTTTGTTTAACATATTTTCCATATTTTTTTATAATTTTTTTTTGCGCCCTAAACCTTCTACTCTTATTCCTGTTTAATTTAAAAAAAAATAAGAAAATCGGTCGACCGGTTTGGCTGGTTAGTGAACGAACACAAAAAAACAGACTTTCTTTTATATATATAGAAGAAGATGACTGATTAATTTAGTACCGGTTTGCTCATTTATTTATTTAGTTCGTTAATATCTAACGTTAACAATGTTAAAAATAGTTCTTATAATCTAATATAATCTAATATCATAATTTACATTTATGATTAAACATTGTTGAAAAACATAAGTTTACATTTTTACACTTTATATTATCATTTAAGATTCTAAACAAAAATGAAATTCGTTATAAATTGTTATTAATTGATTGATCTGCTAAATATTTGAGTAATAGGTTGCTGTCGCCTTAAACTTGAACACTGAAACTGAAATTTAATTTACATAAGTTTACATTTTTACACTTTATATTATCATTTACAGATTCTAAACAAAAATGAAATTCGTTATAAATTGTTATTAATTGATTGATCTGCTAAATATTTGAGTAATAGGTTGCTGTCGCCTTAAACTTGAACACTGAAACTGAAATTTAATTTACTTAGAACTGATGGTAATGAGATTTTAGATTTTATTTATTTTCATTATTTCTTAACATATTTATAGATTTCAAAATCAAAATTAGCATGGCAATGCCGTCTGCCAGGTTGACAAGGTAAAATTAATATGTATAATAGAAAGCTCATTGGTTTTACGGTTATATTAAAAAGAAAAAAAAAAATGTATTAAACAAAAAACACAAATATCTATATATGTATGTATATGTATACTCGTATTTTACAACTAAGATAAATATTTAACTTCGATGTGTTTTTAGAAGCTTTCGCTGAGTATTCTGTCTCGATATGATTTTGCCACTTTGCAATACGTAAAAAGTTTTTCCACCTTTTAAAAGTCTTATCATTTCCTCTTCCGTAAGGTAATTAGATCCGAGGAAGACTCTCCTACTTTCTACAAGTACCGGACATTTTCCTAAGAAGTGGAAAACATCTTCTCTCTCTCTTTGGTTGCAAAGACTACACTGTCCAGGACGATCCTCCCTATGCGGAATATAGTTAAGATGCATGAGCTCCCCTCGAAGTCTCAGCATCATAGAAATAACCTCCACATTGTTCTCATCTCTAAAATAGTTATTTGGACCAAGGTTATGACTGAGATGTTTGTAAATTAAATTAATCTATGAGTTGAATTTGAAGCTTCTTCTATACAGCGACTACGGAACTTCTCATCAACCATCGCAATTAATTTGTACAGTTTAACTCTGCAATCATTAACATCACCGAAATCCAAATCCAGTGACATTTCACACCATAAGGCCAGCTCGTGCCATTCTGCGTACCAACTGCTTCTTTGATTGATTACATAGGGGGCTGCTTTCTTCGGTAATCTTTCACTATGCATCTGCAAAACTTTGAGAATATAGTCTATGTTTAGTTTGGGGGTTTGAATAAAAAGCGGTGATAGTCCAGTTTCCAGCAAAACCATGTAATTTGGTGTGTTGTCGGGTAGATGAAATATTCTTTTAACAAAGAATCTTAGCAGTTTTTCCACACTCTCGTATTGTTTGTATCCCCAAACCTGCGCTGCGTAAATCATTATAGACTCAGACACTGCTTCAAATACACGAAATTTGCTACTATGTGCTATATTCTTGTTTGCGAAACACTTTGCCCAGGAAGTCCCAATTGCACTTTTTGCTTTCACCAGTTTTTCTCCAAGATGTCTTTCCATGCTAAGATTCTTTGTAAAGCACACTCCTAGATAACTGAATTCCCTCACCACCTCAATCAAATTCGAATCGTAGCTCCATCTTTCATTTGAGCAATTTCTTCCACCTCCGTTTTTGAAAATCAATATTTTAGATTTACTTAGATTGACCTTTAGATTCCACGTAACACAGTACCTATGCAATTGGTTTATCATCAGTTGCAGTGATTGCGGTGAATTAGCAAACAGCACAATGTCATCGGCATAGAAAAGTGCTTTGATCAATGTCCCGGCGAATTCCACTCCTCCGCCAATGTTGTCAGTAAGGTCATCTACAAAGAGTGCAAATAAAAGCGGGCTCAACGTACACCCCTGCCGGACGCCTGTTCCAGTCAGAAACCATTCAGAGATTACCTCTCCATTCCAAACCGCGGCTTTGGTATCACTATATATATTTTTGAGGACTTTACCGAATTTCCTGGACATCCCCAGTCCATAAAGCTTGTATAAGAGCGCATTTCTGTCCACTGCATCGAACGCTGCTTTAAAATCCACGAAGAAACAATAAAGTTTCTTTTGGTTCCGTAGGAAGTTTTCGGCAATGCTCTTAAGGATAAATATTTGGTCGACCGTGGAGTAACCGGGTCTGAAACCAGCTTGAAACTCCTTCAGTAAACCATTCTGGGTAATCCACAAATAAAGTCGTCGTTGCAGAATTGACGTAAAAATTTTGTATGAGGCGTTCAAAAAACTTATTCCACGATAATTATCTGGGTTTTGAGTACTTCCTTTTTTGTGAATAGGAAAGATTAAGGACTCCTTAAACCATTCGGGTATAGTTCCACTATCCAAAATATAGTTAAACTCCGAAGTAATCGTATTTATCAGCTCATTGGTGCCGTACTTATAGAATTCAACTGGGATTCCGTCGGACCCAGCCGCTTTGCCATCCTGTAATTTTTTAAGAGTATTTATAACTTCTTCAGTAGTTATGCATATGATACTGTTGCCCTGACGGTTAGGGGATTCAAAAGTTCTTTAAAATGCGACAACAGAACTTCAGGTGTTAAATCTCGGTGTATCTTATACTCCTTTCCATTCAATCTTTTCACCATTTTCCAGAAATCCGATGAATTCTTGCATTGTGTTAGCCGTCTAGCCTCTTCATTAAAAAAGGTACTTCTTTTAATCCTGCATAAGTTTTTGAACTTCCTATTCGCTTCCAGATACTTGCTCTTAATATAATCACTTCCATAAACTCGAAATGACTTTAACCACGCAAATGATCTCTGTCTCGCACGTCTACAGTCATCGTCAAACCATTGTTCTACAGGAGTGAACTTTTTGTTGTTATTGTTGCTTGTCGGATAAGCCGATTTTATGCAATTTGCAATAGCACACAAACCGGAATTGATTCCCTGACTTAGTGAAATATTAAGGTTCCTCTGATATACAGCTGCCTTGTTAGACTTCCATTTCAGTTTTGGTAGTAACCGTAGATTTCTTGTACCGGAATCCTCGTTGCTAACTACTTGCATCATCGTATTGATGGGTAAATGATCCGAGAATGGTATCGCGTCTACTTTGAAGTCAAGTATATACTCCACCATTGCTCCTCCAGCTAAACTGTAATCTATTACTGAGCTACCTTGACTTCCAACAAATGTGAATTCACCATTCTTATCTGACGTTGAGGTTCCATTCAAAATCCTGAGTCCAAATGTGTTACACAGGTCAAGCAGTTGTTTTCCTCGGGCATTACAAATTCCATCCTTTGATTGACGTGCTATTTCCACTACCTCATTTTCAAACCCCGCTTCGTCCGCAGTCCTTGCATTAAAATCACCTACTACGAGCACATTTGGATTGTCACTCATTATCAAAAATTCGTACAAGTTTTCGAAATCTGATTCCCAATTGTTGCAGTTAATGTATGTCGGTATTATTATCATCTTTTCGTTCTCATTATTTAGTTGTAAGAATGTTGTTTCATTTTTAGTCTCGAACTTGCAGCCTAAGTTTTTGATGTTTTTTTTAAATCCAAAATAACAGCCTCCACTAGCTCTTCCACGCGTACTAGTTCTTATCGCTGAGATCCATACAAATTCGAAGTCCTTAAATTTACTTTCATATTTATCAAAATTGTGTTCAGTTATGAAGGTTTCGAACAGAAAAATTATATCAAAACAGTTAACATAATTATAAAAATCATTATATAAATTTTTATTGACTAAACCTGAAACATTATACGCAAGTATTGATATATTACTAGGTACTAAATTTACATTAATTATATTGGTATTTACAATTCTATATACATTATTATGGCAGACGGCTTTTTTATTAAAAATTACAATTTTGATTTATTGCTTTTGTTACGCCGCTGCAACTGGCCGCCATTGTGTTTCCACCATTAGATTCGGGCTCATATGTACCCTCACTAACATCCCCGATCAGTTGTTTGAGAAACGTCAGTCCATCATCGCTGTCACTTCTAAGAATGTTGTTTTTGTCATAATAAAATGTTTTTTCATTGACCAGCAATTTTTCTCCTTTTAATTGAGGTTTTAATTCTCTGTTTTTAAATACAATTTCGTTCCTAATATTGACTATTTTTCTTCTCCTCTCTCGTGCTGCCACTGGATAGTCTTTATGCATGGAGATTCCTGTGCCTGCAATGTTGGCTTTTGATCTCAGAACTTTTATTGCATAGTTTTTATCATGTAACTCGACGACGACGTTTGCAACTTGTCCCCCGGAGCGTAATTCAGTTACACTTTTAATAATTCCTGCATTATCTGATCGCAGCATCTCCATGCAGATAGATTTCGCTTTTTGTGCTGCATCAACACCGTTTTGTTTGGGCATATGAACGATTATATTTTGCTCTTTTGATTTTCTGTCCAGCATCTCTACTTGATGTTCTAGAGAAAGACAGCGCGACTGCATATTTTCCAACTGGACTTGCAATGATTTATTACTCTCTTTCCAGTTTAAGATTTCTGGTAATGATATCGAACCATTAATAATCCCAACAATAAAACAAAATTGTATATACTTTCTGTGGTTAGTCAAAGAAGGGCGGCTGATCAAAGCTAGTCTTCGAGAATAAGGCGGCAGTAGATTTTCCCTTGCCCATGAAAGAGACCGAAGACAGAAACGCAGACACCTTTTTTGGACCGCTTCAATTCTTGTAAAATGTTTTGAGTAATAAGGTGACCATACCACACAGCCGTATTCTAGAATTGGTCTAACAAACGAAATAAATAGAAGTTTAAGAACATAAGGGTCTCGAAAATCACGACCGAATCTTTTAGTGAATCCAAGAAGCCTATTGGCTTTTTTAATTATATAACTTAAATGATCATTAAATGATAATTTGGGAATAATACCTAAGTCAGAAAACATAGAAACCTTACATAACAGACAAGAATCAAACGTACACTGACAATCACTAGGATGAGGCCACATATTTTTTAATCGATTTTCGTTCTTTATACCTGCTGGAAATTTCGTACCCATAAAAATTTACTACATTTGAGTAGGTAGATATTTTCTTTAAAAAAAGTAATAAAATTAAGGGGTTAAATAGAAAAAACTGTTGGAATTTCCCTACATTAATTAAAGAGCTACTTAAAAACAGTATGAAAAAGTGCGTCACTTGGATGAGGCCACATGAAAAATCTTATAAAATATCAAAAAAATGAAAGAAATGTTTACAGTTTTTGGTTTTCAAACATTTATTTATTAAGTTTTTCTCCATTAATAATGAGTATGCCCCCCATTTTTCGATATGACCTCTATTAGACGGTTTGGAATGAAATCATAAAGTTTTTTTAAATAGTCAAGTGAAATCTCGTCCCAGGCATCACGGATAGCTTCAGTTAAGGAATCCTTGTCTTCAAATTGTCTACCGCCTTCATAAACTTTTCGAGATAGCCATGCCCATACGTTTTCGATTATGTTCAAGTCCGGTGAATAGGGTGGCCATGGCAAAAGCTCTACGTTTTCTGATAAAATCCAGCTTTTGACAACCCTGGAAGTGTGGATGGGGGCATTGTCTTGTTGGAAAATCCAAGGCAGAGGTCCAAAAATATTTTTCATCTTCGGAAATGACCGTTCCAACAAGCATTTGTAGCTGTTTCCGTTCATTGTTGTAGAAAGAAATTCCAACTCGATTTTGCCATAGTAGGTGATAGCTCCCCACATCATTACACCTGATGTACGGCTGTGATGTCTTCCCAAAATTAGTTCCTCTTTTCTTAAATCATGGAAATAAAAGTTGTAACCATCGGGGCCGTCAAGGTTAAACTTTTTTTCATCCGAAAAGACAACGCGTTTCTATTGACTGCTCCAAGAGACATGTTCTGTTGCAAAGTTCATTCGCAGCTCCTTGTGTACTTGCTTTAGAACAGGTTTCTTTTTGAGTTTTCTTCTCTGGATAATACCATCTTTTCTTATTATCCTTCGGACTGTCGAAATACTGGCTGATACTTCGCTTTTGGACCTTATTTTAGTAGCTGATTGAGTAGAATTTGAAGCAATACGTAAAATTAACCGCTTTTCTCGGGATGTTGTTGCTTGGGCTGTGCGTCCTTTTTTGTTTTTTTCCATAGTTTTGAGGATCAGCAAGATAGTTGTTTACAACTGTCTTACTTCTGTTCAGCTTGCTTGCTATTTCTCGGCTTGAGAGTCCCATTTCCTTGAAAGCATCGATTTGTCCTCTTTCTGCCACTGTCAACGTCTTTCCGGAACCCATTTGTAATTGAAATTTAATAAAAAGAGTTCTTTGTAAAACGTTCTTAAATATTGCAACCAAAATTTTGAAAAAAAAATGGCTGATGTGAACTTCTACAACGAAATATTCGCAATGGCCTCATCCTAGTGACGCACTTTTTTATATCCTTTTTAGGTAGCTCATTCATTAATGTAGGGAAATTGCAACGGTCTTTTCTAATTAACCCTATAATTGTATCACTTTGTTTTAAGAAAATATGTACCTACTCTCATGCAGTAAAATTTTCCGGGTTAAATTCCAACAGGTATCGGACCGAAAATCGATTGAAAAATATGTGGCCTCATCATACGTGTAAAACTCATAGTTTTACATTTTTCAACATTTAAAACAAGTCGGTTTATATTGCACCGTTCCCTTAATATTGTTAAGTCTTCTTGTAATAATAAACAGTCAGAGGAGGATTTTATACTTTTGAAAAGCTTAATGTCATCAGCATGCACAAGGACAGACGAGTTTTTTAAGTTTGAGACCAAGTCGTTAATAAATAAAACAAATAAAATATTACCTAAGTGGCTGCCCTGAGGGACGCCAGAATTGACAACAAATTGAATTGAATTTTAGTACGTATGAAGAAATCCAATTTATAAAATTGTTGTTAAATCCTAGATGGTATAATTTTAAAATTAGTGTATTGTGACATAAATTGTCAAAGGCTTTACTAAAGTCAGTAAAGACACAATCAAATTGCCCGCGTTTTTCAAAAACATCTAGACAAAAGGACACGAAGTTAAATAAATTAGTAACAGTGGATCTCTTTTTGACAAAGCCATGTTGGCTATCACAAATAATAGAACTACAATGAAAAGAAAGAACATTACTCACAATTGACTCAAACAGTTTAGGTAACACAGATAGTTTAGCAATGGGTCTATAGTTCATTATTTTATTCTTTGGGCCTTTTGTATGTATAGGAATAATAAATGAACTTTTCCAGATAACAGGAAAAATTGAACTTTTTAAGGATGCATTGAAGAGAACACATAACGGATATGACAAATAAGAAGCACATTTTTTTAATATATAAGATGGAACACCATCGGGGCCTGATGTAAAGCACTCATCGAGATTTAATATATTATGTTGAGCAACTGTATCTCCACTTATTTCAAAATTAATTGCGTTTAAATGAGTGAAAATGTCAGAAGAAGAAGAAAAAGAAGAGGAATTATTATAGTCTGATTCTTCAAATGCTTCTTTGAATTGGTTAGCAAACATGTTTGCAATAACCTTTGGATCATGACTAGTTGACGAATTATTTGACATCGAATTCGGATAGCCACATGGTTTCCTTTTACTGTTAACGAAATTCCAGAAACTATCTGGATTAGATTTAATATCATGTTCTATTTTACAAATGTAATCGTCATATAGGGTGTTAGAAGTTCTGAAATCATCGTCAGTTCTAGTTATGTTATATTTTACCCAAGCCTTATCCCTTTTATTTTTTAAAGTTTTTAATACGCGTATCATTTCCATCAAAAAGTGAAGACATTCTGCCTTATCACAAATAAATATTCCCCCGAGTTTTTTCTCATTTTGGGAACTTTGATATCGTAAACAACTTATTCCAGGGAACTTTCTCCTTATTTGTATACAAATATTTCCGTAACTAAGTTGTGAGAGAAAAAATTCCCAGGGAAAAAGTTCCCATAAAATTTGCGATAGGGCAGATTATTATTATTATTATTATTATTATTATTATTATTATTATTATTATTATTATTATTATTATTATTATTATTATTATTATTATTATTATTATTATTATTATTATTATTATTATTATTATTATTATTATTATTATTATTATTATTATTATTATTATTGTTATTATTATTATTATTATTATTATTATTATTATTATTATTATTATTATTATTATTATTATTATTATTATTATTATTATTATTATTATTATTATTGTTATTATTATTATTATTATTATTATTATTATTATTATTATTATTATTATTATTATTATTATTATTATTATTATTATTATTATTATTATTATTATCATTATTATTATTATTATTATTATTATTATTATTATTATTATTATTATTATTATTATTATTATTATTATTATTATTATTATTATTATTATTATTATTATTGTTATTATTATTATTATTATTATTATTATTATTATTATTATTATTATTATTATTATTATTATTAGTATTATTATTATTATTATTATTATTATTATTATTATTATTATTATTATTGTTATTATTTTTATTATTATTATTATTATTATTATTATTACTATTATTATTATTATTATTATTATTATTATTATTATTATTATTATTATTGTTATTATTATTATTATAATTATTATTATTATTATTATTTATATTTTTATTATTATTATTATTATTATTATCATTATTATTATTATTATTATTATTATTATTATTATTATTATTATTATTATTATTATTATTATTATTATTATTATTATTATTATTATTATTATTATTATTATTATTATTATTGTTATTATTATTATTATTATTATTATTATTATTATTATTATTATTATTATTATCATTATTATTATTATTATTATTATTATTATTATTATTATTATTATTATTATTATTATTATTATTATTATTATTATTATTATTATTATCTTCAATTGCAAACTCTTAATCAAAGGCGTGTTAAAAATGATTTAAAATTTTTTCATCAACTCATTAATGGTGAAATTGATGCACCTTATTTGCTATCTTGTATACATTTAAATTACCGAGGCGGAACTCATCACCTGCGTAATTTTGACTTTATACATATTGACTTCCATAGAACTAACTATGGAAAGAATGAAGCTTTAAGTCGAATGAGCATTTTATAACCTGATCATCGATTGATTTAAATTTAAATAAGGTGGGATTAATATCATTGTTTAGAACCAGTGCTCCACTATCGTAAACGTTTTTTTTTTTTTTTTTTGATGTTCTGTAATAATTCATGTTAAATGTTAATAATTATTATGTTTTGTATTTTGTGCTTGTGTTAGGCTATAATTGTATTATTTTCTTACTAACAACTAACACATGCACTTATGATGAGCCTCTGATCGTAGTGTGACGCTTGCTGAAAATTCTGAAGTGTAAAAAAAAAAAAATCATATGTATAAGTAATTGTCAGCAAATGCTATCAGAGACTGTTGGTTGGATATTTTATAATTTGTAACTGAGATTATGCAATATCAATTTGGTCAGAACTTGGAAGATAGGCAATTGGTGTGTACAGTCGATTGTATGCATCTTAGTCCCTGACTACCCCATGGCTTATATGTTTTACAAATGTTTCTCAAATTAAATTGTAGACAAACGCAATCATTTTAACTTATGTATATATAACATCAAAAAACCAAGTTATTTGTATAAGACTATTGTTTCTTTTCAGTGAATTTGACAACTTGGATGAAGAAATCTTTGATGATAAGACAACAAAAACATATGATGAAAACAAGAAGTAATAATTATATACAAAATATGGCCAACTTACAAAAACTGTATATTCATGTTCTGGAATTTAATATTTATCAAGAGTTGCTAACGTATAAGGTCTTAACTTAATAATCAAGTAGAAAAAGAAATGTTTAAACGTTTTTTTTTGTTTTATCTACATTATAAGACAATATTGTTTTACTTTTTTATATTTAACGCTGAAACATACACAGGAAACATTTGATAATAGGCTCCAAATAATGACCTAAAAACTTCTTCAATTTTTTTTTTGTCAGTAATTGCCAATTCAAAAAAAAAATAATTCGGGAAATTTATTAAAATCTTAAATTGACTCAGTAAAAATGAGAAAAATTTGAATTTTATTCTACGAAATTAAGCATTTAATCGAATGATTTCATGGTTTTTGCACATGTTAACTTAGAGGTGGAAAATTCGTTGTGATGCTTTGAAAATTTTGAAAATAATTGTTATGCTTTGCATGAATTTTGGGTGAAGAAGTTAAGGCTGGGTGGCCAGCCAAAAAAACGGCTGGGATGTTACAAATAAAGCGATAACTTTTACATCTTAAATGCTAATTGATTGAAATAAAAATTAATGCATTCTAAATAAACAGGCTTACTACGCTGCATCATTATAATTTTTAAATGTATAATATAGTAATTCTGAGAGTGAAACAAACTACAATTTTATCGTTATTTTCATAGTCGTTTAAAATGCACCATTTATTCAAAGCAGATTAAGTTAATTAAGGGAATGACGGATTGACTTTAATTTATTTAATTTTTTTATGGGCAAAAAATTAGTCCAATCTTATGCAATTTTCAATGGGTTTGGCGTGTTTGAACAGGTATAACTTCTTTAATCTACAACATATTTCATCGAATCAAAAGCCAGTCTGAAATATTTTTTTTTAAATAATTCACTTTTAAAGTTTAAAAAAAAAAATAAAAAAAAAACTAAAAAAACCCAAAAATGTTTTTTTTCGAGGACTTTTAAATATCCCTAATTGTTTATTTAGCTCTTTGAACTTAATTTTTTTTTCTTTATTTTATTGAATAGCTTAATTAATTACCTCGGGAGTGACGGATTGACTTTTTCGAAAAAAAAATTATTAACACTTTAAATGTTCATTGAAAAAGCCCAAATAATAATTAGCTTTCCAGAGAAAATAATGCTTGTGCATATTTTTCTTATTTTTTTTATTTTTATTCAGTATTTTTTCTATTGTTCTTTAATTCAAAAATTTTAATTGCTGTGATGGTTTTTTTTTTTTAAATACATTTTTGAAAAAGTATCTAAATTTATGTTTTTCCCCTTTGAAATTTCCTTTTTACAAGCACACGTAGAAGTTTCAGTTCCCTGTAATTCGAGAGAATGTTTTTCATTTGGAAAAAAAATGTGCCCTGCTCTCAAATATTTTTTTTGTTGGATTTCATATTGTTGGTTGTTTCTTCCTTTTTGCATCAAGAACAGAAAATTCAATAGAAAAACCGGTTATTGGAATTTGAGGAATATGTAATGACAAACTAGTTTTTTTTTTGTCAATGAGTTGACTAGAGCAAGTCGTCCAATTCGCGTCTACTTCTTGCACCCTTTAGTTTGATGACGTAGCAGAAGTCATGATCGTTTTGTTTTTTATATTTGATCTTGATCTTTTTTTGTGGCAATAGAGAGGGGATTTATTGTTCTTTGGCAAAAACAAAAACAATTGCAATGCAATGAGATCAGAATCTGTTTTCGAGAAAATATATTGAAATGGAAAGGAAACGTACATCTACAGCACATACTGTCCTTTTCAATGGTTATTATATTATTGTTGGTTTTTCTTTACTTTTCCCACTTTAGTGTGTTATTGATCTTACATATAAAGATACCTACTCTTTTTTTTTTTCTTCGACTCTATTCTTGTCCAAAAAGAGTGTAACAAACAAAAACAAAATTCTTTTGGCCACATATGGCGCTGCCATGAAATTCATGACAAAAAAAGGTCACTAACACAAATAAAGTCATTTACATGAAGTTTGAGTTTGGGTTTTGGGACACCCAGCCTTAAAAACATAAATTATAAATGGGACTGTGCTGCATTGACTTAGGTTGCCTGTGGAATTAATTTCTAATATCGCTGTCATTCGCACGGTACAAATACGTTGTCACTTCGCTTTTTGGCACAACTCTTTCGTTGTTTGTTTTTGTACAGAAAAAATAATTGAATAGTAGAACTTATTATACAGATATCTGATGAATTCCATTCAAATACCTAAATCAGATCAAATTTGTACAACACTGTTTTATTATCACTCTGGAGTTTATGTTTAGGAGTTTATGCCAAAGCGTCAGGGCATTTTGTTCCGCCATGAATTTAGGTCTGTTTCTTTACTTTTCGGTAAAGTTTGGGAAAAAGCTCGGGATAAAGTTCGGGCTCTAGCTTTTTGATGTTGTTTTTGTAATTTGGTGCCCCAACTTAAAAGTTAAGAAACGCATTTGGGATGTTTCTGGGTAAAATTCAAATTTGAAAACAGATATTTATGTATATGTAGGGAAACAGTTTTCTTTCTGTTTAAAATGAGCCATTAAGAGGAATTTAAAACAAAATTTAAACAATTGTTGTTAATGGATGATGAGGAAGATAACAGTACTTCCATATTTGTTTACTTCTATTAAATTTTAATTTGCAATCTCTTCACAACAATTCACAAATCACAAACTTCAAATTTTTCGATCAGCTGATTTAATTTTGACAAGCAAGAAAGTGCCCGAGCTTAAATGTTCGGGTAAATTCTTGCTGGAGGGGAAACGAAAAAAAATGAAAAGCTCTGGCATTTTTGTGCCAGAAAAAAGTAAAGAAAAACGTTTTGGGATCCCGCGGGATTCCGCGGGCGAGTAAAGAAACAGACCTTTTGTGTTGGAGGAAATCGAAAGAAAGACAGCACTAGGCCTTCAAAATGATCGCAAAAAATTAACCTTAACTCAATTCGCCGGGTGCGTTAAATGTCAGAGAAAAAGTTTTGATCAGCTGTGTATCAAAGAAAATTTTTTTGAATCGTTCACAATAAAAAAATATTCCGCTCCAAACGGATACCTCGCTACAGCCGAATATAGTTAGACGGACTATCTCCAGATTTCTTGAATCCATTTCTTGTGTATTTATAAAAAAAGATATAACATCCATGAGAGTAGTTTATCTTTTCTGTTTCTTTTTTTTATTAAACCTAAAATATATATCCTCTAATTTAACTTTTTTATCGTCAACTCCAATTGAATTTCTATTCTCAGAACATTATCAGCCGTTCAAATTGGATAGCTGAGTATACCATACATTTTCGGATAACTTGAGATCCTTTTATGACAGCAGATGGTTTGTGTTTAGGTAAGATATGTCTTCCTATGCAATTAAAATCGAGTTGATTGTAGTTTATTGACTGACTAATTATTATATAAGTTACACCAAAACCTAATGGTGGAAATTGAACATGATGTCATGTTGAACAGAAAACTATCAACTGGATTTGAAAAACACATGTCTTTGAAGTGTTATCAGAACCAGCCAAATGCAGCCGTGACCATAAGTCGAAGTGTATATATTTTTAACATAACAATAATGTAAGTTAACACTTCGGTCCACTAAAAGATAACGCTGGACAAACGACCGCAGCAAACATCAAACCAACGAAATAATCTGGAAAACATAAATATTGTTTATGACCAAGCGGTACCCATACACATAATCTAAGATTCATATTTTAAACCCCCACTCAAATCACTTACTCCGTTCAGCATCTCACCTTAGATAAGACTTTAACTAACCATCGAATTGTGAAGACACAAAAAATAGTTTTAATAAATATTTCTTAAAATCAGTTTTCAAGTTTTTAATAACAAAATTGGTGCAGTCAGTCGGTAGGATACAAATATACCTATATTTTTATATTCTTTAAAACCAAAATTCCGTTTTTACGAAGTGAAATTATCCTCGATATAACTCTGCGAAAAATAGTAACAATATTTCGAAATAAGAACTAAAAGTTACGGAAACGCGATAGTTAAAAAGTGAATACGATACGAACATTGATCTTAAAATATTTACACTATTGCAACTGTAATTCCATAAATTTCCAAAAAAATGTATTAGAATAAGGAAAACACCATTGGCTATAAATACGGTAGGCTACACAAACACAATACAAATAACAAAAGAAGCATTATTCTCAAAAGAAAGATTTATATACAAAGCGAATAAAGATTGCCTATTCCAAGTAATGGCATTTAGCCCTTGCTTTAACAACATTACATGTAACAATATCTTATTACCAAATAAAGTCAAGGCCATGAATTAATTAAGAAACAAAGACATTTGAATTAAATAATATAAAAATCCCAATACTTTTTGATAAAACGGACGAGCAAGAATATGCTATTGAAATTCATCACCTGAATAGCTGAACGCCTCATGACACCATAATTGATGGGTTCGAATCTAAAAACAGAGATCACATAAAAAAGAAGAAAAACAAATTATTTTAAAACCTTAAAGGAATACCAAAATGTATAATAACCAAAAGATTTTGTCAAATCGAGGTCGATCCTGAAGACCGTGAGAAGACAGGCTTCTCCACACTCTCTGGTCATTACGAATTGATTAGAATGCCATTTGGTTTAAAAAATACACTGGTTATATTCCAGCGCACGATGAACCAAGTTTTAAGTGACCATATTGAAACAGAATGCTATGTATACCTAAACGATATCATTATATCTTCAACCTCTTTAGATCCAACACCACCTCAAATTAATTTTCAAAAGTGTTCGACAAGTCAATCTCAGATTGAACCCTCTTTAAGAACCCTCCACCCAAATAAAAACGAGTAGTGTGAAGTACGTACTTTATGTATTAACACAATTTAAATTGTTATAAAATTAGAATTTTGAGTTGGTTTTTGTTTTATTACAATATATTGGTGAAACTGGAGTTCAAAATTGAATTTCTAATAATACAGTTCTCATAGCAATTTTTATTAACTTTTTGAATAATTCGGTCTTGAAAGTTCATAAATTTTCCCGAATTCTAATGAATTTTGTTTACCTTTACATTACAAATAACAAACAACTTTTCAAATCTGACATCTATGTTTTCTTCAATTGATGGGCAAAAAAATTATTCAGAAAGTCACTAGTTTTTTTGCAAAATATAACATTTTTTGAGAGCCTTCACCTTTTTCTCTGCAAAATATAGTTTTTCGAAATTTTAATTCAGTAATTTCCCACAAGATGGTTTGATTTCGAAAATGAGAAAAATAAACAAGAGATACCTGCAACCAAAAAGTAACTAAGGGATAGTATTGTAGAATCGCGAGAACAAAAAGTTCAAGAAGCATAAAGTGTATTGTCTTGATACTGAAGTTGCGTACAAATATCAGTTTCATTGAACAAAAAGACAAAGAAGCATATTATACCTTTGAGTTATTTTGACATTGATTGTAAAAGCAGCCAGTGTGATGTTATGAAAATAAAATAAAAAGGGCGATGATTTTTAAGAAGCTCTTGACATTTTATTTACTGAATATTTTCGGAACTTTTAGACCCTCTATTACACTAGGAATGAAATGAAGAAAATCTGTATTTTAGCAAGAAAATAAAAAAAAATATTGAAAATAGAAAAATTAGTATTAAAATAGGCATAACTAAAGAATATGGTATTTTAGTGAGATATTTGGTACATTTTTTGTTATAATTTATTTATTTTCAAGCTACCCACCCCGGCTTCGCACGACCTTTATGTAATCCTAATACATACATTTGTAAGCTCGAGATATACATATATCAAATGAATATTTTAATTAAATAATTCAAAAAGTTATTATTATTGAAGCAGTCGCGAATAACATGAAATAAAAAGAGGCTGGGTGCGACCCACACTGATAACTTCCAATTATCCATAATTTGAAAACTTTCGTTTCTGATAACAATTTCGTTGATAACAATTTTAATAACAAAAAATTGTCAGAGATGTTGAAGCGGAAAAACAATATTTACAAATTTTTCTTAACTTTTTGTAGTTTTGTATTTGCTGTAAAAAAATGACAATTTGATATTCGTCAATATTTTATCATTTTCAGGTATTGACAAATGCATTATGTCAAAAATAAAATACATTTGAAGTCAATAGCATTACTTGTTGTGATGATGACAACGGCCTAGTCATTGATAAAAGCTCGGTTCCCATCGATCACCGAAATCAAGCATCAATGTGCGCGGTTAGTAGAAAGATGGGTGACCATTCGAAACCTACCGCGTGCTGTTGTCATGTGTTCTTTCTTTCTGTTGTTCTTTCTCTTCTCTGTCCTTCTGTCTTGTATTAATGTCTTGTGTTGTATCGCCTTAATAGCCTCAGTAGCTCAACGTTAAGTGTCTCTACTCTGTACATTTATGTGCTGTGTAGCATAAAATGTAATGTAATGTAATGTTGTGATGATATTTAAGCCGAAAAACAATTTTTGACACTTTTCGGTAAATTTCAGTTTTGGTTTTTATTTTTCGTAAAAAAACTGTTAATTTGATATTTGTCAGAAAAGGACCATATGTTCAAAATACTATTATGAAAAAAAAAAATTGAAGTTAAAATGATTGACTCTGGACTTTTGATATGGACTTTTGACATTGTTTGGTAAATTTTTGATAAAGTTTTTTATTTTTTGTAAAAAAACTGTCAATTCGATATTTGTCAAAATTGTAGCATATATTAATAATTGTATTTTGTATACACATAAATAAGTTTGAAGTGAATATCGGTGATATTCAAGTCAAAAACCACTTTTTACCAATTTCTTCTAGAATTGTTTGCATTTTTTGTAAAAATCTGTCAATTGAATTTTTTCAAACTTTCACCAGATGTAAAAAAGATCCTTTCACATAATCTTATCTTAATATATATAAATAACGTGTTGTTTGTCACCGCGTGAAAACATTGAACAAGTTTTACATTTTAAAATTGAAGCAATCTGCGGTTATTGTTTTACATTCAGCACAACGAAACAGATGTTTTCAAAAACTTCGGTTGTCCTGCCAATGATTCCACTTTTTAATAAACTTATACGAAATTCACCAAGCAATCTAGAGAAAAAATGATATGGGAAATCAAATAAGCAACAATATTTTTCCATGGCTTAAGTTTCTGCATTAAATTGGCTCTCTAGTAGAAAATAGTTTTGAATATAATATCATTTTTAATTCATTGTATATTTTCTCGACAAAAAATTTTATTTTAGTTTTTCTATTTAAAAAAAATAACGGTAAGTTAAAAATTTTCAAAATTTATACATAACAAATGTGTATCACATTGCAATGTATCAGCCTTATTTAATAGAATCCGCTAAGCAGATGAATAGTTATGCAATGTATAAGGATTTATGTAGGCTCTATTCAACGTTCTATAAATTCGTATTTATAAAACATTTTCCTACAAATTATAGTTACGCAGTTCTTACATCAAAAAAAGTACCAAAATGAGAAATCTATTCCATTTAGATGTCATAATTAAATCAACAATTGTTTTTTCTTTCAATGAAATAGGTAAATAAATAATAACAATAATACAAAATGGAATCGAAAGGGAAGAGTATGCGTTCGTCAAATTGGGATTCGTCCGATAAGGTACATATAGCTATGACTTGGATATCTACGGGCTCCTCAATTGTCCCTGCTGAGCCTGCTGAGGTCAGAACGGACAATTTCCATCATTTGTTTCATATTTTCTATCGAAAATCTTTATTTATTTTTAAATTCTTCATCGTCATGGTAACACGATTTAAATTATATAAATCATTTCAAAAGGAAGAAAATTGAAAAGGTTTTTTTTATTTTTTTTTTTCTAATTTCTATTATGGACACAAACCATGACATTTTGTCACTATAATTTCCTTATTCAGGCTCTATTCAACCTCAAAACGCGTTTAGCTTATTATGGCTCTATTCAACGTTGCATAAGTTTTATAAATAACATTTTCGTGTTTACACTCATTATAAGGAGTGTATAACTTTATGCAGGCTTTATGTGGGGATTATAAATAAGGCTGTATGTATATACAAAATTTTATTTGAAGTCAATATCCTGAGATATTTGCTAACAACCAAAATTTTCACTTTTTTAAAAAACTGCTATAGTGAAAAAACTGCTTGACCAATTTTTATGAAAGTCCTTTCTGCATCTTTCGAAGTTATAACCAGTCGAACAAAATTTAATTATAATCAATATCTCTACTCGTTCTTGAGATACCGTGGACGAAAAAGGTTGTCTCGAACGTACGAACGTAAGTACACACGCACATACAGACATCTCTCTAAAAATTGCAGATCTAGATTCTAGGAACCTTGAAACGTCCAGATTTGTCAAAAAATTCAATTTGACAAATCGGACCGATTACAATAACTCCCTATGGGAAGTTAATAATAATATGATTAATGCCAAGGTACAAATAAAGAGCTGTTACAGTGAAGCAAATCTTAAGTTAGAAATTTAATTAGGTATAGTCAGGTTTTATTGTTTATCAGACATTTCATTTTACTTTTTTTTTATAAATTTTATTTTATTTTTTGAATCAGCAATACATACCTTGTTTTCTTAAGTCGATAACAAAACCAAACCAATTTATCATAATTGTTTCAAACTGCGGAACAAAATTTTTTGCAGCTCACGCTAGCCGCGTTTTATTGATAATCTATCCCTAAAATACTCGTAGTATTACTAGTACCAATAAAACGATTTATTCACTTTTAAACTCATTCTTGACATCTTAAAGTTATTATCCCTACATTACTTGTCAAATTATTGATGTCAAAATTTCAAAATCTTCTATCACGGACAAAATATAAATATAATAAATATTTTGCCAACAAAAGTTGAGAATATACAAACTCACTTGTTCAAGAAATTTCTTTCCTTCCAACTCGGTGTGCATTTCCATGCAAACTTCAACTCAACTAGCATTTTCATGCTTTTTCCAACTCCATCCAACAATTTACATATTAGGCGCGTTTTATTGGGAATCTATCCCTAACATAGTATTCGATTACCAATAAAACGCTATATTCACTGTTATATTCACTTTTCATTTGACTTCTTAAAGTTGGTGTCCCTCATTCAATAAGAACTACAGGAAGAGGCATATCGAGAAAAAAGTGAAGCATTTTTCATACTTGTGTGAGTTACACACACACAAATGCTTTGATACAGGGTTGACATGAAAGTAAACGGCTACTTACTGGGGCGCCCAAATAAATTGTTTGCAGCCTTGAAAGATTTTTTTTTTTTTAATTTAGTTTAATTTTATTCGATCTAATAAGTGATGGAATGAAAGTCTTTTTCAATTTATTTGCTTAGCTAGTTTATAATAACGAAGAAATCAATATTATTACAGAACTTTAAAATTGGGAATTTAGAAATGAAAATACATATAGTTTTTAGTTTTAAGTTTTATTTTAATGAAAAAAAAACGCTTTCACAGATATTTTTCGTAGTCAAATAATTTGAAATTATACTTATTGTTACTTTTAACATTTTTTGTCAATTAAGTAGAAAAATAATTCTCCTCTACGGGCTCAATGATTTTGGGCGCCTTGCCATCACCAACAAAAATAAATTCGACGCTGTCCGAGAATATATAATTTGACAGGTCGTCTCCAGAGAAGTCACAAGATAGAAGTATATTTTAATTCTCAACAGAATTGCTTTATTAAGCAAAAATACCATAAAACATCAATTGAAAAGTATTTTACGATACTGTAATTACCTTAAAAACATCACTTCAAATTACTTTGTGTTGAATATGAGTCAAAAACTTACTTGTGAAACGAAAACTTTTTTCTATCCTTATTATAAGTGTTTTTGTACGATTTAACACAGCACCACATATTGTTTTGTATTATTTTAAATGAAATATAGTATATATTTAACAGAATCACTTTTATTTTACTTTTTTATATGGTTTCAACGATTAAATATGGCTATTCTTTTATTTCCACACTCTCGTACGGCTATTCAAAATGACAGGTGATCATCAGAATTGTTTTTTAAAATTTATTTTAATGCTTCACTCACGTACACTGTATGTGTGACATATGCCTCTTCCTCTATTTCTTATTCAATGGTGTCCCAACATTACTTGTCAAATTATTGTTGTCCAAATTTCAAAATCTTCTGTCACGGACAAAATACAAAAAATTAAATGCATATTGCAAATAAGAATTGGAAATATGCAAACTCAATTATTAAACAGCTGTTCTACATGGGGCGCGTTCGAAGAATGTACAATTGTGTAAATTATTGGGTCGAGTTGGAAAATGCATGAAAACGGTTGTTGAGTTGAAGTTTGCATGGAAATGCACACCGAGTTGGTTTCGAATGTTTTTTTACTTACATTTGTAGTAAAACTTTGAAAATATATTGATTTTCTTGTTATATTTATCACCCACGGATTAAAGTTCACCATTTTATCAACTCCCTGTTCAATTCTATCTTAATATATATAAATCTCGTGTCACAATGTTTGTCCTCAATGGACTCCTAAACCACTTAACCAATTATAATAAAATTCGCACACCATGTGCAGTTCGATCCAACTTGAGAGATAGGATAGTTTAAATCTCAAATTATAGTCGCAATTTTAATTTATTGCTAATTATTTGTCTGTTATTATTTGACAGTCACAATTATATGTTAGCTCCAAACGATTTTATCAGATAGCGACATCTGTGCACTGGATTGAGTAAGTTAAGAATTCAATAGATGGCGCTATGTCAAACTTCCAAACGTTTAATAGATGGCTCTATTTCAGAAATATAGTGTAAGTTCACAAACGTCAAATTTTGCTGCAGTGAATCGGCATTACTGCTGTTTTGCGATGCTGATGCTAATGCAGCTGTTGCTGATGCGATGCCGACTAATCACGCTGTCGTAGTGATGCTTTTTTGTTTAGTTTTTGCGCATCAGTTTATGAAACTTTGCAATAATGAACAGTTGACGAGAAAAGTGATGCCAGAATCTGGGTTTGTGAACGTTTGACTTTGAACATTTGGGCATCATTACTGCAGTAATGCGTTTGTGAACTTACACATAGGTTAAATTTATTTTGTAGTGAAACGGAATACAGTCAATTTTATTTTTCCAATTTTTGGTGTTAGCGTTACGTATTATCAAATAGTTATATTGGAAATATAATATAGAATGAAATTTGGCACAGAGATAGATTATAGCCTTATAAAGCACGTAGACTAATTTTTACCCCGGTAAAATGTATTTTTTAGGATTAAACATTGACCACGTTGTACATAAAAATTGAAGTAATCTGCGGTTACAACGAAACCGATATTTTCAACAACTTTGGTTGTCCTGCCAATCGATCCATTAAACTTACGAAATTCACCGGGCCATTTAAAAAAAAAAAATTATGGGAAATCAAATAAGCAACAACAATATTTTTCCATAGCTTGAGTTTCTGCATTTAATTGGGGCAAGACGAAGTTTGCCGGGCCCTCTAGTTGGTTTATATGGACGAGTGAAAAATATGGAACTAAGTTTCTGGCAACTTTAAAGACCTGTTGAATAATCGTGGTTCACTATTTTCTTTAAATTATTATAGAATTTATTACACAGACCATTTATTTGGATAGTAAACATTCTTTTATTCTTTTTATTCAATAAATTAAATATATAAAGACAAAATTCAACATAAAATTATAAAGAAATAATTAATAAAAATTATAAAAGTTACTTCAAGTTGCCGTAGAGTCAAAATTAACATTTTATTCTACTCAACATCGTATATATATAACTTTGGGTGTTTTTATAAATACATGCATTGTATACATGCGATCAATTGCAATCACATGAAAGTCAAAAAAAACATATGTTTGCTTGTCACTTTTTATAGTTTCACATTTGCTCAACAAATATTTGAGTCTTGCTTTTAAGGAAATCAAACATTTAACATGTGCATTTAAAAGAGGTATGCATTCGTCAGACTTTCACAACCATGCATTTATGGAAGCAACCTTTGTCAGCTTTTTAATGAGAACAAACATATTTCAATAAATTTTCCACAATATGTGATGGTAAAATACACTAACCCTAAAGAAAATTATTTTATCTCTTATGAATTGTTCCTAAAAATTGTAAAAATTTTGTAAGCTATTGATTTTAATAAATTTTTAACGAAATAATTGCATTTTCATAATTTCAACCCAAATAAATGTTTGGTTTGAAATTTGTGGATCGCTTGCACTTTTCAATGCAGGCGAAGTGTATTTGTTACCGAACACACCCTCATGTTGCCAACATTTGCATATTTTTTGCACTTCTTGACCCTACATTTAACTAGATGAAACTCTATCTTCACTAAATTACTATGGATAAACACTAGCTTATTTTTGTTCACTTTTGAGGTGTTGTTGTTTTCCATGTAAAATTTTACTAGCTAGTATTTTCAATTACCAATAAAACACGGCTATTAGCACATTCTTCGAACCACTCCATGTAGAACAGCTGTTGTTTTTTTTTCAAACTTAAATTAAATAATTAACTAAAATGTAAAGAAGTTAGCCAGAAATCTATATTATAATTTTGCAAGCATGAATTTTGCGGTACCATTTTACCTGCTTTAACATTCGAATATCTGCTTCAAAATTATACCAATGTGTGCGTATTGTTAATACGTAGTGCCTAATATAATTATCCTCAACTTTCCGTTAGGGTAGCACGAATTTTCACACGCGTTTTTTTTTTATTGAATAAATATACGCAAAAAATAATATTTATCGCAATTTTAGAGTGAGGAAACATTTATTTATATTTTTAATTAATTTTCAAAGTTTCACTTTTCCATACAAACTTCAAGCAAAAATGGATTTTTTCTCACTTATTTTGACAGTTCTCCTTATTGCATTCGTTTTAGTGATACCAGATATACTTTTTTGTAGGAAATTTTATTCGAAATTGTTCTCCTTTCTAACTGATTAATGAATTTTCACATAAATTTAAGGGAAATTTTGGGAAATTTCCTATTTTCACATTATTGAACACTTAAAACAATATCCTTGTAATACATTTAACAGCATTATCAAGGAAAAAGATTTGTATGTTTTGAAGATTCTTGAAAACTGAATTTTAAAATCAACTGGTGCTTTTGAAGAAAAATCGCGCGATTTTTATTTTATTAATTTCAGAATCTTGAAAACTGAATTTTGAAATCAACTGATGCTTTTGAAGATACTGAAAATAATAAAACAAAATCGCGCGACTTTTCAGAATCTTTAAAAGCATTAGTTGATCTCGAAATGCACCTGCCCCGTAGTGCTAGATATACTGGACGGTAAACCCACCTAATGGAGTCAAAAGGCCTTAGTTCGACTTGGACAAAAGAAAGTGGTCCACACCAAGGTATTATCTACAAACAATCAATTGGCGTAGGCGGTTACAGTGAGGTAAAAAAATTGCAAGCAAAAAGTGAGGTTAATACCGAAAAAGTCTGCTGTTCTGGAATATTCGACCACGCGTTCGCCATGTGCTTTTAAAATATTTTTCCGTCGAATGTTCTAGAATGCTTGACCGCGTGTTTGCCACGTGGTATTTATTACAGCTGATCTGCTAGAATGGCAACCTATAGACAGTGGCTATGTGTATAAGTGTATGTCATTGTATAGGAATGAAGGAACGACGCTTGTAATGTATAAGCGTTCATACTAATGATTTATTTTGGCGCTCATACCAACCAATTGGTGTTAAAAGTAGGTCACTTTTGTTTCATATTTCGGCAGAACAGGTTTGCTCTAATAATTTCTCTTTGTGTTCGAACATATAAATTGTTTTTGTTTTTTTTTTTTTTCATACAAGGTCTCATTGAGAAAAATGAAAATGGATTGTACTTTGTTAAGAATGCAAAATATTGCAATGCTACTGCTGTTGTTTATGAGGCCAATGAATATTAAACGTATTAATTAAAGAACACAAATTTTAATTTTAATTAAATTATGTTTTTATTTAAGCGAATTTTATCACAACTTATTTAATTTTATTTATAAAATTACGACGCGTTTCGGAATAGTTATTCCATCTTCAGGTTTGACGTTGAAGATGGAATAACTATTCCGAAACGCGTCGTAATTTTATAAATAAAATTAAATAAGTTGTGATAAAATTTGCTTAAATAAAAACATAATTTAATTAAAATTAAAATTTGTGTTTTTTAATTAATACATATATTCCACACAACTTGGAGACCACAACACCAAAAAATGAGAATATTAAACATAAATTAAGTTCCGACTCTTCAAAAAAAAAATAACATCACTATTTGAATTGAAAAACATACATAACTTTTAATCATCAATTGAAAATATAAATTTTTTAAATTTTAAAATACAAATAAATTATGTATTTCATTGTCCAAGAACATAAATTTAATTAGTTTTTGCAAAATTTGTTAAAATTTAGAAAATGGTGTATAATTTTTTTTAAAAATTTCTTAAAAATAAAATGAAAAATCTAGATGTTATCGAATTTCGACCACTGGGCGACCCCTAGTTTCTTTAACAAGTGAGTTTGTATATTTACAGCTTTTATTTGCAATGTGCATTAAATTTTGTCTAGTTTCAATTGCACATTTGCCTTTTATATTTTGTCCGTGACAGAAGATTTAGAAATTTTGACATCAATAATTTGATAAATAATTTAGGGACATACACTTTAAGAAGACAAATTAAAAGTGAATATAATTAAAGAATTATATAATTCAAAAAGAATTTAATGTTTTAAGTTAATTTATATTTTTATATTGGTAACTTTTAGTCGTCTATTTAATAATCTAAAAAAAAATGTAATATAAATGTTTGGTAATAAAAAATTGTTCATTTCGTGACGCATATCATTGAACTTGTGCTTATGTTATCAATATTATAACTTATTTACATATTATTCTTCGTTATATTTTGTTACGAACATCAAAAATAATTATTTCCGAACGGATGAAAAAAAATTTCGAACAGAAAAAAGCCTAAGATCCCGAATTTAAATCCGAGGAATCGAAGAGAATTGCTATATCGTGGAAAAGAAAACGGGAACAATTATCTCAAAGTAATATTCGGAGAAAGCAGGGTCAAAATTCCATAAAGGTGGCATGCTGAACTCCTGCAACCACCCTCACCTCCCCCTACTTGAGCCAAAAGCAGGATTTGACATTTGAGGAAGGTGCAAGGTTGAATATATAAAAATTTTTTAAGTATAAACGAAAAACTGAGTAAATTCTTTTGCTAAGTTAACTAAAGCTGCCAATGACTTTAGTTCACATTTAAATGAGAACTAATGTCCAAGAAAAATTCATAATAATAATTTTAGTAAAAAAAAAAAAAGAATCAAATATGAAGTCCGTAGATCATTATTGACTTTTGGCTCACCTAAGTGGTAAAAAATTCTTAAAGAATGGGCCACTTTTGAACAATAATTTCTTTACACTTTTTGAACACCTGGTGGGGTTATAAGTTCATAATACATTTATGGACTTTTAACCATTACTTTTGTCTTGTGGGCTTTTGACAAACAGGAATAATGCGCGTTGAAAATTAATTTTGCTGATTTGGCATCATTGTAGGTCGTACACACAAAAACATATGAACTTACTTACACAAGCACATACAAGCATCTCTCTAGAAATGATGGATTTAGATTCTGGGACTCTATGCTCTAATCGGACTGGTTACAATAACTCCCTATGATAGGTTAGGTTAGGTTAAGGTGGCTGCTGGAAAGAAGGCCAGCACACCTATACCAACAATGGTTCATTGTGATACAACGTGGATCATTAGATCCTTCTACTCGTTGAACCATTTGGAGCTAGAAATAAAGCGATTCAGACTGTGAAGGTCAATGTTAATTAGATCACTAGGATCATTATAGTAGAAATCTCCGAGGTGTGATTTTCGTTTTTGTGCTATTGCAGGACAATGGCAAAGAAGGTGAGTGACTGACTCTTCTTCTTCCTCTTTCATACAGCTTCTACAGAAATTATTTGCCGGAGCTCCAAGCCGGAAGGCATGTCTGACTATAAAGCGTTGTGCTGTAAGAACACCTATAATGGAGCTAATGTGCCGTCTACCAATCGAGATGAGTTGCTTTGAGCGTTTAGCATCAAGCTTTGGCCAAATTATTTTTGTTGCCGTACAGGTGAGTGAATCACGCCACCTGCGATTCACCTTCTCAATGGTATTTTGCTTTTGCATGAGTTTATACGTAGCTAATGGTATACCGTTATTAGATAGCCTTGCGGTGTACCTCTACTGACGGTTCTTCGGGTAGTAAATACGCCCAGTTTGGAGTTGAAAATTCTGCTTATCAGCATATCTACCTTCAATGACGACAGCGCAGAAGTGATTGTGGATGTGTTTATGTTGTTGAACGCTCCTTCTATATCTACCAAGGTGTACTCTAGGTGTATATCAATCAGACGTTCAAAAGTTTAAAGGAGGAATGATGATAGACTTATTGGCCTGAAATCTTTAGGATTAACATGGCTAGGTTTGCCAGCCTTGGGAATAAAGACAACTTTTACTTCCCTCCAAGACAGAGGAATATGAGCCAGAGCAATACAACTATTCATGATGTTGCTCAGAATAGGAATTAGTGTATCGGAATTAATTTGCAATTCTGCTGGAATTATTTAAATCTGTTTATAGCCCAATTTAATTTTTCCTTTGTAATCAGGCCTTGAGGAGGAGTGATTATATTGACGACTATATGGGTGTCAGTATTATCAGCCCGAGGAGCGCTACCTGGAAAATATACATCCAGGAGTAGATTGAGTGATTTTTCACTTGAGTTTGTCCAAGAACCATCAGAGTTTTTTAGACTAAGAGGCATGTCAAGAGGTGTCAAGTTTCTCAGGGTTGGAAGGTTTTTTATACAATTTTGATTTGATTAACCTTTCAAGTGTTTCCCTCTTTGTGAGCCAGTCTGTTGCGGAAAGAGAATTGACTTGGTGGTTCGTCACTTATTTCGAATTGGATGTATCTGTGAACCGAAAATGAGTGATCTTCTGATACTTTCCAATTTGAAATAATATGGTGAATTTTATCTGTGACAAGAGTTATGTCTAACACCTCTTGTCTAGTTTTTGTTACAAAATTAAGTTCGTTTCCTACATTGCTTATTATAATAGTCCAAGAAGCGACCGTCGTCGTGACGGTCGCTTCGAATCACTTAGCTCATCCTGTCAATGGATTTTCTACACTTTATTCGATAGATTTTCGAAAGACAAAGACAATGCACCCCGGTAGCCTATAAAATCCCATGACGAAGGGGTCTAAAACGGGTTACTTCCGGTGCGTTTTTTCGACCATGACTTAGCTCATCGAGTTAATGGCTAAACCTAGCGTCCAACTATAGAGCTCGACGATGCGAAACAAAATATATAGGGTAGCCTGACCAAAAGCTTGCCAAAGGGGGTGGTAGCCTCCCTTCGGATTTTTCTGCCATAACCTAGCTCATCGAGTTATGGCTTAATTTGGTACCAAATTAAAGGTCTGAATGTACACTTTACGAATATATACGGTAGCCTTGGCTTAAACGTGTCAAACCATCCGGTAGCCTTCCTTCAATGAAAAAAAAAACATTCATAACTCCGTTATTTTTTTATCATTTTTTCTGTATTATATACCAAAAATGTGTTGAAAATTAATAAAATATCAGAACCTATATAAAAAAGGTAAGCACAAATATTTTTCTTGTATCTTCTTATGAAGTAACCTAAAACCTAAAAGAAACACTTATTAATTTTATTTGGTATATAAAACATAAAAAATTATAAAAAACGAGTGTGCTTTAGACCACACAACTGAAGTAAAACTTCTTTATCTCCATCCATATGTATGTATATATGTATATACATATGTATTTATGTACATACATATTTGTATATATGTACATATACATAATTTTTTAAATTTTCTACAAATATTTAAACTTATTATCTTTTTTTAATTGATAAATTAATATTCTTGTATCTTTATTTTTATTTATTTATTATTTTCATGTGCGCATGCGCTGTTCTCTCTTGCTCCTACAGTGTAATACAGGCAATAGGCTTTTATAGGCCTAGATCCGATAATTTGTCTCAATTTTTGTACATGATCTCTAGTGAGATTTTCATCATCAACTTTCATTTGCTTATTGTCATGTTTAATCATATTGCCACCAATTATTTGTAATGGTGAACCTCTTAAATTAATAAGTATTTTTATTTATTTACGTATTAGTAAAATAGAAAATCAACAAGAAAAAAGGAACGCTGTATATGACGCTACGACCGACATACACCAGCAACTAGTATGAGTCATATACGCTACGCACTCACCTTTGTCATTCAATATCAGTTCATTGGGTCTCACTAGGTAATAGAGTCAGAGAGAAAGAAAATGTGCGTGGGCGTGCGCACCTCTCTCCTATTCTCTCTCTTGTCCGAAAAATAACTCGCTCTCTACATCTTTACTAACATGTGACTCCATATCACTCTCTTTCAACATTACAATACAACTTCCGTTCGCATCACACTTTTCGGAACACATTCGCCAGTTTACTCCCCAAGCCAAGCGTGCCTAAAGAAGTTTTACTTCTAAATGTTAAAATAAGAACGACCGATCACTGTGGAGTACAAAACTAGATTGAGTTTTAATTGCAATAAATAGAATTGATAGGTTTACAATAATATTATTTAAATAGCTTACAAAAGAGAAAAGTAAAGAGAGACAAGATATGTTTGTATGCAATATGATCTTATAATAAGACGTGTTAATATTGTTGAATATTCTCAACACTCCTACTTTCAACATTATTACATAATTTATAACTTTAAACTTCAATATATGCATATATAATGGGTGATTTTTTTAAGAGGTTTAGAACTTTAAAAAAACACAAAAAATTCGAAAAAATGAATGAAATATTTATTTGAATCGATATGCAATTTAATGTTTAAAGATAATTTCATGCAAATGTTGACCGCGGCTGCGTCTCAGGTAGCCCATCCGCTGAGTCCAATTTTGGCATACTCTTTCACACATATGGGCCGGTATCTCACGAATGAATGCATGGATGTTGGCTTCCAGTGCGTCAATCGAAGCGGGCTTGTCCCTATAGACATTAGCCTTGACATACCCCCACAAAAAATAGTCTAATGGTGTCAAATCGCACGATCTAGGTGGCCAATTGACCGGCCCGAAACGTGAAATTAACTGTTCACCAAACTCGCCTCGCAATTGCGCCATTGTTTCGCGTGCTATGTGGCATGTGGCACCGTCTTATTGAAACCACATATCATGCAAGTCAAGAACTTCCATTTCGGGCAAAAACAAGTTTGTTATCATCGCTCGGTAGCGTTCACCATTGACAGTAACGCTGCGATTCGCATCATCTTTGAAGAAATATGGCCCAATAATGCCGCCGGCCCATAAACCGCACCAAACAGTGGCTTTTTCGGGCTGCATTGGTAGCTGTTGCAATGAGTTAACAAATGAAATTCAAAATAATATTTTATTTGTTTTCTATTTATTTAATTCCTTATTTTATCACTATAAATAAAACTTAATCTATATTTAATGCTAGTGGAGTCGAGAATGTCTTCTCTTAATCGTGGTGTATTTTAGACTAACTTTTCATCATCCATCTCAGGGATGATGAACCTTTATTTTCTTTATTTTTACATACTGCCAGCATATGTTCAAGAGATCACGTACGCATTTTCCTGGTATGCGATATCTTCAACGCTGGCTATTTTCGTTTTATGGCTTCCAGATGTTTGGAGAATTCCATGCAAGAGAGTTTCTTCCTCCATGGGCCATATGTGAATTTATATAAAAATTCAATGGAATTAACTCAATGCTTCTGGCATGTATATCATAAATCATAATATAATTCAATTAGTTTTTAAATTCATTTTTTTTATAGAAATTATAAAATTTTAGAAATCTCAATTAACAATTTATAAATTAATAATTCGAATTTTGTTTCTTAATAATTCGAATCTTGTCTTGGGCAAAGGCTTACTGAAAATATCTGCCAGTTGATCGTCGTCGGTTGGTACATATGTGAGCTCAAACATACCTTCATCGAACTTCTCCCGGATGAAATGGAACTTTACATCAATGTGTTTGCTTCAATAAACAAACTCGATCCGTATCATCTTGGAAGCCACAGGGTTGCCGCATATAAACTTCGTCTTGAAGATCCCAATTAAGAAAAGCTGTCTTTATGTCAAATTGCTTTAAAGACAGTTTTTGCTTGCCGCAATAGCAAGAATCAAACGAATGGAACCAAACCTAGCTACAGCAAGGGTAAACGTCTCCTTGTAATCTACCCCTTGCTGTTGTGAAAACCCTCTTACAACTAGCCTGGTTCTGGTTCATTGCTAGTTTCATGCTTAATCTTAAAAACCCAACGATTATCGATGACCTTTTTGCCAGTCTTCCTCCATTGCCGCCTGCCACTTTTCTTTTGATTCAAAAGCCTCTTCATAACTTCTTGGTTCACAAGTTTTGGCCACAAAAGCTCCTGCTTCCAAAATAGATACTAGGGAATTTCCATTTTCTTTCTGAGAATTTCTCAAACGACTGCTTATATGTTCAGTTGGTTCAGTAGGTTCTTTTTGTTTAGTTTGCTTCATTTTTTTAACTTGTTTAACTTTATTTACCTTTTCAGTACCTAACTCTTCATCAGGTTCATTCGATAAATCGATGGAAAAATCAGATTTGTTTTCTGATTGAAATGCCATTTCAACTTTTACGTTTTCCATTTTACGTTTTCCATTTTGTCGACTTCAGGATATTTTGTGTTTTCATGAAGAATTACCGTATTTTCTACCAGGTTCTTAAACGCAACATCTCGATTCACCTTAATCGTATCACTGGCTGGAAAGTAAATGCGGTAGCCTTTGGTGTTCTCTGGATATCCCACAAAAAACCCGCGTTGAGTCTTTGGATCGCACTTTTGACGTTTTTGCGATATAATGTGAGCATAACATCGATCCCCGAAAACCTTCAAATTTGTATAGTCTGATTGCTGATCAGTTCCCATCCATAAATCGATTGTACTTTTGTTGTTAGAATCTGTCGGTCCCGTACGATTCAATAGAAAACATGCGAAGTTCACTGCTTCTGTCCATAGTCTTAAAGTTAAACCTTTGGCGTGAATCATAGTCCTGGCTGCCTCAACGATTGTTCTTAAATCTCTCTCAGCCCTGCCATTCTGCTGTGGATAATGTCACAGATGTCTGATGGCGCACGCATTCGTTATCAGGAAAATCTTTTACACCTGAATTAACGAACTCTAGTCCGTTGTCCGTCCGAATTGTCGTAAGAACCATCCTTGTTTCCAATTTCATTTTATTTACAAACGATTTCAAACATTCGAGAAACTCATTTTTTTCTTTTATAAAATATAAAACCCTGTACCTGGAGAAATCGTCTTTGAGTCATAGAAAATACTTAGAACCACGAACTTAAATGTTTTGCATAGGGCCACACAAATCAGCGTTCACCAGCTCCCCTACAGAGCTTGCTCTACTATCACTTCTTTCAAAAGGAAACCGATGCATTTTTCTTAATGCACATGCATCACAAAAGAGGTTAGTTGAGTCACGGACAACTATACCACGCTCTTTCAAAAAACTGCGAACATAATTCACATTTTGGTGCCCTAAGCGTTCATGCCAAATCTTAATGTCATCAATTTTTTCGCTTACATTGGCTATTGCAGGTACCACAATCTTAAACATCATCTTAAATAGCGTGGACTCCTGCACTCCCACTGCCACAGTACGTCCATTTTACAAAAGGCGACATTCGGACTTAGTTGATTTTAATCGTAGATTTTTGTCCATAGCTGCATTTGACGAGAATAAATTCATATGAATATCGGGTACGGGCCATTCCATATGAAAACGTCTAATCGAAAAAGCCAACACATTTTTGATATTTTTTAAACTTTGTGGAAATCATCTTTAATGTCTCAGAAAATAAAATCCACAATGCTTTAATTTTTTCGCATGCACCATTCCCCCGCTACACTCCTTGAAAAGTTTTACAACCACAATGGATGTGCATACAAAAGCATCACTTTGGAACTCCTTCTGAGTTCTGAGCAACATGTCCATGCCTATTCCCACTCTTATTCCCTTGCCTAGATGGGCCATATTTTTTCCAATAGCCTGGCTTTTTGCAGAGAAAACACTTTAATGGCTTGCCCTTGGATTTATGAGGACCCCTTGAAAAAAGTGCTCCCCTTTTTGTAACTAATACACTTGTTGTCGATTTTGTAATTTCATCATGCACCTGTAAATTCAAGCGTGACTCTTCCATTATCAGACGAGCCGTAAGATTGTCTATTATCTTGTCATTTTGTACCGTTGACTCCCAAGCAGTAAAAAAATGGTTGTAGTCTTTTAGAAGTGTCATGATTATTTTCGTAATGAGCATATTCTCGGAAATTGATTCACCGCAATCTTTTTATTGTTGTGCAATCGACTCAAGCTTCGATATGTGAGTTGCATTATCGTCAGATGGATCATTAGAAAAGCTATAAAACTTTTACTGGAGCAAATGTATATTGGTAGCAGCCTTTTGTTAGTAAACCGATTCTAATTTCTGTCACATGGCATGTGATGTAGAACAATTCTTGAGATGAACGATTGCTTGCGAACCTACACCCATCACTATAACTTTTTGTGCTTTTCTATCCAGCTTTTGCCATTCCACTAACTTTGCAGCCTTGGTTTGAGCGAGGCTCTTTATCACACCAGTTACAATGTCATACCTATCACTGGCGCTTAGCATGGAATTTTCATGTACTCCACTGGTCAGAACTAAATCGACACTATCCATTTTCCCAATACTTTATACTACTTATACCAAAAAAAAATTAACTGTACCTACTTCCAAATCACATGCAAAAGCAATCATGCAAAAAAAAAATTTACTTTAGTATACTGACTAAAAAAAAGGAACCGTTAACACACTAGACTTGGGTATGGGCCCATAACCTGTTAAAATAAGAACGACCGATCACTGTGGAGTACAAAACTATTAAATAGAATTGATAGGTTTACAATAACATGATTTAAATAGCTTACAAAAGAGAAAAGTAAAGAGAGACAAGATACATATGTTTGTATGCAATATGATCTTACAATTAGACGTGTTAATATTGTTTAATATTCTCAACAAAAAAAATGAAGGAGTTATGAATGTTTTAGTAAGAACATTTATCGTGCTAGTTTTTTCATTGTAGGAAGGCTACCGGATGGTTTGATACGTTTAAGCCAAGGCTACCGTATATATTCGTAAAGTGTACATTCAGACCTTTAATTTTGTACCAAATTTAGCCATTAACTCGATGAGCTAAGTCATGGTCGAAAAAACGCACCGGAAGTAACCCGTTTTAGACCCCTTCGTCACGGGATTTTATAGGCTACCGGGGTGCATTGTCTTTGTCTTTCGAAAATCTATCGAATAAAGTGTAGAAAATCCATTGACAGGATGAGATAAGTGATTCGACTGTCGCCTCTTACTCCATAAGGTAGGTACTTAATAAATAATCGAAAAGAGACTCACCTCTATCGTTTATACCGGTACTTCCCCACACCGTATGGTGTGCGTTGACATCACTACCAATAACTAGGCTGATTTTCTGCCTGTTTGCTTCCTCGATCATTCTCTCTAGGGTTTGGTCCCGGAAGAGGGCCAAGGTATTCATGGCCGAGATATGCTGACGCCAGCCAGAGGGTTCCTTTGGTTTTTTCCAGTCTCGCACTCGTTATATCTCGATCGCTGAAATAAGGGCGTAAAAATACATTTAGACTACTTTTAACTAGTATGCAGATCTGGGTTCACCTTTTTCTTTTGCATACAGCAAGTAGTGGTTTGGAGTTCTTAATCCTCGAACTATGGATTTTACGATCCAAGGTTCTTGGATCAGAACAATATCTTCTTCAGTGCTGGAGAAGCGAAGGAGTAACGAGGCGAGGAGTTTCGAGTTTTGGAGGTTAATCTGAAGAACATCCCGACTAGCCTCCACCAGGGTGATGTTGGAGTCCTACAATTCTTAGGATAAGTTCAATAGAACTTCCTCGCTCAGAAGATGTCCGGTTATTAAGTCGACGTTTTCTGAGCCCTCAACTACTGTCGAGGAAGACCTGGGTGCATCATCCTCTTCCAGTGATAGATGCACCAGGGTCTTTTGCAGGAGTTTTGACTTGTTTTGTTGGAGGAGGATCATCTTTTTTATACACCTTGAGGGTGATGGTTTCGAAACCAAACCTTATCACCCCTTTGGATTGCGCCAGAGGAGAGAGAGACTCTTTATTGATGACTATAATAGCACCTCTATAGAGCTCCTTTCTCTCCTCCAGTTTCGCAACTTTCCAGTTGTGGGTGGAAAGGCATGGATTCGATAACCGGATCATTTGAAATATTACGTCCAATCTGGAGAGTTCGGCTGTAACCATGGTTCGAGTTCTTGGCCTGCATGGGATATTCTCCTTTGCAACGACATCGAGCTTGCCACACCTCCCCTATCAGGCTAACAGCCAACGATAGTAAATCGCGCGATCTCTTATCGTCACAAACCATGAGTTTAATATGGCCTTGATGCCATCCTCCATCTTTTGTGATTGGTGGTGGTCCTGGGTTTTCCATCATAATTCCTATGATGGGAAGTTAAAAATTAACTGGTTTTCATCTGTTCAGCACTCTATGTTCCCGAAGACGATTATAAAGTCTTGTAAAAAGTGAATAATGGGGACATCCCATTATGCACTGTACTCATTACCGAAAAAAACACGGCCAGTATTATTGTCAATAACCTTAAGGCTTGATTAGCCATTTATAACCTGTGAAAATTTCAAAAAAAAAAAACTGTGATTGTTGATCTTACGAGTACAATCTTTGTGCTTCACGAATGGAACCATCCAGTAACCATGGAAAAATGTGATTTTCTTGGAAAAAGTACTTTTCATTTTTGTTTTGTTTCTCAAAGACTAAGACCCTTATTACGGTTGTCAAAAATCAATTAATTAGTGATTGTTAAAATTTATCAATCCATTGATAAATGGGTACTATGAATCCCAATTGATACTTTTTTGATTCATTGTGAATAACGAACAAAAATCTTTTGTGAATATTAAGTATTTTGTTTGACGTTTACGCTTTTAAGGTAATTGTTTGCCGGACTATTTTACAAATAGAAAAAGTGAGCAGCATTTTTTATTTTGAATAAAAATGTGAATAGTTTTTACTTTATAATCATTGCTTTTTATTAACAACACTATTTTTTCTACACAGGACCAAAATTGTAAGCAACAAAAAGTTTTGTACAAATCTAAAATAAAACCAAATTGTTATTGCTCTCTATAATTTTCCCCAAAAAAGGTTCTATTGAGACATTAGGATTTTAATAATTACTTTCAAGGCTTGGTGGCCAGCCAAAAAAACGACGGGAATGTTACAAATAAAGCGATAATTTTTAATTTATTTTTATTTTTTATTTATTTATGCATTCTAAATAAACTGCATCATTATAATTTTTAAATGTATAATATAGCAATTCTGAGAATGAAACAAACTACAATTTTGTAGTTATTTTGATAGTAGTTTAAAATCCACCATTTATTTTCGGTATAACTAAGATTTTTATTTAATTTTGTTGGTGTTTTCAAAAGAAATTAAGTTAATATTAAAGGAGTGACGGATTGACTTATCTTATGCAATTTTCAATGGGTTTGGCGTGTTTGAATAGTATTACTTCTGTAATCTACAACATATTTCATTGAAACAAAAAGTATTGTAAAGACAGTCTCAAATATTTGTATTACAAGTAAATTTTTTTTTAAATAATTCACTCCTAAAGCTTAAAAAAATAAAAAAACCTAAAAAAACGCACGTTTTCTTCGAGGACTTTTAAATATCCCTCATTCATTATTTAGCCTTTTGAACTATATTTTTTTTCTTTATTTTATTGAATAGCTTAATTAATTACCTCGGGAGTGACGGATTGACTTTTTCGAAAAAAAAATTATTAACACTTTAAATGTTCATTGAAAAAGCCCAAATAACAATTAGCTTTCCAGACAAAATAATGCTTGTGCATATTTTTCTTATTTTTTTTATTTTTCTTCAGTATTTTTTCTATTGTTCTCCAATTCAAAAATTCTAATTGCTGTGATGGTTTATTTTAAATAAATTTTTGAAAAAGTGTCTAAATTGGTGTTTTTCCCTTTGAAATTTCCTTTTTACACGCCCACGTAGAAGTTTCAGTTCCCACAAATTCCACTGCGAAATTAGCGCTTCGAGAGAATGTTTTTCATTTGGAAAAGAAATGTGCCCCGCCCACCTGCTCTCAAATATTTTGTTGTTGGTTTAAAAATTGCTGGTTGTTTCTTCTTTTCTGCATAAAGAACAGAAAATGCAATGTGTTGACTAGAAGTACGCAGAACAATATTGTGTGTAGTTCTAGTTTATCTACCTACTTCTTGCACCCTTTAGTTTGAAGACGTAGCAGAAGTATTGATCGTTTTGTTTTTTATATTTGATGTAGATTTTTGTGGCAATAGAGAGGGGATTTATTGTTCTTTGACAAAACAAAAACAATTTCAGTGCAAACGAGATCAGAACCTGTTTTCGAGAAAATATATTGAAATGGAAAGGAAACGTGCATCTACAGCACATACTGTCCTTTTCAATGGTTATTATTGTTGGTTTTTGCTTTACTTTTCCGACTTTAGCGTGTTATTGATCTTATAAAGATATTCATTTTTTTTTTTCTTCTAAACTAAATTCCTCTGGCCATATATGGCGATGCCATGAAATTCATGACAAAAAAGGTCACTATCACAAATAAAGTCATTTACATGAAGTTTGAGTTTGCCGATCTGGGACACCCAGCCTTAAGCTGATTGAGATCCGAAAAATTATTTCACCAACTACAAATTTTCAATTGGAGGAATATTTGACACTCAGCAATTATTTTGACATCTATAATACCGATATTAGCAATTGCCCCATTCACAATACTTCTTAAATTTGAATAACATTCACAATTTTTTTGACAACGATAATAATACTAATTAAGTATAAAATTAGTTTAAAATTAAAACATGTTTTTTTTTTTCTTTCAAAATTTCGTTTTTTTAAAATGAAAATGGCTTCCGAAAAAGGTATAACATGGTATTGTTTTGAAAGTCTTGTTTTAATAATTTTGTTTCTTTTAAGTAATTTTTTTTATAAAATTGGGCATCTCACCTAAATAAAGGGAGTGAGATAGATCCCTTCTGATACGATTTTTCTTCTTTTAACTCAATCTACTCGTTGTAACTCTTTAATACTTCTTATGCAAATCATCCAATATAGATAATATTGTTAAAACAATACAAAATAATTTCTTCCCCTGAAGACATTCTGATTTTAAATAAATCAAATATTTAAAAAAAAATTTCCAAATTGGAGCTGTTTCTGAGGACGACTTGGTTAAGGGAGATTCGAGTAAAGGTTTCTTCTAAGGGACGGGATATTAAGGTTGAAATCAAGAAGGTGCTAAAGTTAAAAGACTTACAGTTAATTAACTGCAGTTAAAACAATTACTGACTAAAACAAAAGTGAGGCCAGTACTAAAGACTTTCGGCTGACTTAAAGACTTAAACCAGTTAAAAAGTACTGCAGTCAATTAACTGGTTTTGTCAACTGCACAGTCAGAATATTAGTACTGACTGCTACTGCCCCGATTACAGTTAAAGTCTTTCTGTAAGTTAAAAGACTTAAGGAAATTAGTCATTTTAGTCAAATAACTGCAGTACCGAAAAGACTTCAGTCTTTACAACTCTGTTGAAGAGTATGTCTGCAACAGCGGGACTTTTTTCTAGGGTGTTTAGATTGATCAGCTGTAAACATTGAGACATTGAGTTCAAGGACATTTTTAGTACACCATGTTCGGAAGGAATTAAAGTCTTTTTGAAGAAGGGATGAATCTGAAGGGGTAGAAATAACTTTAATAATTTTCATATCTTCAGCATAAATAGACAAGTTTGAGTAATAAATTATGTTTTCGACATCGTTAATGGATAGGATAAATAAAAAGAAAAAAAGGATAAGGGGAGACTAATTATTTACAATGAAAGTACAGAGATTCATAGATAATGCTTTCGAAGAGCTAGGGTAGAGAAGATAGTTTAGCTCTTGGACGATAGTTGGAGATTTCATTCTTATTGCCCTTTTTGTGAATTGGGAAAATAAAAGAATTTTTCCATAAAGTAGGGAAAACTGCTTGCGAAAGAGAAAGTTTAAACAGGATAGTAAGGGGTTCGCATAGTGCGTTTGCACATTTTTTGAGTAAAATTGCCGGAATACCATCAGGACCTGGAGAAGTCATCCTTTAGTATGCTTACTTTTTTTCTGACTGATGCGAAATAGAAATGTCAAGGGAAACAAGCGAAGTTTGCGAGCTACTTGACAAATACTCGAAGTAATCAGAGTTGGGATTATTAAGAGCCATTTTCTTCACTAAAAGTTGAACTCAACTTGAGGATTTTTTTTCTCAACTTGTGATTTTGTTTTTCTTCACTTAAAGTTGACAGTATCAACTTTCGATTCTCAACTCTCGAGTTGATCAACTTCTGATTTTCGCAACTTCCGAAAATAGTAGGAGTTCAGAGAGCAAACTTGAGAGTTTCCTATCAAATTCAAATTTGTAATACATTTTGTTTTGTTATTTTTAAAATAAAATGTTGAAGTCATAGCAACGCCTGAGGTAATATTTCGGATTGCCTCATAAGAATACATAGAAAGCCCTACCGACCTAACGTTGTATTGTGATTTAGCTATAATTTTCGAATAATCGCACAAATTTCTCAGGGAAATTTCAACTCTCGAGTTGAGATTTTAAATAGTGAAGAAAAACAAATTTCAACTTCCCACTCAACTCTCAAGTTTGTGTCAACTCTAGAGTTGGCCAACTTGAGAGTTTGCGGCAAGTTGACAAATAGTGAAGAAATTGGCTCTAATAGTATTAGGAGAAGATTGACTGAAAAAATGTGCGAAAGGGTTTACAATGACTTTGGGATCAGCAGAAGAGGTGTTGTTTAAATTGAAGGTAGAAGGAAGACCATTGTAATGTTTTAATCGATTTGTCAACTACTTTGTTGAGCTAAGTCAGGCTTAAGCCTCGCACTTAACCAAAAGCAATTCTGCTCTATAGGCTGCTCAACAAAGAGTTCAAGTATGTAAATGAAACAAATAGGTTCGGCTTTAACTTGGAAGTGTTCTTAATATTTATTTTCTTATCTATTTATACAAATTTAAATTTATTGAAGCTATGCTTCGATTCTTGACCCCACCTGTAATCGGTAAACATTTAACAACTCAGTGCATGATATGTATTGAAACATGACACGGACAGTTCACACAACGATCTGAGAGTGAACGACCAGCTACGATGCATAAACCGATCGTGTAAAAACAATTCATGCACTGTGTATGACCCGTGCCAATAGAGTAATATGATATTGCTTATGCTTGTGCACTTCTGTTTATGTTTTGTTTTATTTATCAAAAATGGGTGTCAAGTATCGAAGCATGTTATTGTGCTAATTAATTTTGGTGGTCGCTGGTACTCCCTTTACACCACCCTTCCTGGGGAAAAAGGAGAAATCATGACACATCTTTATTTCTTCTTTTAGGTGCCACTTACATAATAGGGATTTTGTTTTGTGTTGCATCTTAGATTACTTAAATATATTTAATAAATTTTTTTTTCAAGTTTTTCAATAACTTACTTTATAATTTTTTTTTGTAAGTACATATATAAATTAAGTTTTAAGCGTTTAAATTCTTTTTTTAAAAAAAAACTTTATTTAAAATCATACAAAAATATTACAAAATAAATTTATTTAACGATACGTATTGCTCGACGACTGGATAAGGATGGATCTATACGAGCTGCTGACCGGAGTAAGTCACCTCGTAGTTCTGTCTTTGATGCTGTGGATGAGGGTTGAAATATCAGCCGATGCACATGTTTTAATGGCATACCGATACTCAAGTGGTTTCTTGGGTCGCTCTATGGATGAGGGTTGAAATATCAGCCGATGCACATTTTTAATGGCATACCGATACTCAAGTGGTTTGTTGGGCCGCTTGGTCATAAACTACGATGTTTATGACTTCCAGATTATTTTGTGAAGTTGACGCACGTATACTTTGTTATTATCGGAGTGGAGTGTTAACTTCCCCCATGGTTAAGAAAAGATTGTCCCAATCTTTCAAGAGTGTACACGTCTCATTATTTCTGTAACTTGAAGTTCGATTACTTCTTCTCTGGATAGTGGTGGGATTCTGGGTATTCTTTTCTTGTAGCAATGAACTGAAAATATAATCATTATTGCCATTAAAAGTAATAGTCCTGTTATTGAAATAGTTGGACTGTTTGATATTTCAGTTTGGATTCGGTCCATCAAATTAATATTGTCAAGTTGCAGTTCTTTGTTTATTGTTTCTAAGTATTGATCTATATTGTAGTCGTCTATGTTGAACGTTTTTAAGAAATTAAGTAATTTCTTAGACTGATTTTCGTATATGATGCCATCTATCGTGGTGGTGTTTTCGAATGTGGCAAGATAAGTTCCATTTATAGTTTGGTTATCTACAGTGTGTTTTCCAGATAGCAATATAATACCGTCTGTAATTAATTCTAGGTTTACATTTTTTTCTCTTAACTTAGTACAATTTGTTTTCTTATTATTAAGTAAGTTAGATAAACAAGTTTCTTTTGTCTTAAGTTTACAATAATTATATTTTGTTTCGAACTTACAGTTTTCAATATTTGTATAGGAATTTTGGCATTTAGCTATTTCCTTATCAATAACTAGTTTGCCATCATGTTGGCTAATAGCTCTAGTTTCATAAAGTTTACATTTAGTAAAAAGCAAGGGGTATTTGATCATGATTGCAATGATATCGTTATTCTGTACAATGGTAAAGTTTGAATTGTCTATTAGTTCGGTAATTGTTAATTGTGTTTTTTCTTTTTTTATTATATCATTAATTTCTCTGTGATTTAATATGGCTGGATTTAAGATCCCAAGTTTAGATAATGTTAATGTGGTTATAATATTTTGTAATTCTATAATAAGAAGTTTGCTTTTTTCTTTAATTAATTCATCATAAACATTGTATTTTAAGGTATTTAGTACATTAAAGATCTTAGAGTTAGTTATAAATTGTTTATTATTATTAATTATTAAATCGTTTATTTTTGTTCAATCATCACTTTGTCATCATGATCTGAAATTTAAGATTTCAAATTATCTTTGTGAATCAATTTTCCATTTGATATTTTAACTTTTGCACCTAAGTCGGCGATTACTTTTACGGGTTTGTATTTGGGTTGTAGTTTCCCCCAACGAGCCCCTGTTGTTTTCTTATAGACTGTGGTGTTTGGTTCTATTTCCTTTGTTTTTCTATTTCTGTTATGTGATTCTAACATTTTATCTTGAGCTATAGCAAGATTAAGTGGGACTTCTTCGTGTGAAGTTTTATTATATAAGACTTCGAAAGGTTTCTTTTTAATTGAGGAGTGAATTGTTTTATTGTACTCCTTGGCTGCACGTATGAATATTTCATGAGTATCTAATAACTTATATTCGTCTTTCAGACATCTGGCTATTTCTTGGAGCGTACTATGTGCTCTTTCTACCTGTCCGTTGCTAATACTGTGATTAGTGGGTGTATAATAAACAGTAATATTACATCTTTCCAATAGGGATTTGAAAAGTGTTGATTTGAAGGTAGGGTCTTGGTCACAAGTTACATTTTTGCAGGTAGGAAATGCTTGCAATATCTCTAAAACTTTATTGTGCATGTTTTGTTTGTCCTCAATAATTTGTATTACTAAGTATTTAGAATATGCGTCAATGCATGTTAAGATTTTTATTTTTTCTGCGAACATAATGTCTATGTGTACGCTCTCTCCCTCTCTTAAAGGAATTGGTGCCTCACCAATTGGATATTTATTTGGGTGTCTATCGTACTTCATAGATTTGCATGTTTTGCAGTTGTGAATATATTGTTGAAAATCGTCCTTCATACTGGGCCAATAGTATCGATCTCTAATTTGTTTAATGTTCTCTTGGAGTCCTCTATGGGCTCTGTTATGAGTATTAATAACTATGTCAATTTGGTCATCTTTGTTTGTTATGTCGTTAGCAAAGTATTTGGCTTGTACAAATTTGTTTGTGAAGTTTTCTTTTAACATGTTCTTTATGTCGTAAATAGTTTCTGGGGTTGCAAATATAGCAACTGAACCTGGTTTAAGGTATTCTTTGAGTAATTGTAAAAGTTCATTAGTGTCATTATATTCAATTAAGTGCCTAGTTTTGCCCGAAAAAGGTGTTATAATGTCGTGCCTTAGTTCCATTGATTTATTGATGATTATTTGTTGATTAAATTGGTTAACTGGCCTATCTAGTCTTTCAATTTGATAGTTGTCACTGCTTTGGGCTGAATGTTGTGTAGCCACTGATGCATCATCTTCAGTTATTTGATTAAGGTTTTGTCTGGATAGGGCGTCAGCTACGACATTAGTAGGACCTGGCTTGTATACCATTTTTGGTGAATACTCATTAATAAAGGCTTGCCACCTTTTCATTTTGGCATTAGGGTTTTTTTTGCGACATTGAGAATGTCAAAGGCTGGTGGTCCGTATGAACTTCTATATCTGTAACACCGTAAAGGTAGGTTCGTAAAGTTTTGAATGCATAAACTATTGCGTAAAGTTCCTTCTCGTTAGCTGCGTAGCCTCTTTCAGTTTTACTAAGAGTTTTTGAGATGAATGTGATTGGTTTTTTATCTTGAGAGAGTACTGCGCCGATCGCATCATCAGAAGCGTCTGTAGTGAGAACAAATTTCTTTGTGTAGTCTGGTTGATTTAGTTCGACTTCTGATTTTAAATGCGCTTTCAATGTGTTGAAAGCTTCGATCGCCTCTTTGTCTAATTTTATCTCTGTTTTCTTCGCTATATGGGTAGATACTTGACCCAAATCATTCTGTAAAAACTTAGTAAGTGGTTTCGCTATCCTAGCGTAGTTTTTTACAAACTTCCTATAGTAACCGGCCATACCTAAGAAACTTCTTAATTGTCGTAGGGTGGTTGGTATAGGGTATTCGTTTATTGTTCTCACCTTATCAGGATTTGTTGTAATAATGTTTTCCATTACTACGTAGCCTAGGAAATCTACCTTTTCTCTATATAAAATAGATTTTTCGGTTGATATTTTCATATTAGCGTCCTTTAATGTTTGGACTATAGTTTCTAGGTGATTGGTATGTTCATCTATTGTTTTGGAGAAGATTATTATATCGTCCATATATACGTGACAGAATTTGCCAATATATGGTCTTAGAATGTCGTCCATTGCTCTTTGGAATATTGAAGGCGCGTTCTTCAGTCCAAAAGGCATTCGGAGATATTCGTATTTTCCGTTATTGACGGAGAAGGCTGTCTTCTCAATATCAGATTCTTTTACCTTTATTTGATAAAAGCCACTTTCTAGATCGATTGTCGAGAAGTATTTGGTTTTACCTAAATTGCTTAATATAGTTTCGATAGCAGGCATTGGATACTTGTCTGCTTTAGTAAATTCGTTTATCTTCTTATAATCGATAACTTTCCTAAGTTTGGGACTTCCGTCCGGATTTTGTCCTTTCTTTGGTACTATCCATACAGGTGAGTTGTATGGACTTTTAGAAGGTCTGATTACGCCTTCGTTTATTTCCTTCTCTATTTCTTTATAAAGCCACTCATCTGTACTATGGGGTAAGGGGTATTGTTTCGTGTAAATCGGCTTGTCGCAGATAGTATGTATCTCTGCAATGACATCCGTACGAAAGGGTAACGTTGTACAAATTCGTCCGTGGATACTCTCAATTCTAGACAGCATGTCGCTTTCTAGTTTTTCTAATGGGCGTGAGGCGCCTTCACTAATGTTATTAATTTTGTGTGGATCGTTTTCAAAGTATAATCTTTCTACCCTATTTGCATAAGAGAGAGTCTTGTCCTCAAAATTAATTTTGGCATCGACAGACCTAAGGAGGTTTGATCCTATTAAGGCATCGAATTCAAGATTTGGTATGACATAAAAACGAGTTTTTGTGTTAAAAATGAATGCGTTAAAACATTCGTTAATGGTAAGTTCACCGTTTACGGTGCGCGCTCTTTTCTTAATGGCTAAAATTTGTTTGTCTTTAAAGACATTTTCACGACAGTAGTTGCTTGATGCACCAGTGTCGATTAATATACGGATTGCTTTATTATCTACTAATCTTCGTATGTATGGTAGTCCAGGCTTTCGTCTAAAAAAGTCTCTGGGTCTTCGTTAAGGTTATTAATCCTTTCTGTCTTTGTTGGAGGAACTTGAGTAGGTTGTTGGGTACTTGGTTCTCTTTCACGTTTAAACAAGGGGCGTTGAGTGTTATTGTGTGTATTGTACATTGGTCGCTTGTACTGCCAATTGGCGTTGTTATTCCCTTGTTGGTATGTATTTTTGTATTGGTTTAACTGTTGAGGAATTGGCCTATTAGCCGAGCTTCCAAGAGTCATTGGTTCAAAGAGCTGTGGGAGCTGTCTGTAGTCATTACGTTGTGGTGTAGGGTTGTGGTATTTTGTCGGTTGTTGTATGTTGTTTCTAGGGAATCGTAAATTATTGTCCTGTATATTGTGGCGTAAACCTCTGGGTTCGGTTCGTTGTGCGAACTGTAAGGCGAAGGTAGAGCGAACATGGTTACTCTCCAGCTCTTGGGCTAAAGCTAAAGCGTGCGGGAGGTCATGAGGTTTTATTGCGAACAGTGTGTTCATTAGTTGGCCGTTTAGTCCACTAATAAATATGCTTAAAGCTTCTGCTCTGTTTGCAACATTCATTTGATGAGAAAGTTCAGAATTACCGTGTGTCATTATGACTTTGTTTGTTAATAGGGTGAGCGATTTATTAACCTTCTCGTAGTATTGCAGTACTGAAAGTGAACCTTGTCTGAGAATAGACATTTTTTGTCTTAAAGTGCTGATTGATCTTTGATCAGCATAGGTAAAATCTAAGCGTGCGATTATCGCATCAAAGTTCAACACTGTGCCGTGATTCGTTAAGACATCATTGGCTGATCCTATTATTTTGTTTCGGAATATTGTAAGTGCAGCAAAGTACCTTTTACTACCTATTTTGTATAATTTGATTGAGTTATGTGCCGATTCTCGCCAGCTTACATATGAGGTGGCTGTGCCATCAAACTCCCTAAGAGATTTTATGATCTCCAAAGATTCATCACAAATAATGGAGGAATTTATTATTTGTGTTTTAAATTCTGTTATGTCAGGTGTCACACCACGTTCGTTAAGAAGCGCACGGAGGTTGTCAATTTCACCCGCGTGCGTGTTACGTTGTTCATCTAAACGTCGTTCGTATATCGCGTTATTTCGGGCGATTGCCTGGGATATAAGATCACAAACTGTTTGTTGATCCATAATTTCAAATTAATCACAAATCTTTGTATTTATACTTTAAATTAATAATATTATAACACTAATTTTATTTAATCAAACTTATTCTTACTATTCTAATTATCTCGTTCTCTTGATGCGGGATACTTGATGAATTCTCCTGATGCTGGATACTTGATGAAAATTTGTTTCTTAATTTTTTTTTCTCCGATTTTATGATCGAATGATCCGGATACTTTTTATTTTGCACTTTTTCTTGTCTTGCAAGATATTTGGCTTATAAAAGTTTTGGCTGGATCTCACTGCACTGAGTTTACTTTTTTCTTTCAACTATTTTAAGCGCGTGAGGATCCCGGTTGAGCCCCCAATTAAGTTTTAAGCGTTTAAATTCTTTTTTTAAAAAAAAACTTTATTTAAAATCATACAAAAATATTACAAAATAAATTTATTTAACGATACGTATTGCTCGACGACTGGATAAGGATGGATCTATACGAGCTGCTGACCGGAGTAAGTCACCTCGTAGTTCTGTCTTTGATGCTGTGGATGAGGGTTGAAATATCAGCCGATGCACATGTTTTAATGGCATACCGATACTCAAGTGGTTTCTTGGGTCGCTCTATGGATGAGGGTTGAAATATCAGCCGATGCACATTTTTAATGGCATACCGATACTCAAGTGGTTTGTTGGGCCGCTTGGTCATAAACTACGATGTTTATGACTTCCAGATTATTTTGTGAAGTTGACGCACGTATACTTTGTTATTATCGGAGTGGAGTGTTAACTTATATATATTTGGTACTTATTCGTTTACTAATACGTCTACATTTGTTACATTGTAATTTTAATTACTAATAATAATAGTTGTAATATGTAATTTTCATATTTCCTTGGTTTAATATATGTGTGTATGTACATATATCCAATATTTGTTTAATAATATAACTTAATTTCTATGCCGGCGCTATTAAAACTTAAAATTGTGTATCTTGAAATTTTCGTATTTTTATTTACATTTGGAGGCACTTTCCTCCCTTTCTTTATATTTTTTTTTTGATTATATGTAAGCTAAATACGTGTAAAATAGTTTAAGCCTATTTTTGTGAACTGTCATTTTTTTGTTTTCGTATTGGATCTCACAGTTTATATCATTTTGGGATAAGACTTCATAGGGTCCTATGAATTGTAACGAATTTCACAAAATCTAAAAAGAACAACGATAAAATCTTAATTTATTGCAAAAATTAAATAAAAACAATAACTACTCACACGCGTTAACCAAAAGACGGAAATAAACAGAAATTATAATAAAACACTGAACTGTCAAAGTTTGAGTGAAATTAGATTGAAAGGTAGGGATATTCGGACTAGAGATGGTTAGCAAGGGAAATAATAATAGAAAGGGAAATTTTAAATTGTTGCTGAGTTCCGATCTCTGAGCGAGGTTCATGGAGAGAAATTTCAATCAAATAAATTCCTCTGAGCACTAAAAATGTTAGAATCAATACAACAATAGAAAACCTCAAAACCAGGAAAACACCGATATATGGTTTGAGAGACAAAGGTTTCGTCCAAGTATTGGTAAGAAACAAAGAATAGCCAATTACTAGGAGTTAGGTTTTCGATTTTGAATAAGGAATTGTTCCTTTTTGTTTAAGAGTTCAATCGAGATAGACATACCATAAACGAAAGCTAAAAATATCAAATAATTCAAAGTGCACATTCAAACCTTTAAAAGTTTCAAAGTGAAATATTTAAATATTCAAATAAATCGTGAATTCCATTCAATACAATTATTATTCAACAACAAATATAAAACGAAACAAAAAAAAGGGGAGACAAATTCTTTAACGCTTCCCACATAAATTTTGAGGTAAGGATTTAGAAATTAACAAAATAAGTAGATATCTTTATAATTACATAATATACATTTTTAAAGGAAACGTTATCCATCTGTTCACAATTTATGTGAAGAATTTCAAACGAAATTCAAAAGAAAAGTAGAAACACCAGCGAAATCTACAAATAGCAACATTATTTCAGGCGCTCAGCATAGCTGAAGCGCCCACCAAATTTTACTACCTTACCGAGTTATTTCAAAAAAAAAACCCAATATCACAACCGGCAAAATCAATCTACCGGAAGGGAACAAAAAAAAAATTAGATATCCAGGACAGGCGAAGATAGGACGAAAAATTAAAACTCCGGCCCTACACAAAAAAAATATATGTATACATACATATATATAATTTAAAATTTCAATTTTCTTACCATCTTTAATTTTCACTTTCATATCCTTAATTTTCTTGTTAATTTGTTTTTTTACTTTTTCTTTCTTTTTGGATATGGTTCAATTAGATTTAAATTAGTCTATAACAAAAAAAAAAATATAATATAATAATATTTGCTCATGAATATAGATAAAGTGAATTAAAATACAAGCAATACATATATATATATTAAATATAAAGAAAAATAGTGATCAAGTGAAGTGAAAAAGAACAAAAAAAAAATAATAATACAATACGGAAATCTACAAACCAACAAGCAGCAGTGGCCACTTCTTCTTCTTGGGGTAAGTCATATGAAAATTTTTTACATATACACATATATACATATACTTAGAACGTATATATATTATCACACTATTTTATATATATAAGAATTGTTTGAATTTGATTTCATTTTACGCTTATATTAAACAAAACTAAAAAAAAAAAAAGAAGTAATATTTAAATTTTAAAAAGGAAGAAGAAGTAACTTTAATAATATAAAATTTTGTTATAAATCTAAAGTAAAATAATGAGAATCAATGTTTATTATTGAATAAATGTAAATTTAATTTAAACATGATTGGCTAAAGTTTAATAAAATAAGAGATGAGAGTGACTGAAGGTAGGTGTAAGTAGGAAAAGAGAAGAGACACCAAAGAACGGGTCGTCTAGGCCGAGTATGACGACAAAGGAAGGGAGGGTAAGAAAATACCTCGCGTACCTCTCCATCTAAGGTACTACTTATCTTTAAAACCTGGTATGAGAATTTTTTTTTGTAACGAGTTTAGGGAAAACAAGAACCAACCCCACCGACGAGCTACAGTAGTACAAGCATACCAGGAAAGTATTCCCAAAATTTCATAATAAAACGGTTACAAAAATGGCGTCCAGAACGTGTGGAACCCGCTATTGAAAATAGTGGGGGATAGATAATATTGAGCCACTTCAATTCAACCAACCAACACAACCAATAGTTTTTCCTCACAATAGTTTCAATAGTTTTTTTTTTTAACAAATGGAAATCAGATTACTTAATCTAAAATTTTTGGTGAGTCACGACGATTGAACAAATTTTTCGATATCGTTTGCCACAATAAATTCAGATTATAATCAAAGTTTCAAAAGATACACAAGAAGGAACTTAAAGGTTTGAGTCTTGGACAAACTATGAAACTTAGTTTTCAAATGACCAAAATATTTAGCCCTTGCTTGGAGATTTTGTTGAAAGCAGTCTCAAGGAAGAAGGAACGTCCTGAAAGCGCTTTCAACAAAATACTCATTATTAAAATACAAAAGAAAAAAATAACATAAAATAATTTTTTTCTAGAGTCATCGTTGATGAAACGTGCCTCCATTGATGTCCTGGAAGAAAGATTAATTTGATTAACAATGCACATTAGTTTCAGGTTAATACCATTAGCTTATTTTACTTTTGTTTTATTTTGGCTCGTAGAACTACGGTGTACTTCTCTTGTCCTTCTTTCATCAAACCTTCAACGAGTAGGTCATTCTCATCTCTTTTTTTATGAAAAGTTTCTGAAAAAGAAAATACATTTTAGAAATAATTTTTTTTAAAGAAAATTTTTGAAATTTGAATTTATAAAAATATATATTTATTTTTTTGTAATTGGGCAAAACTATCTGAAAGAACTTCAAGTTATTATATCCGGTATCGTTAAGATAATTTTTTTTTGAATTTTTTTAATACAAAGGCTCAATAGTATGAGCCAAGAAAATACGAGAAACAGTTTAGCAGGAAGTTGGAACAATCTTCGTGCGGTCTCAGAAGCAAGATTTGAAAGTTTTGTGAGGCGTTTCAACACTACAATTGATAGGTTTAATTTAGATCAATCGGTTAATTTTTCCCAAGAGTTAAATTCCTTCATTTCCGATTCTAGCCAAGACATGTCAAACAATAGGATAACTGGTCAAGAGGAAAGGAACGAAAATATGATTAATATAGAAGAAAACGTTCACGGTCCAAATAATGACCAAAATAATAGAACAACTAGTCAAGAAGACAATAATATTAGGACACATACAATAAACAATGAGGATTTAGCCAATAGGGTTGAAAGGAGTTTGTTAGAAAATCAAACGCGAATTTTTCAACAAATGAAAGAGTTTATGGATAGTGTCAACAAACGGTTAAAAAATTTTGAAAGAGCCAGTACTGCACAAGTTGTCGCAAATCCAACAACAAATCGAGCTCAAATACAAGTCAGGCAACCAATGGCATCTCCGTTGTCTAACGAATTTAGGAATTTGTCTGTGAGCAATTCTAATACATCCGATAAATGTCGTTTAGATAGGTGGAATATCCAATACGACGGTACAACAAATATTGGAGATTTTTTATTTAAAGTCGAACGCTTACAAGTTTCTTCTGTTTATTCAGATGAGCAAATTGTTTCAAATTTACACGTCTTGTTAAAAGACAATGCAAATAGATGGTATTGGAGATACCTGAAAAAAAATACGGAACCTAAGTTCCAGGAAGTGAAAGCCGAAATGAAAAAAGAATTCGGTCGACTTAAAAGTGACGTTGACATTTACATGCGTTTACTAACTCGCAAACAAGGCTTTAAAGAATCTTTCGATGAATTTTATAATGCTGTAATCACTATCAACGATCGTATGAGAGAACCATTTGACAAGAAGAAGTTGGTAGGTGTTTTAAGAAATAGCGCTAAAGATAGGATAGGAGAAATTTTGTTATCCTCGGACGTTAAAAATCTTGAACAACTAAAGTTGAAAGCTAGAGAGGCAGAAAAGTTTTTAGCAAAAAGATCGCCGAAAGTAGTTCATGAGATAGTTTCGGAAGAGAATAATAAACTTGAAGATAGTAGCGAAGAAATTGCAGCTATTAATTATTTAAGTAAAGCCAATAGTACTTTTAGTTGTTGGAACTGTGATGACAAAGGACATTCTTTTTATAACTGTCCGTCTCATACAAGAAATTTATTTTGTTTCCTTTGTGGAACAAAAGGAATTTCTACACCGGAATGTCCCAACAAGCATTCGGAAAACTTTCGTCGGGACGACAAGAAGGGCGGAGAGAGTCGTTCCATGAAAGTTTTTCCAGGCCCTTCAACTCATTAAAAAGAAGCAAAGGTGTCTTACCCACTGCAGAAGAATCTCATTCCAAACAACCTCCTGGAACAGTAGATGGCAGTGAAGACTCAATCGTTACTCCAAGCGACAACAAAATAGAAATTTTAAAAAGGGTTGAAGATCAGGAGCAGTCTAGTCATCCAATCCATCGATTCGCTTTAAAATCTCTTCACGAGATAAAATTAAATTATGAACTAGTCCGAGCTAGAATTTTTGGAAAAAGAGAAAAGGTTCTTAGTAACAAAATTCAAAAATGTAGAGACAGATATAAAAATAGAAAAAATTACCGCAAGTTGATAATAGAATCAATTATTTCTTTAGAAGGTGACGGTCGGATGTACGTCAATGTACTTCTGAACGAAGAACCAAACTTTGCCCTACTAGACAGCGGAGCTTCGATTTCCGTGTTGGGATTTAGTTCAAAGGATTGGGGCCAAAGTTAGGCCATACAAAAATCATGTTCGTACAGCTGATGGCAAGTCACACGACATCGTTGGTTTTTGTGATGTTATGACCAAATACAACGGATTTTCTAAAACCCTTTCATTTTATTTAATCCCGAACTTAAACCAAAACATATATTTGGGAATGGATTTTTGGAGGAAATTTAATTTGGTTCCTCAAATCAGCGAAATAGCAACCTACGGGATTACGAAAAGGAAGCTGACTTTAAAGAAGAGGCTGAGTTGGTTGATTTATCTGCGGAACAAAAAGTAAAATTAGAAGCGGTTAAAATGTTGTTTCCAAATTTTGTTGAATTAGGTTTAGGAAAAACTCACCTGGGTCTCCATGTTGTCGACACTGGTGATTCCACTCCCATAAAATCTCGTCATTACCCGTTGTCCCCTGTTAGACAAGAAGAGGTATATAAGGAGTTAGACCGCATGCTAGAATTAGATGTTATCGAAGAGAGTAATTCTCCGTGGTGTTGCCCATTGGTTTTGGTGAGAAAACCTGGCAAAGTACGATTATGTTTCGATTTTAGAAAAGTCAACGTGGTCACAGTTAAAGACGCTTACCCTATGCCACACATAGATGGTCCTCTGAGTCGTATCAAAGATACACACTTTATTTCTGGTCTTTATCTCCAGTCTTAAGTCAACCCGATTTCAAAAAACTTTTTATAATTCAATGTGACGCTTCGTCCGAGGGAATTGGTGAAGTTCTATTTCAACTCGATGAAAATCAAAATGAAAGACCTACAGCTTATATATGTCAAAAAACTCAACAAAGCTCAACGAAATTACACGGTGACTGAACTAGAATGTCTGGCGGCAGTCTTAAGTATAAGGAAATTTAGAGCTTATGTTGAAGGATCACCTTTCAAAGTGATAACCGATCACTCTAGTCTGAAATGGCTCATGTCACTTAAGGATTTAAGTGGAAGATTAGCCAGATGGAGTTTAGAACTACAAGGCTTTGTCTTCACCATCGAACATAGAAAAGGATCATTAAATGTAGTACCAGACGCTTTGTCGCGAGTAGACATGGAAGGAATTATGTTACAGTTGCCTGAAAAAAACTGCGAGGAAATTTCAGCAACGACAGTAGGAACAGAAATAGACTTAGACGCAGAAGATTTCGACTCTGAACAATATTCAAAGTTAAGGAAAAACATCATCGCTAATCAAGACACTTTGCCTGACTTAGTTGTATCGGGAAAATATGTCTATAAACGTGTACGTTTTAGAACAGGAGAAGTAGGAGAAGAAGATTCTCGTTGGAAGCTTTGGCTTCCTGAAACATTAACGGAACGCGTTATACAAATGTCACATGATTCCAAGTTAGCTTTACATAGTGGACTCAGTAAAACTTACGAACGAATTCGTGAGAAGTATTATTGGCCTAAAATGATCTCAGACATAAGACGATATGTTAATGCGTGCGATATTTGCAAAACAGTAAAAGCTCCCAACTTCATTCTACGCTCTCCGATACAAAACCAAACTATAACCGAGAGACCGATGCAAAGGTTATTCGTGGATTTATTAGGTCCATATCCGAGAACAAAACGAGGTAATAATTTCGTTTTCATATCCTTGGATCACTTTTCAAAATTTATATTTCTTAAAGCTTTATCGATAGCCACCTCTCAATAATTACGTTTTTAGAAAGCGATGTTTTCCATTTATTCGGAACACCGGAAATAATACATTCCGACAACGGTCGACAGTTCGTTTCTAAAGAATTCTGTAATTTCTTAAATGTATACGGTGTAAAACACCAGAAAACTGCTTTATATTCACCTCAGGCAAATAACTCTGAACGAGTAAATAGAAACATTTTAAGTAAATTACGAATTCTTATTTCAAAAGAACAAAACGATTGGGACACACAATTATCAAGTATTGCTTGTTCTTTGAGATCGGACGTACACGAATCGATTGGATGTCAACCATATTTCGCACTTTTTAATCAAAATATGATCACACATGCGTCTTCTTACAGAATTCTACGCAATTTAAATTGTTTAAACAACCGAGGGGCAAAAATTATACCAAAAGAAGCATTAGTTAGTTTAGCACATGATAAAATCACTTCCAACTTAAATAAAGCACATTTAAAATCTAAAAATACTTACAACTTACGAGCTAAGCCTGTTGTGTATAAAGTGGGCCAAGAGGTATTCCATCGAAACTTCGCTCAAAGTAAGTTCATACAAGGCATTAATGCTAAGTTACTACCGAAGTTCCTCAAATCTCGGATCAAAAGAGTTGTTGGTACTTGCATGTACGAACTAGAAACACGCGAAGGAAAACCGATAGGAATTTTTCATTTTAAAGACATCCGTCAGTAATCTGTAAAAGAAAACACAAAGAATCAACGAAATTTAAATAAATAAACAAAGATCACTTATCTGACTCTAATAGTAGCCCGGCATGAGACTCCAGGGAGTTAGGTACGGCTCCCACTATTTCCTTAAACAAGTATTTTACCCGCAATTTTAAATTTTTTCGGAAGATAATTTCTCTACATTTGTTACTTTAGAAATTACAGAACACGGCGAACAAACTCAAGTACACAATATCCCGATAAGAAAAGAAAATAAATAACTCGTGGGTTCGTATGCATAGTTTACAACAATTTATTGTTATAAACCAGATTAGCCCAGTAACGAATTTCACAAAATCTAAAAAGAACAACGATAAAATCTTAATTTATTACAAAAATTAAATAAAAACAATAACTACTCACACGCTTTAACCAAAAGAAGGAAATAAACAGAAATTATAATAAAACACTGAACTGTCAAAGTTTGAGTGACATTAGATTGAAAGGTAGGGATATTCGGAAATAATAATAGAAAGGGAAATTTTAAAATGTTGCCGAGTTCCGATCTCTGAACGAGGTTCATGGAGAGAAATTTCAATCAAATAAATTCCTCTCAGCACTAAAAATGTTAGAATCAATACAAAAATAGAAAACCGCAAAACCAGGAAAACACCGATATATGTTTGAGAGACAAAGGTTTCGTCCAAGTATTGGTAAGAAACAAAGAATAGCCAATTACTAGGAGTTAGGTTTTCGATTTTGAATAAGGAATTGTTCCTTTTTGTTTAAGAGTTCAATCGAGATAGACATACCATAAACGAAAGCTAAAAATATCAAATAATTCAAAGTGCACATTCAAACCTTTAAAAGTTTCAAAGTGAAATATTTAAATATTCAAATAAATCGTGAATTGCATTTAATACAATTATTATTCAACAACAAATATAAAACGAAACAAAAAAAAAGGGGAGAACAATTCTTTAACGCTTCCCACATAAATTTTGAGGTAAGGATTTAGAAATTAACAAAATAAGTAGATATCTTTATAATTACATAATATACATTTTTAAAGGAAACGTTATCCATCTATTCACAATTTATTGAATTTCAAACGAAATTCAAAAGAAAAGTAGAAACACCAGCGAAATCTACAAATAGCAACATTATTTCAGGCGCTCAGCATAGCTGAAGCGCCCACCAAATTTTACTACCTTTCAAAAAAAAAAAAAAAACCAATATCACAACCGGCAAAATCAATCTACCGGAAGGGAACAAAAAAAAAAATTAGATATCCAGGACAGGCGAAGATAGGACGAAAAATTAAAACTCCGGCCCTACACAAAAAAAATATATGTATACATACATATATATAATTTAAAATTTCAATTTTCTTACCATCTTTAATTTTCACTTTCATATCCTTAATTTTCTTGTTAATTTGTTTTTTTACTTTTTCTTTCTTTTTGGATATGGTTCAATTAGATTTAAATTAGTCTATAACAAAAAAAAAATATAATATAATAATATTTGCTCATGAATATAGATAAAGTGAATTAAAATACAAGCAATACATATATATATATTAAATATAAAGAAAAATAGTGATCAAGTGAAGTGAAAAAGAACAAAAAAAAAAAATAATAATACAATACGGAAATCTACAAACTAACAAGCAGCAGTGGCCACTTCTTCTTCTTGGGGTAAGTCATATGAAAATTTTTTACATATACACATATATACATATACATATACATATACTTAGAACGTATATATATTATCACACTATTTTATATATATAAGAATTGTTTGAATTTGATTTCATTTTACGCTTATATTAAACAAAACTAAAAAAAAAAAAGAAGTAATATTTAAATTTTAAAAAGGAAGAAGAAGTAACTTTAATAATATAAAATTTTGTTATAAATCTAAAGTAAAATAATGAGAATCAATGTTTATTATTGAATAAATGTAAATTTAATTTAAACATGATTGGCTAAAGTTTAATAAAATAAGAGATGAGAGTGACTGAAGGTAGGTGTAAGTAGGAAAAGAGAAGAGACACCAAAGAACGGGTCGTCTAGGCGAGTATGACGACAAAGGAAGGGAGGGTAAGAAAATACCTCGCGTACCTCTCCATCTAAGGTACTACTTATCTTTAAAACCTGGTATGAGAATTTTTTTTTGTAACTAGTTTAGGGAAAACAAGAACCAACCCCACCGACGAGCTACAGTAGTACAAGCATACCAGGAAAGTATTCCCAAAAATTCATAATAAAACGGTTACAGAATATTGGATCTAATTTCTTTCTAGCTTCGTTTTTAAGTTCCTCTTTGTCATACCTAGCTTTTCTAACGTTCTTCTTTTTTATGAGTGTTTCCCAAGCATCTCTATGGGCAACTTGTAATTTGTGTTTGAGGTCAGTCACGTAATCGTCATAATTGTACACTGGTTCAATTTGTTTTGTCAGATTCTTGGGCAAACTACACTGTTTACCAAATATTAATTCGAATAGAGTGTAGCCCGTTTCGGAGTGTACGGATGTGTTACAACAGAAAACGTAATGCGGTAACCAAGTGTTCCAGTCTGTGTGTTTTTCTGAAGCGTAACTTCTGAGATAAGCTCCTAAAACCTTATGAGAATTTTCTAAAGCTCCTATGCTTTCGTGATGGTAGGCTGTAGAATGTAGTTTCTCTATTTTTAACAGTTTACAGATACCCTTAAAAACCTGATTCATGAATTCTGTTCCCTGATCAGATGCTATTTTGGATGGTATTCCATATCTTAAGATAAAACCTTCTACTAGAGCTTTTGCTACTGTGGTTGACTCTTTATAAGGGAGTGGTATAGCTTCGAAAAACTTTGTTAGCTCATCTTGAATAGTAAGTATGTATTTAGATCCATCTTCAGATTCTTCTAAAGGTCCTACTAAATCTATAAATATTTTTTCCGGACCTGATTCGGCGGTTGATGTTATAGTCATGGCTTGTTTTCTGGGTTGTATATATTTGTTACGTTGACATACTGGGCAGTGCTTAACGTATGTCGTCACATCGTTTTGCATGCCTGTCCAAAAGTATACCTGCATGTCCACTGGTTGGAAGTATGTGAAAGTCATTTAGTATTAATTTCTTCTTACAAGGATCGGTGATTTCAATAACATTATCTAGGAGGAGGACGGCCGTCTGAGAGTTTCTTTATTTCATTTTTAGTAATACCTATATATTTTCTTAATTGATTTTGGTCCACAGAGTTTTTGCACATTTCTCGACAATATTTTGCCAAATAATGTCAATTGAGTTGTAGTGTTGTCCTTGGATTTCTTTAGGAGTAAACAATTCCTATTAGGAATGTAAGCCAAAACTTTGTTTGGTCCTAGAATAATATCGTCCTTGAATTTGACTAAATCTTCCGTAAAATTGTCAACGATTTTTAACTCAGTGAGTTTTAGCCCGGCTTCGGGTGCTTTAAGCAATTCCGTTATAATTTCTTTGTCAGTTTGTATCTTAATGTCTTTCCGTGCGTTTCATCTGGTTTATCTTTTTTTTGCCTGGGATCTTGTTACTACACAAATAAGACAAATCGTCGGAATAAAAAAAAAAGACATGTAATCAAATTTCTCTGAAGACCAAACATTTAGAAACATTTAAGATACTATTCTACTCGTAACTAAACATAAACATATAGATACAAAAAAATATATTACTTGTTTGTATAAAAAAATATATAAAACTGTTAAAATTACATTAAAAAATAGAAATTTGGCTAAAACAATGATTTAATAAGACTTCGCAAATGTTACAAAGGAAATTAAGCTGCTTAAAATTATTCTTGAAATTAGTAAGGACAAAGAACAATAATAGCTATTCTTGTTTTCTCTTCTTGCAAAATCGAAATGCAAACAAATTAGACTTAGACATTTAAAACTGAGATAACTATTAAACTTGTGTTTTATTTGTAAATTTTACTTTAGATTTATTTTATTTTGTATTTTGTTTCTTAAATTTCCTTTGAATGAATGTAGAAATTTTGATAGCAACATCAATTACAACTTTTTGTGGAGGTGTCAGTTGTGTTAGTATGGTTGCACTATTAAAAATTGATTTGCTGCAGTTTTCTCCTTCATAGGCATTTTGTACTTTTGTTACCAAAGATGGATGATGAAAAACTGATTCCAACGATTCAAAATCGATCAGTTGTTGTGGTGAAGATGATTTAACTTCAGGCCATGGCTCTTCTTTAACATCAAACTCAAGTTCGAGAATGATTTCTTCGCCATGGTTGAAGTGTTCATCGATATCTGAGGGATTTATTTTAACATCTACATTCTTATGACCTACGAATAAAATATAATTTGCAAAGTTATCTTCTAATAGCCAAGACTCTACCGATTCAGAAATCGGAAAGAGCTCGCTGCTGGGTGGCGATGTGGGTTCCATTTTTCCGTTCCAATATAAATCCTGTGGAAGGGCTAACGACTCCAGTGTAAGATTTTTGGGAATCATAATTTATGTCCGATGATAAAGATGTTTTATGGTATTTCTTCTATTAAGAAATCGGAGTCGCATCCAGATGGTGAGCTTGTTGGGTGTAAGGGCGCCATGGCGGCAATTGTTTTGGAAAGCATTTTTATATTATTTGACTTTTGTGGCACGCGGAGTGCGTTAGTTTGCGTTTTGCAAAGCGATTAAAAAGACATTTTTAACGTAAAATAAATTCAATAGACACACTATAAACTGGCAAGATCGCCATGTATTTTATCTTGCGGCGGCATAACATCGACCCTTTGTGGCTCCGTAGTAGCTCAAATTCTGGTAAAATCTGGCAAGATCGCCATGTAATGTTTTAATCGATTTGTCAACTACTTTGTTGAGCTAAGTCAGGCTTAAGCCTCGCACTTAACCAAAAGCAATTCTGCTCTATAGGCTGCTCAACAAAGAGTTCAAGTATGTAAATGAAACAAATGGGTTCGGCTTTAACTTGGAAGTGTTCTTAATATTTATTTTCTTATCTATTTATACAAATTTAAATTTATTGAAGCTATGCTTCGATTCTTGACCCCACCTGTAATCGGTAAACATTTAACAACTCAGTGCATGATATGTATTGAAACATGACACGAACAGTTCACACAATGAGCTGAGAGTGAACGACCAGCATAAACCGATCGTGTAAAAACAAATCATACACTGTGTATGACCCGTGCCAATAGAGTAATATGATATTGCTTATGCTTGTGCACTTCTGTTTATGTTTTGTTTTATTTATCAAAAATGGGTATCAAGTATCGAAGCATGTTATTGTGCTAATTAATTTTGGTGGTCGCTGGTGCTCCCTTTACACCATCGGATTTTCTTTTAGTATTGATGAATTGATAGAACCTCGAGAACGAGTTGGCTAAAGTTGGCCTTATGGAAATTGAAATGGAAAGAAATTTCGGGATCAGTGGTAGATACACTGCCAATCACTAGGATGAGGCCACATATTTTTTAATCGATTTTCGTTCTTTATACCTGGTGGAAATTTCGTACCCATAAAAGTTTACTACATTTGAGTAGGTAGATATTTTCTTTAAAAAAAGTAATAAAATTAAGGGGTTAAATAGAAAAGGCTGTTGGAATTTCCCTACATTAATTAAAGAGCTACTTAAAAACAGTATGAAAAAGTGCGTCACTTGGATGAGGCCACATGAAAAATCTTATAAAATATCAAAAAAATGAAAGAAATGTTAACAGTTTTTGGTTTTCAGACATTTATTTATTAAGTTTTTCTCAATTAATAATGAGTATGCCCCCCATTTTTCGATATGACCTCTATTAGACGGTTTGGAATGGAATCATAAAGTTTTTTTAAATAGTCAAGTAAAATCTCGTCCCAGGCATCACGGATAGCTTCAATTAAGGAGTCCTTGTCTTCAAATTGTCTAACGCCTTCATAAACTTTTCGAGATAGCCATGCCCATACGTTTTCGATTATGTTCAAGTCCGGTGAATAGGGTGGCCATGGCAAAAGCTCTACGTTTTCTGATAAAATCCAGCTTTTGACAACCCTGGAAGTGTGGATGGGGGCATTGTCTTGTTGGAAAATCCAAGGCAGAGGTCCAAAAATATTTTCATCTTCGGAAATGACCGTTCCAACAAGCATTTGTAGCTGTTTCCGTTCATTGTTGTAGAAAGAAATTCCAATTCGATTTTGCCATAGTAGGTGATAGCTCTCCACACCATAACACCTGATGTACGACTGTGATTTCTTCCCAAAATTAGTTCCTCTTTTCTTAAATCATGGAAATATAAGTTGTAACCATCGGGGCCGTCAAGGTTAAACTTTTTTTCATCCGAAAAGACAACGCGTTTCCCTTGACTGCTCCAAGAGACATGTTCTGTTGCATAGTTCATTCGCAGCTCCTTGTGTACTTGCTTTAGAACAGGTTTCTTTTTGAGTTTTCTTCTCTGGATAGTACCATCTTTTCTAATTATCCTTCGGACTGTAGAAATACTGGCTGATACTTCGCTTTTGGACCTTATTTTAGTAGCTGATTGAGTAGAATTTGCAGCAATACGTAAAATTAACCGCTTTTCACGGGATGTTGTTGCTTGGGCTGTGCGTCCTTTTTGGTTTTTTCCATACTTTTGAGGATCAGTAAGATAGTTGTTTACAACTGTCTTACTTCTGTTCAGCTTCCTTGCTATTTCTCGGCTTGAGAGTCCCATTTCCTTGAAAGTATTGATTTTTCGTCTTTCTGCCACAGTCAACGTCTTTCCGGAACCCATTTGCAATTGAAATTTAATAAAAAGAGTTATTTGTAAAACTTTCTTAAATATTGCAACCAAAATTTTGAAAAAAATTGCTAATGTGAACTTCTACAACGAAATATTTGCAATGGCCTCATCCTAGTGACGCACTTTTTTATATCCCTTTTAGGTAGCTCATTTATTAATGTAGGGAAACTCCAACGGTCTTTTCTAATTAACCCTATAATTGTATCACTTTGTTTTAAGAAAATATGTACCTACTCTCATGTAGTAAAATTTTCCGGGTTAAACAAATTCCAACAGGTATCGGACCGAAAATCGGTTGAAAAATATGTGGCCTCATCCTAGTGATTGGCAGTGTATATCTGGATCGAGGGTGAAAATAAGAGATAGAAGTCTAGGGTCTAGGGTGGAAAGTAGGAGGGGACTTTCGGTAACTATTGAATTATAAGGGTCAGAAGAGAAAATGAGGTCCATCTATCCAAATTATTGGAGATTTTACTCATTTGAAAGAGACCATGTTCAAGAAAACGACCTATAAAAAAAGGTATTCTTTTTCAGAGGTAATATTGCAGGGAATAAAGTGCTGTTCATCTTCGGAAGGAATCCAGACAAGATCAGGTAGATTGAAATCACATAATAAATTGATTCCTAAATTCTGCAATCTCAAAAAATGAATCTATTGTGTCGATCATTTTTTATATGATAAAATGAGTTGCGCTGGGCGAATATACTATAGCAACAGATAATATAAAAACATTTATTAAAAGTAGAAATCTGAATGCATATAAGTTCAAAAAATGCAGATTTGGAGACTTCCACAAGGGATGTATTCAATCGAGTGTGAACAGCTAAAAGAACTCACCATCAGCACGAAAGACAAAAAAGTCAGAAGTGAAGAGTTCACTACTGAGAATACTGGGACAAAGGTTCGTTTCAGTTAGGGCAAAAATATCAAATGGCAGTTTTTGGGAGCTGAGAAAAGTAGTTGAGATTTTGGTACGGAGCCCTCTGATATTTTAGTAATTCAGTGACAAAGAAATAGTAGTAATAGAATTAAGGTCAGGCTGAGAAGCAGGAAGATTGTTAAAGACGAGCTTTTTTGACAGGTAAAAGTTTGGATGTTATATAACTGCTGAAGGAGGTAAGGTCTTTAGAGACGGTAGAGGGAGAAATGTTGTTCATGGTATTAAATTAAGATATTCAAAAGGGCACGAGAATCGATAGTGAGGCCTTCTTTTTGAATGGATAATAAGACATTTGTTTTGGTTTTTCCGTCAACACAAACAGATTCTGATTTGTCGTGTAGGAAGGCTAGGTAGAGACGAACATCATCATACAATTTGTTGTTTCGTAGATTTGCCATTATGTACCGACCTTCAAATTCATTATTGTTAGGCTTAGGGTCAACAAGCTTGGAGACAAGTCGGACAGATTGATATAACACGGGGTCAAAAATTGGAGGAGTAGTGTTGCTTGGTGTAAAAAGAGGAGAATTATAAGAGATAGAAGCAGAGGAAGTTTGAGTGGAATGTTGAGAAGCCGGATTTAAGGTATGGGAATGAATGAAGTTAGTGTATTTCGGATTTAAATTAAAAGAAGTTCGTTTCTGTCAGGGAATAACGTCTTTTTTTTAGAAATGCGTTGGTTTGGGTGTAGGATTTTAATATGGTTGGATGAATTCGACTTTTTGCTATAAAAAAGGTTTTGAATTATTGACATATTTCTTAGAAAAATGAATAGGTTTATAATCTGTCCATTTAGTGATTTTAATTTTACCTACAAACAGGATGAGAAGAAGAAAAAGTAACCATGTATATTTGGAGTAAATAAAAATTTTGAAACTAAAGGAATTAATTTTATCACATTTTGATACAGTGAATTTAAATATGTTAAGAAAAAAGAAACTACATAACGAAGAGGTGAATTCGATGTTGCTTTTAAATTTGCTTAGTCTATTTTTCCATTCGCTAGTAGTCCATGTTGTGTTAAAGCGATAGATTGTAGGTTCAGGCGAAGAAGTGGGAGCAGGAGTTGATGTCGTTGTTGATGATGATGATGGTGATGAAGATGATGATGGTAAATGATTAATAGCAGGTTTTGAAAGATTTGAGTGTGTGGGCGAGTAGTGGCTTCTGATAAGTCTGATGTTGGAGCAGGTGCAGAATGAGATAGAATAGGCATTTCGGTTGAACTGATCATTTCCGCGTAAAGCGACGTATTATAGTTGGCTGCATTAGGTTGAGCGAGTGAGGGGATTTCATCGATTTTACATTAAACAACAAAGGTTTAAAGTTTAAACTTCCTTAACGAATATAATAAAAGCCGTAGAACTGTTAATAAAAAAGCAAAAGGTATAAGAGATTGAATGGGAATCTACCCACACTGGCACAAACATTCTTCCAGACCCAAAAATAACAATTATACTAGTAAAAGCGGCCGGAAATGCCGTGTATTTTTATTTACATACGTATGTTATTAGATTTAATTTTAACTTGATTTAAAAACAAATTATTGACTTTTATTACAATATACGTATTATTATTACTTTTTTTATAATATTATTCAGACAAAATCATAGTGAAATTGAGAAGCGAAGACGAGATAAGATGAATACGTATATAAATGAGCTTTCTTCCATAATTCCCATATGCAATACAATGCATAGAAAGTTGGACAAGCTTACTGTTCTGCGATTGGCCGTGCAACATCTTAAAAGTGTTCGTGGAACTATCAAGTCTCTTTATGCATGCACTTATCAACCCACTTTTCTTTCGGACCAGGAGCTTAAAGATTTGATATTACAAGCAGCTGATGGGTTTCTCTTTGTCGTTGGCTGCGATAGAGGGCGAATTTTATTTATTTCGGAATCAGTCTCATCTGTTCTCAATTGTACACAAAATGACTTGCTTGGTCAGAGTTGGTTTGATATTCTTCACCCAAAAGATGTGGCAAAAGTGAAGGAGCAACTTTCATCAATGGAGCCAGGTCCTCGGGAGCGCCTAGTAGATGCAAAGAGTAAGAATAATTTAAATAAAGGAAGAATAACTATTAAGTCATAATTTTTTGTAGCAATGCTTCCAGTAAAGAATCAAGCATCTCAAGGCATTTATCGTCTTTGCTCAGGAGCAAGAAGATCTTTTTTTTGCCGAATGAAACTGCAACTACCTAAAAGACAAATCAAAGATGAATCGGATACATCTTCAAGTTCAATAAGTTCAAATAAAAGGAAGTCTAAACTTACAACAAGCAAAAAGTATCGTGTTTTTCAGTGTACAGGTTATCTTAAGTCCTGGATACCTATTAAGCTTGAAGAAAAAGAAGGGGATACAGATGAACAACATACAAATATGTCTTGTCTCGTGGCTATAGGTAGAATTCAACCGAATATTTTAGAAGACAATATTCCATCATCGTTAGATAATCATCCGAACATTCGACAGTTGTTATTCATATCCAGACATTCGGTTGATGGGAAGTTCATATTTATCGATCAAAGGTATAATGGGATTATTAAATCATACATAGTAAGTATTTTTATTTTTATTTTAAGGTCTACGCTTGTGATTGGTTTCCTGCCTCAAGAGCTACTAGGAACAAGTTTTTATGAGTATTTTCATCATGAAGATATACCAGCACTAGCTGAATCTCACAAGACGGTCTTACAAACTTCGGAAAAAGTAACAACTCAAGTATACAGGTTCAGATGCAAGGAAAATCGATTTATTCAATTACAAAGTGAATGGAAAGCATTTAAAAACCCTTGGACTCTAGATATTGACTATATTATAGCAAAAAATTCTGTGTTTTTATAATCATTTTTAATACAGCGTAAGCCTTAATTAGAAACTATAAATACAGTTTAATAAAAAATCTTGCCCCCTTAATTTAAGTTGTTGGTAATGGGGGTACATATTTTTCAATGTTTTACTTACTTACTTACTTAGGTCCTCAGACCTACTAGGTCCGTTGGTGTTCCAAACAAAGAGCCCCTACTACTACTAGAGTTTAGAGTTAAACAGTCGTAGCTTTGTGTTCAAGCTGGGAGATTTGTTCCTTCGAACATTGGACAACATCCCGAACGCAGCCTTTGCTTTTCCGATATGGCTGGCGATATCTAGTTCGGTTCCTCCTTCAGTAGAGACAATACTTCCAAGATATTGGAAGCTCTCTACTTTCTCTACTGATTGTTGACCAATGTTCATCGGATCGGATGATTGCGAGCTCCCGAGGCTCCACACATTTTATTTTGCGTAATGATTTTCAGGCCCACGATTGCTGCTTCTCTCTCTACCCTTGCCATATGATGGAGATCCATGAAAGCAAGCAACCATATCGTCAGCGTAGTCAAGATGTTTGGTAAGTTGTCAGAGTCCAACTTATTCCTCCGCTTCCTGTCAAAGCCACCCACAATACATCACTTATCACCAATAAAAACAGGATTGGTGACAGTATGCAGCCCTGTCCGACCCCTCTTTGGACTTCAAATTTTTTAGACAACCTACCTCCGTGTAAGACGTAACATTTAGACCAATCATAAGTCGCTTTTTTTCAGTTTTCTTCGTTACGTTGTGTGGTACACTAATGTCGAGAATTAGTTATTCATTTTCTAAATTAATAAAGTCACTAAAATGCCTTGCATGTGTAAAGTTAAAGAAGAGCGCAATGATGCGAAAATTCTTTGTATTCATGCAATGTTCACTTTCTGTATTTATTGGACTGTAAAACATAGGAATTAAATAAATAAAACACCGATTTATTTAGAGTCGAAAAAGCTATGAAAACCCGACTATAGAAACTCTTTATTAACTATTTCTTTTTAGGAATTAAACTAACTCGAACGCTTAATGATACTAGCAGTGGTTCTGAAGGAACCACCGAACTGTACGACTGTACTTTGCTCGGAAGGAGCTCTAAACAATAATGACCGATCTGTAAGACTGTACAAAGAGAACTGAACTGTCCGGCTGCTCAAAGGCTACGCCTTACAATATAAGAACTATAATACATAATATTCATACGTTTACATTTACGTTATATGGTATTTTACAAATACAGAGGAAATCATACATAGCGTTCGATACAGTGCCCACAAAAATTAAGAATTTTTCAATGAAGCAAATAATAAACATAATACAATTTGCATTAGAATCAATATATGAATTAAAGATACACGTAAATGAGTATGTTTATACATATGAAGTTAATTTACAACAATAATAATAAGATAGTTAATGACATGCATCTTCTTTGACATCTTTAGTGAGCTTCTCGGCTTCTATTAGGATGATACATATCTTCTGTACGGGACGTTTTAGCTTGCCTGTTTCTGTCTGTATGACTACGGATCTTACCAATTCATCTTTACTAGTGATAAGCTCAATTACTCTGCCTAGCGCCCAATGGGCTGGTGGGAAGTTTTCGCTTGCTACTGTGACCAACTGCCCAATCTTTAGTTTCTCTCTCTCTAAGCCATTTCTTACGCTGTTGAAGAGTTGTTAAATACTCTGTACTCCATCTAGTCCAGAAATTCTTTAGCATTAACTGCCTATCTTTCCACAATCTGACTCCTACTGTACTTGATTGTTTACTGACATCGAACAAGACGGGCAAAATCATCGGTTCACCTACAAGAAAATGTGCAGGTGTTAACTCTTAAATGTCTGACGGATCATCGCTCAAGGGATGAATTGGCCTTGAGTTGAGTATGGCCTCTATTTGTACTAACAGCGTTGAAAGTTGTTCATATGGGAGGACTTTCATTCCTACCACTCTCTTCAAGTGATATTTCAACGATTTCACTGCGGCTTCATAGATACCGCCTTGATGTGGTGCGGCCGGCACCATGAAGTGCCACTGTACCTTTAAGGTTTAAATGTGATATCGTCTCATCACCTCTCCATTTTTCTATGGCTCTCTTTAGTTCTTTACTGGTACCTAAGAAAGTCGTACCGTTGTCACTGTACATACGTTCACATCTACCTCTACGTGCTATGAAACGTTCATAACAGGCAATGAATGCCAGTGATGTTAAATCTGTAACTAAGTCAATATGTACGGCTCGAGTTTTGAGGCATACAAAAATTGCGACCCACCATTTACTCTTAGTGATTCTTCTGCCTTGTCTGTTAATCATCTTGATTTCTAGAGGGCCCGCGTAATCTACACCACAGTGTAGAAAGGGTTTTCCAATCGGATGGTATGTTTTTGCAGCAAATTGTGGATTAAAATGTAACAATTATAGTATTTATTATTTTATTTTTGTTTTTTAAACAAAATTTGTCGTTCAAGTTCATAAACAATATTAATCAGAACAATTTTTGATTTGGTCAAACATCAATAAGATTTTGGCCTGCGCTCTATTGCTTCGTACTTTTTGTCGTCTGAAATATTTAATATTTTTCTCACCTTTAGTATCACTTGATAAGAACAAAATACCCATTATAAATTATTCATAATTTCTTTTTTTCAACCTATTCACATAAACACAGATGTTATCCGTCACATCACAACTGTAGAGAGAGAGAGAGAGACTCGATTAAAATTAAAGAGGCGTTGATGTAGTAGATTATAACTACTACAATTATAAAAATCTAAACGATACGTCCCACTACGTATGCCATCATCCCAATGTAGTCACTCGTTCGTTCGATAACTGATGGAATTTACTCACTCGATGACTGATGCGGTAATTCAGCCCCTGTACTCTATCAGCAGGTAGCTCTGACATGAGAGGGTGTCCTTACTTGGCGCTGTACCTGGCACAGGTAACGCATTTGTGTAAATAATTCCGTAATTTCGTTACGAAGTCTTGGAATCCAGTATCTTTGCCTGATAAATTTCAACATGATCTGTACCGCACCAGGCTTGGTGTTTCGGTGGCCATGATCCATGATGAGCCATGCTAAACTCCAACCATTTGGATCAATGGCTGGATGATTCATTTCATATGTGTTGTCGCTCCTATCTAACCTTCCCCCTACTCTCAGTAGACCTTTGATGTCTAGTATTGGTTTCAAGGGTTCTAGTTGGCTTCCTTCATAGAGGTCCTTATTGCTCTTCAGCAACGTTATACTTCTTTGCTGTAACCTTTCTTTTGGGAAGTGCGCAGAAGGTATGCCATCGCTCTTGTTCTCTCTGTACTTTACCTGTACGTCTTCTTGCTCTGATTCTGAAAGTTGGGTTCTCGGACCATCTATCTATAAAACGAATTGCAAAACTTATTATATTAATTAATTTTTCCAACTTATTGGAATACTCCAAAAGTGGAAATCTGTACTTGGAATTTTTAAGACCTATACACAGCGTCGACTTAATCGATACAACTGTTAATACCTTTACCTCTTCTTGTACTTCTAACGTTTCTTCTGTACAAAGACCTGTTTTAGGCCATTCTGTGTTCGTTAGACGAAGCCACTCCGGCCCTTCTAACCATAACCTATTGTCTACTAAAGCAGACGCCTGTATACCTCTACTTACTAAATCTGCGGGATTGTCCTTTGTGTTAACATAGTGCCAGCGTCTTGTATCAGTGTTTGTCTGGATGGATAACACACGATTTGCGACATATGTCTTGAGATCGCGTGGCAGCCTTTTAAGCCAGTGTAATACTACTGTTCAATCTGACCATAGGAAATGTTGTGCTTCCTGCCATTCCATAGAATTCCTAACCTGTACTAGTAACCTTGACAACAATTCTGCTGCTGCCAGTTCCAGTCTTGGAATTGTGACTGCCTTTTACTCTCGACTTTGATATGAGTAATCTGCCTACACCTGTACCATCTGATTTCTCTGTACGAATATAAATTACTGCACCATAAGCTGTGCTCGATGCGTCTGAAAAGCCGTGTATCTGCACTGTTTTTACCCCTAAGGTACCTAACCATCTATCTATCCGAAAATTCTCCAGAAACGTAATACCGTTCCAGTATACTTTCCATCTTTTTTCTATTTCTTCGGGAACCCTATCGTCCCATCCTGTACTTAATCGCCAAATTCTTGGATCATGATTTTGCTTATAATAGTAACTGGAGCTATATATCCATTTGGATCATATAACTGAGCTACGCATCCGACTATTTTTCTTTTGATGAGTATGCCGTCTATAATTGGTGTTTTCACCTCGTAAGTAAATTGATCTGACACTATCAGCCATTTTAGACCCAAAATGGATGGTATCTCTTCCCCCGAAAATACCAATTCGGCATCACTAGTGCCAGCATTCATTTCACGCATGAAATTTTCGGAGTTTGACTTCCATTGGCATAGTTCAAAACCGGCTCCTTTCAATATTTTGCTTATATCTCTAGCTAATTGAATAGCCTTGACCTCATCTGTTTCACCTGTTGTGCAATCATCCATATAGAAATCGTTTTTGATTGCTGCGGACGCTTTTGGAAAATGTTCTTCCGCTTCAGTTGCGGATTGCATGACTGAGCGGACTGCTAAGTGTGGTGATGATGTCAGCCCGAACGTTACTACTGTGAGCCAATATTCTCGTAATGGTTCGTTTTTGTTTCTCTCCAGAAAATACGTTGGAGATCCCACTGCTTTTCATTTAGCTTGAGTTGATTGAACATCTTCTTTATATCGCCGCAGACTGCAATGTGATGCCTTCTGAAGCGCATTATTATCTCATGCAGATCTCTCTGTAATTTTTCACCTAACATCTGTAAGTCGTTTAACGACATGCCTTTGTCTGTACGACAACTCGCATCAAATACTTTGCGAAACTTTTTCTCTATGCAATGATGAGGTATGTAATATACTAAACTGCCTGCACTAGCAATTCTAGTAGCTAATCTAACATGACCTATTTTAATGCTTTCACGCATCTTTTCTATATAAGCGTTCTTTATCTGCTCGTTTTTTTCTAACTTTTTCTCTAAGTACATGAAACGACACAGTGCTATTGCACGTGAACTGCCTATTTCAACAATTTCTGCTTCAAGCGGAATCTCTACTACAAAAACACCTTTACTGTCGCGATAATGTGTTGACATAAAGTGTTGTTCTATTAACTTTTCTTCTTCTGTACGTTTGGAGCAAGCTCCTACTTGATTTATTTGCCAAAGTCTATTCAAGAGTTCATCTAACTGGCTCTCTGGTCTCTGCCGAGTATTGAATAGCTGCATGACTATACTTTTGATTCTCGCGGTCATGTCCGGAACCGTGAAGTACTAATCCTAATGTTGTTTCTAACAAAACTGTGCCATCTGAACGTCTGTCTAATACTGACTTAATTGATTTTGCAAAGAAACTTACTCCCAAAAGGATCTGTACTCGTTTTGGCTTGAAATACTCAGGATCGGCGTAAATATGTGGAGCTATATCTGTCTCTCTATTTATGCTTATTTCGTTTTGTGGCAAAATTGGCTCCCATTGACTTTCTTTTGGTAAAACCCAGAAAGATTCTTTAACGTGTAGCTCGGATACGCTGGATTCATACCATGGAAGTATTCTAAGCGTGACTTGACGTGTTGTTTAAAATGGTGAACCATCAATACCTACCATCTTTCCTGAGATAGATTTTGTCTGTACCTTCAACTCTCGACTGAGCTTGTCTGTGATTAGATTCAAATGAGATCCTGTATCTAACATTGCCATCTACTTCTAACCTTACCAAAGCTGTTGGGATTAAGTCGGGGATGTTTGTTATAGAATAAATAGACTGTATATAATTTTCATGGTCTAATTTCATTGTTTTCTTACGAACTGTCTAATTTATCAGTTTTAACCTTTCTTTTATAGTTATTCCGGTTATTTGTTTCCGGGTCTACATCTACTGTCATGTCTTCTCGTTTCGACAATTGATCTATCTTATTGCTCAGCATGTCTAATCTGTCAGAAAATGCTGTGCTGCTAATTGGAGTGCTGACATCCATTTCTGTACCTGCACATTTCTTTACCTTTCCAATACTGAAAGGATTCTTTCTGAAGAAAGCTTTAGCTTTACTCACTGTACGACTTTTGGAACCTGTACAATTTGTGTGACCTGTACGACTCATAGTGCTGCTGCGCAGACGATTTCTGGATCCGGGGCTACGATGGCCTAGTCAATTTGATCTGCCTTTGGCTTTGCGCATCTTCTGTACTCGAGGACCATCTTCTACTGACGAGAACGCTGATAGAGCTGCTGGCTTCAGTACTTCCTTCGTAGGGCCCAGCAGGATGTTATGCCTTGGTGCCCCTGGGCACCTTACGCAGCCTCTCATATAGCAGTGGTTCTCTTTATGTCCATGCGTGAGGCAATTAGGACAAACCGACCTCCTGTCCACATAATATCTACGGCCATGGAGCGAGAGCGCTGCAAATTCTGGGCATTCCCAAATCTGGTGATCCTCGGCGCATACTGCGCAGGCTTCTTTGCCACCTCGATTTCCCTTAGCACGGGTAGTTGGTTCCTGTACATGGGCTTTGGCACGTCACCCAACTACTGATGATTCTCTCGAAGTTGCCTGTGACTTTACGCTGGAGACATTCGAGAGCGCTGCTGCTTGCCTATCTGCAGTGATGGCCAAAACTAAAGCACGAGTATTTATCACTTTATAAACATCCGAATAAAAAGTTAAAACACAAATGATATTTTTATAATTTATTTTTTTCTTATTTGCAAAATATTATACATAAAAGCAAAAATGTGCTTTAGTTTTGTCCAGCTCCTTTTTTAATGAGTTTTTAACTTTTTAAATTTTTCTTAAATATGTTAAGATTTAAAATCAAATTTAAAGTTGTAAAATATAGGACAATATTTTGCAAGTAAGAAAAAAATAAATTATAAAAATATCATTTGTGTTTTTACATTTTATTAGGATGTTTATAAAGTGATAATTTTTCGTGCTTTAGTTTTGGCCATCATTGTATAAAGGCGAGGAAATCAGACAACTTGGGCTGATCTGAGTCCCTATGTAGCTCCCACTAGCGGGCGGTCTCCGCATCGAACATCTCGAATAGGATGTGGATTAAAAAGAAATCCCAGTGCTCTACTGGCAAACCTAACGATTTTAACTGCCGAAGCGTTTCGTGAGCAGTATTCGCAATGCGTTGGAGCTCTTCGGCTGACGGGGCGGCCTGCATGACTGACAAGCGCATCAACTGCCGGAGATGGTCTCGGCCAATTAAGTATTTTTTATCATACACTTGGTTCAGGCGCTCCAAGGCTTCGTTGTAGTTCTCTTCAGTGAGTTGCCACTCGCCTAGGCATCTGGCTGCAGGCCCCACTAAAGATTTCTTGAGGTAAGAGAACTTGAAAGCTGGAGATACCTTCTCATTATCGTGGATGGCTGCTTTGAAGCGATCGGGAAACCTATCCATCTCATATAAGAGCCATCAAACAACATGTGTTGTTGAGGTCATGTTGCTGGAAGGGCATGCTCACCTGTACATGGATTTGCCGGTTCTCACCATCTGTACTGGCGCTGGATGGTTGCGCAGAGGGATTCAGGGCTGCCATTTTTCCTTGGAGAGCTATATTCGCTATAAAATATTCCGCTCTTACGGCATCCGTCTCTACTAGCAGCCTTTGTAGATCTTTTTTCCCTACCCAGTCATCTTCTAGCGTATCGAGGCGCAGCTTTGCTGCGAGGAACGTCAGCTCTTCGTAGGCATTTGATTGCACGAATTCTTTTGCCACTTTTATTGCGTGGGTGGAAGCCTTGAGTAGGTTTGTGTTCATGGTCGCTGCTTGATTATACCTTGATGTAATCACTGTACGAAAAGATTTATTGTCTATTTATTTCTGTTATCTATACTCCTATTTTTAATAAATTGGCTATTATTCTACCTGTACTGTGTGATTATCTGTGCGATCTAACATTTGACTGCTATTGCTGTAATTTCTAAGATGTTTTTCAAATAATAATTCTTAACGGTTTTCTATACTTGAATTTATACACTGTTTATCACAACTGTGAAACAAGGCTATACTACTTCCTATACTACTAAATGTGCTGTTTCATATCTTCGTTGCGAATGTATGCTTAGTCTTTTAACCGGTATCACATAACTCGGATCCGTGTTTAAAACCAGTATAACTGCAAGGAAATATAATACTTTGATGCATGTAACTTAAGCTAGTTACTGTGTCCATTTTCATAACTTGAAGTGTTTCAGCAAAAGATGACCGCATTTAAAACTATACTAATTCTGTATCTTAGTAACTGATGCTCTTTGGCTCGGCGATCACTTAAATATACTTCCAATTAATCTAAGACAACCTAGTGTTACGTTCGGCCAGCATACATAACTCGGTGCTTTTGGCTCGGCAGTAACCTATCTACACTACAAATAAATCCGCTTCGCCTGCATACATTACCTAACTCGATGCTTTTTGGCTCGGCAGTAGTCTACCTATACATTAAATAAAGTTTTCCTACTTAGATATAAGTTAAAATTTTGATATTCCCTTGATACGTGGGAACCTTTAGTTATAATCCCAATAGTGTAAATCTGAGTTGTGGGTATTCTGGTGAGGATCTACCTGAGTTGGGATGGCAGTGGATGGTGGTGGATGGTGGAGGTTTTATGGTGGTGGTTTTTTTTCTTTTGTTTAGGTATGTATGGAATGGTGAGTGTTATGATGATGATGATCACTTGTCACTTGGAGTGAGGGTGATTTTGTTAAGGATTCTATTAATAGATATGGTATTACGAAAAGAAGTGTGTGTGTGTTTCATTGAACGATGGCGCACGTTGATGGAATCAAAATAAATGTCTGGTAAAATTCATAGTTGAGATGTATGTCCTTAAGATATGCTCAGTACTTAGATCTTTATGGAGTGGTATGAAAATGTGTCTCAATTAGGTTAAACACAATGAGAATGTTAATATGCCGACGATACAACGGTTTCAAATACTGCAAGAGGAAGAAACCAGAATCAAACAATTTTCTCTATTTTCAAAGAAGTCGTCTATGTATTTATCTTTATCTTCTTTTGTGTTACATTGACTCGGCCAGCCCGACGCTTCTTGCTTTATTTTGAGAAAAGTGTTCGTCATTGATGTAAAGAGACCAGCTATACTTTCGTCAAAATCATATTGAGCAACATCGTATCCCCAAATTTCAAACACTGAAAGTAGCTTATAGCTTAATGTAGCTCCTCAGCAACATCTCTTTTACTCATATTAATAAAATGATAAAGAAAACAATGTGTTTGGTGTTTATGTATAACATGAATAATTTTATTTAAAAAAGTATGATGTTTAGTTCATTATTTTAGTCTCTTATAAAGTAACAATAATTTGTTTGCTCTTATTAATTTACGTGCAAGATAGAAGCATGCGCATGTGTCTGGTCCACAAGTGCATGCATCTGAAGACCAAGAACAATTCGTATAATGACACCAGGGACGAAGCGTCCATATATTGAGTGGAATGAGTGCTTCCGTAAAGCAATTAAAAAAATTATATGATTGAAGCAAAGAAATTTTAATTCGAAACTGACCTAATCGAATTTTATTTAATCTCTTCTGTAAATTAATAAAATCTCATAATAATAGTCGTTCAGGAAAAACAATGCAAAACTATAACTACAAAAACTCAAACTTCAATTCCACGGGGAATGCACAATATCACTCCATTATACACTCACGCTTGCAAACAAATATTTGGAATGCATACCAGCTAGGCATTCTGATATATCTCCTACTCTCAACTCTCACTCAATCTCGTTCAAAGCATTTTTTTTATTTGTTGGCTCATAAGAAATGAAGATTGAATTGAGTGAACTCATTATGAAAATTTGTGAAAACAAAAGTAGAGCAGGAAAGGAGAGCTATGAGTTATTTGCTTCTTCTCATTCATTGAAATAGGGGTTGAAAAGTTCATTTAACACTCGTGTGTTCCTTTTTCTTATGTTTTTTATCTGTGTGTGTGCAAATCGCATTGTCAACAATGCTAATGCTAATGTTTTGTGATCAATGATATTATTTCTTAAAAAATGAAAATAACATTTAATTTTACATTAGTTTTAACTTATTAATCAATTTAATATTTTAATAAATGAATTTTATAAAATTTTCTTTTACATTTGTGTAATAAAAGAAATAGGTATGATCTTGATAAAAACTTTGTATTTAAGTTCAATCATAAGTGCTTCCGCTTCCAAAAAAGTCACGCCTCGTGCCTGAATGACACCCATATATAGAGTTAACTTGTGAGACATTAACGTACTGTTTAATAAAATTTATAAGTTTTATAAGCTCCTCATAGTGCTCGCCAAGAATTATTTCTTTATGTTCATGGAGAGTTTTCGAAATATCCTCGATTATGAATTTAAAATTTATGTTGGACATGATGGACATTATCGTGAGTAAGGTTTTCAATCGACTGAATCAAATTTAAGAAAAATTAATGTAAATAAGTTAAAAGTTGTGTTTTTTCAAGAAATATATTTATATTTAAGTTTATTTTAAGCTATATAATACTTTATTCAAAAGGTAAAGGAAGAGCACAATTAACTTCATGGTTTTCACATTTAATTTGGTTGGGGTAGTATTGTCTTAGTTGATCAAGTTTGGGGCAGCTATAAATATCTTCAATATTGATGACTTCTACATTTTGATTATCAAGTATTTGTCTAAGCCAATTAGCTTTTTGTATTCCCTTAACGTAAGCTTTTCCACATTGAAGTTTGTTGAAAAGAAATTTCTTAACTTCGGAGAAATCAACAAATCCACAATAACATGTTAATCCATGATAGTTTTTAATTAGCCAGTGAGCTTGTTTTTGTAGTATAAAAGACATTTGATTTTTATGAATTGGTGGATTGATAATGAAATGATGATGGTGTCCATTATGAAAAATCGCAATTTCTTTTAAAATAAAATGTTGATTTAAATTTCCAAAACCTTGAAAATCCACTATAAATGTATTCATGATTATTGTTAGCCTGTCTCTGTCAATTTTAATTTGTAAACTGATTCTTAAAGAGAATAGCATTTATTCTTTATAATAGTTTTTGAACTTCTCCATTCATAGGATTATCCTCAATTATTCGATCGTGTAAAATCAGGCAATATAAACTTGTCAAAGGTGGAATTGTTACGGATGTCTTAAGTTCAATTTTGACATCGATAGGTCCAGATTTAATCACTTCGTTTTGACGTGAGCAATCAATAACCATAATGGGAGCTACATATATTTTTAAAATCTTGTTGCGATAGGAGGGGTTGAGAAGTTTTTCCATAGTATGATTCTTGAAATTTACAATACATTTCATAGAGGACAGCATACTGATCTTGTTTGTATTTAAGATTTAAGTCTTCACGGGGATACGATTCGGAGTTTAAATGGATCTTTACATTAGTTACATCACAATGATCAAATTTACTCGCATCTTTATTGCGTTGATTTTTTCTATGGGTTTGAAGAGCAAGGATTATATATCTTGGTTTTTCAAGCTGTGTAGAAGTTTTACTGTCTATACAAGATCAGTGGTTGCTGGTAATGTTGGATGTTCATAGGTTGTAAAAGTGTATAGTTCAACATTCATATCGCTCTGTTTAATTTTCAATTTAAAAAAATACTAAAGTATTAAAAAAAAATTTTAAATCCACTCACTAGAAGATCGCATTTAATTTCCCGAAAACAAAATAAATAAAACAGGTAACGATAGTGTTTAAGCCTAAAAAATCTAAAACCAAGCCTGGTATCTGTGTCACATGACTGACAACAAGAGGAAGATCTGCCAAACTTCACCAGAAGAAACTCACAGTTCGTCACCTAAAATCAACAGATCACCCAAAATTTTTAGATCTAACCAAAAAATGTCTATGACGAAGTCTGATTTTCAAAAAATTAAGTCTATTATCGATAGCTCTCTCCAAAATGCCATAGCTACCCTGGCAACTAAAGATGACGTCAGTAAACTAAACCAGAAACAAATACATGACTTTGAAATTCGATGCTGTGTTTTGGAAGAGGAGCTTGAACTGCAGAGCCGTGAAATCCGTGGCAGAAATTTAATATTTTCAATTCCAAATGACACGAACAACCCACAGAAAAAAATCGAAGGCATAACCAAACTTTTGCTTGATGATGAAGTGCCCGAAATGTCGGTTGCTGTTAAACTTAGTGATAACAACAACACAATTAAAATGAAACTTAACACGGGATCTAATGAAACTACAGCAAAAATGCTAAAAAATGCATATAAATTAAAAGGCACAGGTGCTTTCGTACAGCGCGATCGAAGCAAACAATCTCAACTTAAACACCGCATCCTACTTGGCTATCGCAAAGCGATCAAAACATGCCACCCAACTGAAATAATCTCAATTAAAAATAATGCACTCGTAATTCGTGATAAATCTTTTTATTTGGACCATAATAACATTCTAAAATACCAAAATAAGAGCGGTGAAACCGAATTAGAAAACATATTTAGTAAACTAAACTTTGGAGCTGTCACTACTGTCAATGAAAGTATGCTTTCAAACAGATGGAGCGTACCAGATGAACCAGGGATGGCACATGAAAACCAAAATTGTAATAGACTCAGCAATAATTTAAATTCAAATGCCGTCAGCCAAATAAATAGTAAGAGTTATTTAAAAATTTTATCATACAATATTTCAGGATTAAATAATAAGCTTTTATTTTTAAATTTTTTTAATTATGTTAAGAATTTTGAAATATTTTTCTTATTTGAAACTCACGTCACAAGTGAACATTTTAGTAAATTTGAGAATTATTTTAGCGGGTTTAAACTACAGTGGGGTGGAGCTATTAAGACTTCTGTTAAAGGATGTGCAAGTGGTGGTAGTCTTTATGGGATACGAACATCTCTTCTAAATATGTTTGACTTCGACGAATGTGAAGGTACAACAATTGTAAAATGTCTAAAAGAAAAGAATACTATATAAATTGTAACAAATGGACAAATGATTTTGAAAATCTATATAACACAATGCAACATCTAGCTGTTGAAAACGTTCTACTGGTAGGCGATTGGAACGCAAGAATTAGCAACGCACAAACAACAATTTCACAAAATGTAAATAATCCCGCTATTTCCCATACTGACAGAACTTCAAAAGACAACGTTTCCAATAAGAATGGTGAAGATTTACTTCAGTTGCTGCAAATGTACGATTTTATAATTCTGAATGGCTGTACGAAGGGAGATAAGGAAGGACACTATACGTTCATCGGAGGGCAAGTTAAATCCGTCATCGACTTTTGTGCAGCTAACTACAACTGGATTGAGCGGATCAATAAATTTGAAGTTGAATGCAAGACCTTTTCAGATCACATGCCTATTGTTGTGGAACTCTCATGTAAATCTTCTTACTCAGTTATAAATCTCCGCCTGCTTCCCCGCCTTTGTTGGAATAACCAAAATAAAGCTTCTTAACAACATGACTTGGACGATTTTATTTTAACAAATGAGTTGATAACAGAGTCTGCAGAAGAACTTTCTAAACAACTCACAGATTATATTAGAAACTCAGCATCAAACAGAACTTTAAATCAGAGGCCATCTTTTAAGCAAAAATGGTTTGATAAGGACTGCTGGAAGGCACGTACAAAATCCTTTGCCCTTTTGAGAACCATGCGATCTTCAAATAATAATCACCTAAGGATTTGGTACATCGAAACTAACACACATTACAAAAAACTTTGTCTACAAAAGAAAACTGAATACGAAAATCAACAAGCGATAACATTAGGTCAAACTAGAAACTCGAAGGATTTTTGGTAGATCGCAAGGGAGATCAATGGAATGAGTTATAAAATTGGAACAGACGTATGTGCTGAAAATCTTTCAGCTCACTTTATACTTATACTTTAAACTTCTTTCTAATGATTCTATTCTTCCGTTTCTTTATTCTGAACCGATGACTGTTGTTGAAACATTGGATGTTGACATCGCAATTGAATAAATACAAACTGTTATTTTAAACTCGAAGAATGGAAAGGCTCCAGGTGAGGATTGGATTCCGTACGAGTTTTTTAAAAATGCAACGCCAACATTTATTAGCAGCCTACAAAATCTGTTCAACAAAATTTTCTCTACAGCTGATATTCCCTCTTCATTCAAAAAATCTGTAATTTTTCCAATACACAAGAAAGGTCCCATAGACACTGTGGAAAATTACAGAGGAATTTCCTTTATGAATGTAATAGCTAAAATATTTTGCGGTGTTCTTGTAGAGAGACTAGAAAAGTGGGTCAAGCAGGTTTTAGAAAAAAATTACTCAACGATTGATCAGATATTTAATCTCACATCAATTATCAAAGCGTTTCAGGCCAGGAATAAAAAAGTTTACTCATTTTTTGTAGACTTTAAAGCGGCATTTGACTTAGTTAATTGAAATGCCCTAATCTACAAGCTCTCACAGATTGGCATATCGTCGAAATTCATCAGGGTGGTCAGGGAAATGTACACAGATACAAAAACAGCAGTTTGGGATGGAACATCTTATTCAGAATGGTTCGAAACAAATACTCGTGTAAAACAAGGATGTCTTCTCAGTACATTATTGTTCTCTCTATTTATAAATGACATAGTAGATGATTTACCCGGTGGAGTTAGAATTGCCAATTGTACCATAAATGTACTGATGTATGCAGATGACCTTGTCGGCCTCGCTGAATCTCCAGAACATATGCAATTAATGATTAATCGCTTATCAAGTTACTGCAAGAAATGGGTCTGATGGTCTTCTCGCGATCCACAAGAGTCTACAATGAAAGACAATGGAAATACGATGGTCTTCCTCTCGAAACGGTCAGTGAAGTTAAGCATTATTTGGGAATTAAACTCAATTCAACATTAAATTTCGATAAACACCTAACAGAAAAAACCAAGAATGCACAAAGCTTAACTAACCTCTCATGGAAAAATGTGTTTTCAAACAAAAGAATAATTTTATCAGCAAAATACAACATCTTCAACAGTTGTTAAATCAACCCTATGCTATGCTTCTCAAGTTTGGGGTGTATATGAGTACGAGGAAATCGAAAAATTTCAGAGGAATTTCATAAAAAAACTCTTCAATCTACCACAAAATACGCCTAATTACGCTATATATTTGGAAACCGGACTACCAAAACTTTTGTCATACACGCTTAAGTCTCAAGCTGATTTTATTATCAAAATTTGCAGCCATTATGAGGAATATCGACCTTAAAAAAATTATTACTTTATGAAGTGAGGAATAAGGATTGGTTGTTTGCAAGATGGCAAACTCTTGGTAACGCATATGGAGAAACTCTCAATTTCGAATTGAACAACCTTTGTAACATGAAAGACCAACTCTACCGCATTATTCAAAAATATGAAGATTCCATCCGAGGTACGTTCTTATTAAAGGCACGCGATTCCGAAATCAGAATATTATACAGCCAGCTCAACTTTAACCTCAACCGTAAAAACTACTTTCATATGACTCTCTAACTTACGATGAAATATTATTGATATTCAAAGCAAGGTGTGAGCTCCTCACCCTAAATGGTACTCCGTATAATGGAAGCTTTAATCAATTCTGTACGCTCTGCAATCTGAAATCGAAAGAAGATTGCTTTCACATCATCAGTAGGTATATGCCCTATATTCAGACCGCAAAGGCTAATATTCTTTAGAAAAGAAACTCTATCAATGCAGGAAACTATACATCTTCTAAATGAGTGCGATTGGAAAACCCTAAACAATTTTTTAAAAACAATTTATAAGTATAGGAAGTTATTATTATCAGAATATCTTTGAGTCTTTAATCTCTATTTTATTTATTGAAAATTGCAAAATGTACTTACTCATAGAGATCCCAATTTCGAAAGTGCATTTGAATAGGTTTCAATTGTATTTGTTTCAATAATGAAAGTTTATCTGAATCCGCCAATGTAATGTGCGGAACTCTCAATTGTTTTTTTTTTGAATTGACAACTGTAATTCTTCGCTTTCTTTTGAATCAGATAAATAAATATTCTCATTGGTCCGAGCACGAATTAGAATCAGTTCATGCTTCGCGTTTGTTATGATTTTTCTATAGTCTTCAGCGAAACCCATTAGTGATTTCAAAGGTATACAAAAATTGAAAATACCCGAAGCAGAGATGTCATTGTTTCCAGTCCATGAAGCGTTTTCTAGTCGTTTACTTTCATTGCTGGTTAAGGATATATAATTTTTCAATGTTGATGTGATGCCAACGTTTTTATTGTTTTCAATTTCTATTCCATTTAGTTCATAATGTATTTCCTCAAATAAATATGCCATAGCATTGTTTGTTCATGAAGTTGTAGTAGAAAATGTCATATCAGGTTTTCTGAGTGCACCTTCAATGTAGATATAGCTTTCGCTAGGCAAAACACACAAATCTTGGTTCTGTATTGCAATGTGTATTTCATCGCTCGGATTAAATGACTGAACAAATGGCGAATAACTATGGTATTCGAATTTTGTTATACTATTGTCGTGGACAGGTCCATGAGAAATATTATATAATATATCGTTCATTTTTGTTTTGCTGTTTATCTTAATGTAAATCTTTTTTTATCTTAGTGTCAGTCCTAGACTTTTTAGAAATGTTTAATTTTCAGCTGTTAATGATGGTCTTGATGGTTTTGTTGTCGAAATAGAACTAACAGGACTATTACCTGTAGTATATTTGTCTTTTAATGATTATTATTAAAGATCAACATTATAATTATCTTGGAATCAAATGCAAACGTGTTGTTATACGTTCTCCTCTAAAATTTATTATGTCTCCGTCTTGGTCTACGAGTTTCAATGTGAGAGAACTTATTCGTTTGACGTTCACTGGCAAATAGATAACATTTTTGGGGACTTCTATTATCTTATATCCTGATCCCGTTTCAGGAGAAAATTCATGAATAGTGTGCACAGGTGTATTATTTAAATATGACCCATTTATTACATTACACTCAATCCTTATGACGTTTACCTTATTAATATCCACAGGTAAATCAGAGGTGTGTTTCTTACCGGGAGAAAGAACCGTGTTGCTGAAGCCCAGCAATTTTCCTATGCTTCTCTCCCTATTAACCCTGCAGTCGTCGCGCACCAAAAAGTTACACCAGTCGTCGCGTGGATTACATATGTAATCCATTCAAAAATTTAAAAAATAAATAGGATGGCTTAATATTTTTAAATTTAGTTTGCTTCAAAATTTAATTACATATTACTTAAAGTAAACAAAATAATTTTTTTTTTGTAAATGCAACAAAACAAAAATAATAAATATAAAAATTAAAAACTTGGGCGTTTTTCATGGAAAAAAAGGGTCTTCAGTTTAAAATTCTGTAAAATTCAAATAAACTTTAAATTTCTTGGCTAATTATTGATTTCTAAGAATGATAAACTTATTATTAACAAATGTATCTGGACTAGTCATAAAAAACAAATTTTTGACATTTGCCATATGATCGGCCAGTGCAAAAAATACCGGCACCAGTCGTCGCGCGGATTACAATAGTAATCCACGCAACTTCACAAAGCTCTCGTGACCCAACCACCCACGACCCGGACTTGCGATTCACTGAGCGCACGTACCAACTATTTAACTGTAAGTACTAAAAGAGACGAAGAATCTCCACTACTAGTTTTTCGGGAATACTTAATTTTGCATTAGTGGATTACAATGGTAATCCGCGCGACGACTGCAGGGTTAAAAAATATGTGTTCGGAGGTTACGATAGTTGTAAGCAAAGTATTAAAGTTCTTCAATTTTCTTCAATTTTACAAGTAATTGCTAAATTTAATGATAACAATGCTTCAGCGACATAGTTGCCTACATATGTCTTCAATTTCGTTCGATCCAACATGAATTTCAATTTCATGCCCCCCTATATGGAACATGTTGTTACGTTCGTCAACATTTGGTATAGAGTTATAGGTTTGAAAATCTATCAATCCACAGACATAATCCTTGTTAACATCGAGAGGAGGAAAATATTTTGCCGATAAAAGGGATGTTCTACCGGTTAAAGTAAGTGTCATTGCCATGATGATAGAAAACAGACTAATCGAATAGTTTTAATTATTTTTTATTTATTGGAAATTTCGATTGCAAAAGAAAACGACGATGAGTGTAATTGAAACGAATTTGTTTTCCTAAATAGTTAATTATTTCTCTAGGAGGTTGCAAATTACCAAAACTATCAAAATATTCAATATGAGACCTATTTCTGAAATTTCAATTGAATTTGCTTAACAAATTAGTTATACAAAAAATGCAGGAAATTCGTAATAAAGACTGGAATCGAAAGTTATCCCAAATTGATAAACACGACCAACAAATATGGAAACTTTCGAAGATTTTTAAGAAAAAAAATAATAGAATCCCATACCTCGAATGTAATGGTCAAATTCTTCATACGAATAAAGAGAAGGCTACTGAATTCGCTAAATGTTTTCTGTCTAGTCACTCAATAACAGATGGCTTTAGCGACATTCAAACCAAACAATTAGTACAAAACAGTATTAACTCTATTAATCTATCTTCAATAGAATTAAATAATATCCATATACCAATATCTCTTGTTACAGACACCATTGCTTCTATTCGCATAAAAAAAGCTGCTGGTAATGATAAAATTTCAAACAGGGTCATTAAAAACATACCAAAAAATGCTGTTCAGTATTTAACATCCCTATTTGAAAGTTGTCTTCGACACGGATATTTTCCAAGAAGGTGGAAGATTGCTGAGATAATTCCCATAGCTAAACCAACACAATCATTGACACAGGCATCTAGTTATCGCCCAATAAGTTTACTCAGCTGTTTAGGCAAACTTTTTGAAAAAATTATCCTTTTTAAAATGAATGATTATGTAGAATCAAACAGTCTTGTTCCAAACGAACAGTTTGGTTTTAGGAGGGAACACTCAACGGTTCACCAAATAAAAAGAATCACAAGTATAGTAAAAGAATCGCTTTCAAATAAAAAATCCTTAGGTATGGTTTCGTTTGACATTCAAAAGGCATTTGACAGTGTTTGGCACAACGGCCTGCTTCATAAATTATATACTCAAAATTTTCCTACTTACATTCTTAAAATTATTCAAAGCTTTCTTACAGATAGGCTTTTTTATGTCAAAATTTTGTCTGATTCATCACCTCTGTTCCCTATAAAAGCAGGGGTTCCACAAGGTTCAACCCTATCGCCCCTTTTATATAACTTATATATTGCTGATTTTCCAAGAGATTTACACTGTGAAAATGCCTTCTTTGCTGATGATACAGCTATATTCTGTAGTTCAAACGACTGTCAAAGTATATTAATTAATCTACAAAATGCTTTATTTAATATTGAAAAGTTTTTTCACAGGTGGAAAATCAAAATAAACCCATCGAAATCTCAAGCAATATTTTTCTCTCGAAAGAGAAAAGCCTCAAATCTACCTCAATATAATTTGTCGATCTGCAACACTCCAATTGAATGGACAACAACAATTAAATACCTTGGTATCACTCTCGATAAGACCCTAACATTTTCAAATCACATTACTTTCTCTATCAAAAAAGTAAATGTTTTAATAAAAATTTTATTTCCACTTTTAAATAAAAATTCTTATTTAAGCAAAGATAATAAGATTCTTCTTTATAAAGTCGTAATTCTACCTTCATTAGTATATGCTGCTCCTTGCTGGTATAAATGCGCTGCATGTCACCTGAATAAACTTCAAATTTGTCAAAACAAAACTCTAAAAATGATTATGCATCTTCCCTGGCATTTTTCCACACTAGCATTACATGACATTACTAAAATTCCAACAATCAAGTCTAAAATTACAACAATTTCAAATAAATTTGAGAACAAATGTTCTATTCACGATAATGTATTAATAAATTCACTTGTTTAAACATGCCAATTTAGTTAAAGCTATTATTAAGTTAGATTTTAAGATTATTTTATTCATAGTTTTAAGTTTTTTTTTTTTTTTGCATCCATTGAGTTTTTTTTTCAATTTTTCTCATAATAACTACCACTTTCATAAGAATTTTCTATATTATAAAATCTTTAGTTGCTAAGAATCATTGTATTCTAATCTCTATATGTTATAAATATTCTACCATGTAACACGAATTCATTGAAGAAGAAATAAATTTGAATTTGAATTTGAAATATGCTACCCAATGTGTACCAATTCCATTTTCTGAATCTAGATTTACGACCCCACTCTCGTTCTTAAAAGGTTTTGTGTTTGGTAAATTATCTCGCATGAAGACTCCTCGAAAATGAGGTATATATTTGATTGCAAAGTTTTGTATGTCAATTTCATTCAATGCACGATTGGGTAGCGATCCTAGAAGTTTTTTGTTTGTGGATTTAAATACAGTCCAAGTCCGTTTCTATAGGGTTTCAGATGCAGTCCATGACCAAAAGCAATTGATTCCATTTTGAGATTATGACGTTTTTCCTCATCCAAGTCCTTTCTAGGATTGCCTACATCATTGACAGCCTTGATAACTCTAGCACCACCACCCGTCAAAGCCCCAAGAGCTGAAAGTCCAGCAAACAATGGTACAAGAAATGGTATTGCCTCTCCAACTTTTGGTACTGGAATAACCCTGGGGGTTTTAATGTTTCCTTTGTTTTTTTCTAAATTTTTAATTGTAGACTTTAAGGCTATTTTACTCGCCTTTTCTAGATTGAAGGGTTTCTTTTCTTTAAGATAAGTTCCAATAAGTTTCCTCAGTTTATTTAAGGTAATGTGTTTTATTTTTTTATTTGCGGTTTTTCTCTTATACATATTATTCAGCTTTTTATAGCTGGTTACTTTAGAATTTGAGCAACCCATTCCAAATTTAACTTTTGCTTTCATAAGATTTGTAACTAGAAGTGCATTCGCTCGTTCAGATAAACTAGTGTCTCTAGATTTAACACTTTGCCAGGCTTTTTCAGTTAAAATTCTATCAGCTTTGTGACGATCAGATGTATTTTCGTTTTTGGAATATGAAATGTCATGCTCTTTACACGCCTGATCTAGAAAATTAATTCCAGAATCTCCTCGATCTAATCGTTCTTGGAGTCTTGTTTCAGGTCTACAATACTGATAACCAGGAAAATGTAGTTCAAAGGGGAGTTTGTTTATAAGAGAGTTTATTAAACCTTCACCTCTCGCGGCTTTTTGTTTACTAATCATTTTTTTTGAAAAGTCAATCATTTTTATATGATCATCTTTATTGTAGAAAGGCAGAAAACGAAATGGTATTCAAATAAATAAATACTATTGATATATAGTTTTCTATTTTAGTAGATGTCATCACGCGATTCATAGCACAACAATACAAATTACCAGTACGAAACCTAGAACCGACAACAAATCCTATAGTAAATAAGAAACATGGCCAGCTTTTTCCGAATAGTATAAGAGGCCTGATTACTGGTCCATCTAATTGTGGAAAAACAAATGTTATGTTGAGTCTACTACTACATCCAAATGGATTAAAATTTGAAAACATATACAGTGATGGCCAAAACTAAAGCACGAACAATTATCACTTTATAAACATCCTAAAAAATTGTGAAAACACAAATGATATTTTTATAATTTTAATTTTTTCTTATTTGAAAAATATTGTTCTATATTTTACAAAAATTAAAAAAGTTAAAAACTCATCAAAAATTAGCTAGACAAAACTAAAGCACATTTTTGCTTTTATGTACAAAGTAAGTAAAAAAAAAGTGGTAATGTTAATATTTAATGGCGTAACCATTATTTTTAATGACTGCATTATATCGACAAGGCATTGAGGTAATTAGATTGTCAATTATGTTCATGGGGATGTTTTCCCAGGCAGTTTGAACTTGTTGGAGCAGTGAAGTCAAACTGTCACATTTTGTGTGATCAACCCTCTGATCTAAAATTTCTCATAGGTTCTATAAGGGGTTTATATGAGGGGATTGCGCTGGATACTTAATAAGTTTAATATTACCTTCATTAGGCCAATCCTTCAACCAATTTAGCGGTATACTCCGGATCGTTGGCATACTGGAAGATCCGTTGCAACGGGATTTTCTTCAAGCATGACGTTTTCAAGGATTTCCTTGTACATGAAACGATCCATTACTCCTTCGCTGGAAAAACATCTTCAAATAATAATGTTTAACCCACCATGTTTCACAGTTGCCTGGTGAATCCGTCCGTCCGATCCTTTTAAATTAAATTTTGATTCATCCGAGAAAAGGACCGTCTTCCACTTTTCACTCGTCCAGTGTTTAAGCAAATTCTAGTCTTGCAAATCCCTAGTCTATTCTTTAGGGAAAAAATTGCTTTTTTGCGGCACGACAAGTTTTCCAGCCGCTACTAACCACATTCCGCCGGATCGTTCTTGACGACATTTTAAAGTCTAATTCTTTTTGAGGAAATATAAGGGTAATTTTTTATTAACCTCATTAATCGTTTGTCACATTGCGACTTGGTTTTTTGTGGTCTACCGCCATTGTGTACTGTTCGTACAGTGCCTCGAGTACGAAAATGAGTTAGTATTTGAGAAATGACTGTATGGCTGAAGGCTGATAACATATTTTTCGCCAATAAATGTTGTCGATTCACGGTTTTAAAAGCTAATTACTATTTTTGCTTTAAGTTCATTTGAATATTTATTCCACGCCATTTTGCGATTTTTTATTAAAATTTTAAATTGTGACCGTTAGCACCATTAAAGATCCACCATAAACTTCTTATTTATTCTTAAGAATATGCTTGACTAAATATCAAGTGAAGATGGAAGCATTTCAAAAGTAAGTTGTAAAACTTGATAACTGTAGACAGTAATAGAGTGCATGTGCTTTAGTTTTGTCCAGCTACTTTTTGATGAATTTTTAACTTTTTTAATTTTACTTAAATAAATTAAGATTTAAAATCAAATTTAAAGTTGTATATCACTGTATATATACTCGAAATCCTTACACCAATCAAAATATGAGTTTCTTCACATTTTCTAATAATAGTGATGTTATTTTACCAAAAAAGGCTAAACCAAATTCTGTATTTATTTTCGATGACATTGCTTATAAAAAACAAGATACAATACGAAACTATTTTAGTATGGGTCGTCATTATCAATTAGACAGTTTCTACTTGTGTCAAACCTATACAAGAATACCAAAACACTTAATTCGCGACAATGCAAATTTGTTGATCATTTTTAAACAAGACAGTATGAATTTAAAACACATTTAGAATGATCATGTTAATTCCGATATGACATTTAAAACATTCCAAAATGTATGTACGAACTGTTGGAAAACCAATTATGGATTTTTTGTAATCGATAAAGAAAATCCTCTGAATAATGGTCGCTATAGAAATGGTTTTGACTGTTTTCTCAAGTTATAAAACCAGTAACAATTGAATTCTAATACCAGTTACTCTGTAACAGCTGTTAAATACAGTACCGAGCAGTACAGTTAAGAAACACTTACTGTTAATTACAGTTCAGTCTTGATTTGCGGTTTTATACAGTTAGGAGGAGTTATTCACAGTTCAGTGTAGCAGATCTATCAGCATAAATCGCTGTAGCAGCTCATCATTAAAGACCAGTTATCTTAATATTAAAAGAAAAACTTCAATCCATTTATTTATCAGATTATAAGAAAAATTAAATTGAGAAAAATATGATGAATGTAGATGTAAAATTAAAAAAAGAACTTATCAAAACAACCAATGACCTTCGAAGGAAATTCAAAGCCCTCAAGAATAATAAGGAATCTAATGAATCTCAACTAGAAGAAGCTTTTAAACCAATTACTGCTCCTTTGAACGAACTGGTTAAGCAATCAACAGTCAACGTGGGACAATGACTGTTATGAAACTCCTGTAAAGAAAACAAAAACGATAAAATGGTTAAACGATGAAACTTTGAACAGTTCAATTGATAATCACAGCCAAATAAATATAAATATAAATAATATAAGATGAAAAAGCATTAGAAAAAATTTGGCGACGTCTACATCTTTTCGAAGTACAATTGTCAGAAGAAAAATTTGATAAAACACCGAAAATGTATATGGATTTGTTCATAAATAATAATTCAAATAGTATTGATAGAACATATGAAATACAATACACAAATGGAAAATTGTTTATTGGTAATGGAGAGTTCAGCATTCATGGATCAGATATAAAAATAAAAACTTTCAGGGGACGAAAGGTCTTTATGATAATGAAGACTTTAACAATAATGAAGACTTAAAAAATTATGAAACGATTTTAAACGAAACAAATGTACACAGGAAAGAATTTGATTCGCAAAAACAAGTAAAAGGCAATCGAGGTTACAAATACACACAAATTATACGTCCATTGATAGAAAAGGCTTCATCTTCAACTTCGATTTCAAATACATTACCAATAGGTAAAGGATTAATGCAATTATCAAACAAGAAAAAGGACTATATATTTTGAGATGATCCTAATGAACTCGTAGATCGATTGAGACTTTTAATTGGTTCACATCAAGCCGGTCATAATAATCACTCCAACGAAATTATTTCTATTATTGAAGAGCTTAAAGACCCCAATATAATCAGTTAGACACAACGCCTGTTGAAAAATTCGGTCGTTTTTCGCATAGACCACCACCAAGAGGACCACGTGGAGAGCGGGGAATACCTGGACCACCTGGTGATGGTTTTCTTAAAACTGAAGACGGAGACTTTGATATAAACTGAAAACATATAAAAAACATAAGCGCACCACTAGAAGATAGTGATGCTGCTACTAAAAATTATGTTGACATAAGAATTCATCAAATTAAAACAATCCCTGAAAATGAAATGAGCGATTATTTCAAAACCAATACAATTATTTCAAAAGAAGAAGAAATAGCAGAAGTTAAAGCAACATAATGAAAAAATCTGTATTATTATTATTATTATTATTATTATTATTATTATTATTATTATTATTATTATTATTATTATTATTATTATTATTATTATTATTATTATTATTATTATTATTATTATTATTATTATTATTATTATTATTATTATTATTATTATTATTATTATTATTATTATTATTATTATTATTATTATTATTATTATTATTATTATTATTATTATTATTATTATTATTATTATTATTATTATTATTATTATTATTATTATTATTATTATTATTATTATTATTATTATTATTATTATTATTATTATTATTGTTATTATTATTATTATTATTATTATTATTATTATTATTATTATTATTATTATTATTATTATTATTATTATTATTATTATTATTGTTATTATTATTATTATTATTATTATTATTATTATTATTATTATTATTATTATTATTATTATTATTATTTTTATTATTATTATTATTATTATTATTATTATTATTATTATTATTATTATTATTATTATTATTATTATTATTATTATTATTATTATTATTATTATTATTATTATTATTATTATTATTATTATTGTTACTTTAAAATGCGAATAAAAAAAAAAGAAAAGTTTTTCATGTTTTAACACGTTTGGACTCATGGAATCAATACAAACATCGCACTTTTTTAGAAAACACATAAATTAGGTTCATGTAGTTTTACTTTTGACATGTGTACGTTTTCTTCATGCGTAATGTAGTTTTTCATCTTTTATCATATTCAACAAAACTGAAAGAAGATGATGTCAAACATTGCTTTGAATCTTTTGGATCCTAATTGTATGGAAATATCATCGGAGAAAAAGCAAAAGAAAAAATTAAGATTAAGAAAATCGACCTGAAGTAGTCTCACTTAATTGTCAATATCAAAAACGTGAGTGAGAGAGGTGGTCAGAAGAATAGTTGGGATTGGGTTGGCGGTTATGATTTTGAATTTGAAATTGGGAATGCGATGGTTGTTATGATGGTGATGATCACTTGAAGTGAGATTCATTTTTTTTTCTTTTGAAATAAACAACGAGGAAAAATCTGTAATCTTGAATTAGAAAAATTGATATAAGAAAAGTGTAAGTGAATCTATTAACCGAGGTGACGAGTAAGAGGACTGAGCATGAGTCGATTAGTTCTAGTTGCGATTACACAAGAAGAACACGTTGTTAAAATTATAAATTTTGAAATATCTTTCATCAAAAAAATAAAGTCGGCGGTGAATATGCGTAAGGCTGAAAAGCCTTTTGCAAGTTTAACAAAGTTAATCCAGAAAAAAAAATATCCCATAGTTAATTCTAAGAGGATTAAAACTAAGTTCGGTGAGCAAATAATGCTAGAACTTGAGGGTTGTATGGTGTTTTTACCAAAACGCTGCAACGCTCAGCTTGATAATGATGACGTTGAAGAGCTCAAGAAATGCGAGTTAGAAATAGTGGAGCCATACGGGGAATCCTCATTCCACGTGGATTTCCATTTAAAAGACAGGAACGATGTGGTGGGACAACTGCAGCATCAACAGCATCAGCAGCAGCAACTAACGCAGGTCCATCAACAAACGTAGCATCAGCAACAGTATGAGGTGGATAACTTTATATTAACGCAAAAGCATTTATTTTTTAATGAACTGTAAAAAAAAAACTAAATAAATTAACCTAATCGTTACATAACTAACTGTTGTTTTTTGTCGTTTTTTTCTCTATTTCCAAAAAAAAAGGATACAACGGTTTCAAATACTGAAAGAGGAAGAAACCAGAATCAAACAATTTTCTCTATTGGGTCGTAAAATTAAGTTCAAATTGAATTCGATTCCAGCCAATCAAGAACCAACTTCATGGATAAAAGAAGAGATCAACGGCATCTTTGAACATGCCGTTAAAAATGTAAGCCCAACAGACAAGGTCGGAGTAACTTTTTCCGGGAAGAATTTCTCTGTTGAACGTGGTAGTGGTTGGCTTAGCTTTCGAGAATGTTCGGAGATTAGAGCGAGCGATGTTTGGGACATGATTTCGAAGATATTCCAGAGTAATTCATTCGGTTTGAATACAGAGGAATTTTGTTTGACTGTAACGTAACCTCTGTCAAGCTACCCGTGGGGTTAGGGAATAAAAAGTACACAAATATGTTTAATACATATAAAGAAGAGTGTATTAGACGGCGTGGAATTGTCTTCAAAAACTGCTTAAAAGAGACATTCAAAAATCAAAGACTCAAAAAGCATTACAGCTGTTAGCGGATGCAAAAATAAGCATTCCTGAAGAAGGAGCTTCAGGTTGAAAAGATGATCCACCGCAACTATTCAAAATATTCTTCGTTTAAAATTCGTGTTCCTGACTCCTACTTTCATTTACTGAATTCGTCTTCATCCTGGCCTAGTGGAATAATTTTCCATGAATTCGACAACAAGTTAAACATGAGACACCAGAACCCTTTTCGTCAAAATCGGACAATGCGGAATCAACATCTAAGCAGCTCAAACAAATATTAGTCTACTACCAAAATGTAAATGGACTTCGGACAAAGACTAATATGGTCTATAAAAATGTAAATAACCTTCCCCACGATATCATAATATTAACAGAAACTTGGCTCAACTTTTCTATTCTTGACTCGGAGCTTTTTGATGCTTCATATCAAATTTTTAGACGTGATCGACATGATGAAGAAGAATCTAATGTTGTCGGAGGAGGAATTCTTTTTGCGATCAAGATCTCACTTACGTGCTACCTGATAGATGACTTTCGAGCAACAGGTGTCGAAGCTCTATGTATCAAAATCAAGTTGCAATCTGGCCATTTATTTATTATCTCCGCGTATATACCTCCTAGTTCAAACAATGACGTTTATGAAAAGTTAAATGACTGCATAGAAAATATTTATGTACTTATGGAACCCGAAGATGAAATTTTGATTGTAGGTGACTTTAATCTACCAAACCTTAATTGGACAAAAATTGATGACGACAACTTCCATGTTCCAATAAATGCGTCCAGCCTTAACGAACTAACTTGTATAGATGGTATGTCTTCGTGTGGTTTAAGTCAATTCAATGGTTTGAGAAATCGTTTTGGAATAATTCTTGACTTAGTGTTTTTTGCCGATACAATTAACAACGAAATTGCTGTTTTAAATGCTACTGTAAAACTAATAGACGAAGATCGACATCATCCTGCTTTAGATATTTCACTAGGTTTAAACATGTCTTCTCCTTACAATAACAATAATAACAACAAACTTGAATTTGACTTTTCAAAATGTAATTTTGTAGATCTTTTTGATATGTTAATAACTGTAAATTGGAATCTATTATTTTGTAATTGCAATATTGATGATATGTGTAATAATTTTTATAGAACTCTTTTTAACTGCTTTTACGAAACTATTCCTTTAAAAAAATACAATTTGAAAAAAACTAAAAAACACGCTTTTAAAACCCATCATACTAAAAAAGCGGAAAATAATTTTTAATATAAGCTGAAAACAATAATGAACTAAAAATACAAGTGTTATTGAGAAAAAGCGTTGGGCGCATTGGCCATATTTTTTTTTCATATATCGAGCGCCCCACGCTTATTCACAATAACACTTGTATTTTTAGTTCATTATTGTTTTCAGCTTATATTAAAAATTATTTTCCGCTTTTTTAGTATGATGGGTTTTAAAAGCGTGTTTTTTAGTTTTTTTCAAACTATATTTATTTTTAACTTTTTAGTTTAACGTGCTTTAAAAGCGTGTTTTTTAGTTTTTTTTTTAAACTGTATTTATTTTGTGATTTAAGAAAACATTGAAACATTTCAAATGGGTCACATTTAGTTGATTGAAATTGTAAATGAAATTGGAATTATTTATTTATTATTTAAAATCTCGTAATTTTAATTTTAAAAAAAAGTCACCCATAGCTAGGATTTGATCCCACGACCCTTGACACTCAAACTGAAACGTTACCGCGCTTTAACCAACTGAGCCACCGCAGCACTTAAAATCAGGGAGTCTATTAATATTTATAAGCGCATAATAAAATCAGGAAAAAGCAGGAGCTGTGGAATTAAAATATTTAATCCTGGTAATCCTGATAAGGATATTGAGATAAACTTATGAAAATATTGTTTTGCCACCGGTTCTTGATATGTGTACAAAATTTTATTAAAATCGGTTCGTGTAAAGTGGGTCAAAATCGAGTGTAAAGGTGTCGGTTACATACATACATACATACATACATACATACATACATACATACAAGTGAAGCTAATATAAGCGTGTTAAAAAGAACACGTTCTGCTTCAAATACTTCACCATGGTTTGATACGCGTATTAAAAACTTAAAAAATAAAAGGAAGAAAGCTTGGGTAAAATATAACATAACTAGAACTGACGATGATTACAGAACTTTCTTAATTCTATAACAACTTTTCACTGATTATTCTAACACCCTATATGACGATTTCATTTGTAAAATAGAACATGATATTAAATCTAATCCAGATAGTTTCTGGAATTTCGTTAATAGTAAAAGGAAAACGTGTGGCTATCCGAATTCGATGTCTAATAATTCGTCAACTAGTCATGATCCAAAGGTTATTGCAAACATGTTTGCTAACCAATTCAAAGAAGCATTTGAAGAATCAGACTATAATAATTCCTCTTCTTTTTCATCTTTTTCTGACAGTTTCACTCATTTAAACGCAATTAATTTTGAAATAAGTGAAGATACAGTTGCTCAACATATATTAAATCTCGATGAGTGCTTTACTCCAGGCCCCGATGGTGTTCCATCTTTTATACTAAAAAAATGTGCTTCTTATTTGTCATATCCGTTATGTGTTCTCTTCAATGCTTCCTTAAAAAGTTCTATTTTTCCTGTTATCTGGAAAAGTTCATTTATTATTCCTATACATAAAAAAGGCCCAAAGAATAAAATAATGAACTATAGGCCCATTGCTAAACTATCTGTGATACCTAAACTGTTTGAGTCAATTGTGAGTAATGTTCTTTCTTTTCATTGTAGTTCTATTATTTGTGATAGCCAACATGGCTTTGTCAAAAAGAGACCCACTGTTACTAATTTATTTAACTTCGTGTCCTTTTGTCTAGATGTTTTTGAAAAACGCGGGCAATTTGATTGTGTATTTACTGACTTTAGTAAAGCCTTTGACAATTTATGTCACAATACACTAATTTTAGTTATACCATCTAGGATTTAACAACAATTTTATAAATTGGATTTCTTCATACTTAAAAAATCGTCGTTATTCTGTCTTGTTTCGTACTGAAAGTTCAATTCAATTTGTTGTCAATTCTGGCGTCCCTCAGGGCAGCCACTTAGGTCCTATTTTATTTGTTTTATTTATTAACGACTTGGTCTCAAACTTAAAAAACTCGTCTGTCCTTGTGTATGCTGATGACATTAAGCTTTTCAAAAGTATAAAATCCTCCTCTGACTGTTTATTATTTACAAGAAGACTTAACAATATTTAGGGAATGGTGCAATAAAAACCGACTTGTTTTAAATGTTGACAAATGTAAAACTATGAGTTTTACCCGTAAAAACTGTCCGTTTTTGTACAACTATACCTTTGATTTTTGTCCGTTATGTAAGGTTTCTATGTTTTCTGACTTAGGTATTATTCTAGATCCCAAATTATCATTTAATGATCATTTAAGTTACATTATTAAAAAAGCCAATAGGGTTCTCGGATTCATTAAAAGATTCGGTCGTGATTTTCGGGACCCTTATGTTCTTTAACTTCTATTTGTTTCATTTGTGAGACCAATTCTAGAATACGGTTGTGTGGTATGGTCACCTTATTACTCAACACATGTTACAAGAATTGAAGCGATCCAAAAAAGGTCTCTTCCATGGACATGGGAAAATCTACTTCCGCCTTATTCTCAAAGACTAGCTTTGATCAGCCTCCCTTCTTTGACCAACCACAGAAAGTATATACAATTTTGTTTTATTGTTTGGATCATTAATGGTTCGATATCATTACCATCAGTTCTAAGTAAATTAAATTTCAGTTTCAGTCGTTCAAGTTTAAGGCGACAGCAACCTATTACTCAAATATTTAGCAGATCAAACTATGGTGTATGTATCCCATTCAATCAATTAATAACAATTTATAACGAATTTCATTTTTGTTTTGATTCTGTAAATGATAATATAAAATGTAAAAATTTTAAACTTATGTTTTTCAACAATGTTTAATCATAAATGTTAATTATGATATTAGATTATATTAGATTATAAGAACTATTTTTAACATTGTTAACGTTAGATTTTAATGAACTAAATAAATAAACAAACGATGTGGAATACCAGAGTTGAGAGGGTTTCAGAAGTATTTTGACCAGTATAAAATTACTGTATACAAATACGCCGCTAAAGGAAGAGAAGTGATATTTGAAGGAGAAAATAAATCAAAAAAATTAATCTTCTTTACCATGATAACCACTACAGTGTCATTAAATCTTTGACGGCTGCTTTTTGCTGTGGATATTATTGCGAAGAATGTCACACTCCATATAATTCCAAAAAGGATCATAAGTGTCAAAAATCATGTCCGCAATGTCAAAACACTCCACCATGCTTAAGAACAATGAATGAAATTGTATGCGACGACTGTAATCGAAATTTTAGAGGGAATTCTTGTTTCGATCATCAGAAGGATAGCAATTCAACAAGGAAAAACTCTATTTGTGATGTGTTAAAAAGGTGTTTGTTATGTCTTAAATCATAAAATGGAGCACGACAACACTTTTGCATGGAATACTTTTGCAAACAGTTTAAGACACATGTTGAAAAAGATTATCTGTGTTTTATGAAACCTGATACAAAAACTCCTCGCCTTAACTCTGTCCTCTATATTTTCTACGATTTGGAAAGCCGCCAAGAGAAAATATTGAATACCGAAGAAAATGATCACATGTCGGATGTAAAACTACATCAACCTAATTTATGTGTTTTCCAACAAAAGTGCGATATTTGTATTGATTCCATGAGTCTACAATTCTGCCAAACATGTAAATTTACATTGAATGTGATCAGAGAAAAAGAGAAGGAAGAAAACGTAATTTCAAGATTCCTGAAACATATATTCAATGTTCGGAATTCCTTCAAAAAAGTGGTTGTTTTGGCCCATAACGGACAATCATACGACCATCAGTTCATTTTGAACTACATTCTAAAGGAAACACATTTGACTCCCAACTTGATTATGCGAGGCAGTAAAATAATCATTATGGAAATAGGAAATGTCAGGTTCATCGACTCTCTCAACTATTTTCCGATGGCTCTTTCGAAACTTCCAAAAACATTTCAACTTTCATCCGGTTTGAAAAAAAGATTTCTTTCCACATCTATTCAACATAAAAGAAAATTCGAATTACATCGGTAAGCTACCTAAAATAGAATACTACAGTCCAGACACAATGAAATCTGAAGATCGAGAAATATTCTATAATTGGTATAAAGAACACCAAAACGATTTTTTTAATTTTCAACAAGAAATGCTAGAATACTGCATAAATGATGTATGGATTCTCACTGAAGCACTCTGAAATTTAGACTCTTTTTTCTTACCCAAATCAGAAGCAGCAATGATAGCATCCGCATGTAATATTTGTCTAAAGAATAAACGTGATACTCCTCTTACCAATGATCAGTTCGATACCTTAAATAACAGGTACAATAGGACGGTGGCAAAATCTTCCCGTTTAAGATCATTTGGTTACGAAGTAATTGAGATCTGGAGCTGCGAATTCGAAAATTAGGTCAAGTCTTTAAGTGAAGAAGAACTATCCAGCTTGAGAAATCACCCCATACTGCATAACGCACCTTTGAATCCAAGAGATTCATTTTATGGTTGACGAACGGGAAACATAGTTTCTTACTACAAATGTAAGGAAGGTGAACAAATAAAGTATATAGATGTGTGCTCACTTTATCCATGGGTTTGCAAATATGGTAAATTTCCTGTTGGTCACCCAAAAGTTCATGTTAAGTAAAATTGGATTAGATTTAAATAATTTATCTGAATTGGCAACTTTGTTTTTCCTCTCACTAGACTTAAAGCAATTATAACACTTTTGTAAACCTACTACATTTTTTTTTTCTTCTAACTGATTATATAAATAAAAGTTGAGTTTTCTCGTTTACTTTAAAGAAGTCGGTCGTCTTTCCTTATTTCGTAAAATTTAACAGGTTATGGGCCCAGTACACGTGATTGTGTGAAGGACAAGTAAAAGTCATTATACATAGAAAAATCTGGACAATTCTTTAACTTGCGTCTCTTAAACCTTTTTTTTAATCGATTTTCTTTATTTCGTAATTCCTTAATTGATATTATATTTAAAAAAAAAAAAATGGAAAATGAAATGTTTAAAGTTGATAAGCTAAACAACTCTGAGCACTATTCTGTGTGGAAATTTCAAGTGAAGATTTTATTAAGTGCCTCAGAACTATTTGAGATGGTGTACATATTAAGCCAGTAAAATTAGAATCCGAATCTCAGGTAGTATTTGACAATCGTTTGGCAGCATGGGTAAAAAACGATTGTAAGGCGCAGCGCATTATTGCAATGAGTGTTGGTCCGACTCCACTTCGTCATATTGTGAATTGCACTACTGCAAGAGAAATGTGTGTTAAGCTTCAGTCGGTTTATGAGCAGGCATCAAAAGCGAATGTGCACATGCTGCTGCAAAGGTTTTATGCTTTTGTGATGGAACCTGATGATGACATCGCAACACATATTTCAAAGCTCGAGAATATAGCTAGGCAGTTGCGGGATATAGGGGAAGAGATAACAGATAGCATGGTAATCACAAAAATTCTGATGACTTTACCAGAAAGTTTTAAGCATTTCTTTTCCGCGTGGGAATCCACTGCAAAAAACCAACAAACAATTTGACGTCACGTTTAGCCATGGAGGAAACAAGAATGCTGTCGAGCTCTTCGATTGCGGTTACAAGTGCGTCTGCATTGATTGCAAAACGGAGAAATTGGAAACAGAGAAAGACAAAAACTTCCAAACCTGGAAAGTGTTATAGATGTCATGAAGTGGGGCATTGGAAAAGAGAGTGTCCCAAAAAACTTTCTGATAATAAGAAGAATGGAAGTAGAGGTGGGGAAAAAGTAGGAGATGCGCTAATGTGTAATGCAGAGAACGACGATGATTATGCTAATGTGTGGACTGGAAGTGAAAGTGAGGCGACTGACAGGAGGAAAATAACTTCATCATCTGGTGATCGTGTGAGGACTGGAAGCAGAGATCAGGTGGTAAGCCGGAAGAAAACTTTAATAATATGGTTCTTTAATATGGTTTTACAATAGTATCTGCGAAGCCGAAGCTTGTCTGCAGAAGAATGTTTTTCAATTTTATTAAAATAAGAGTGAGCAAAGTTTAAGAATATGTATATATGTAATGTAATTTTAAAGTTTCAATTTTTTTTTTTTTTAAATAAAGTTTGGATTATAATAAAACATATGTAAAATTTTTAATTTGAACAGTTAATGAAAAGTTTTTTTAGTTCTTTTTTCCTTTTTTTTAAGTTTTGTATCATGATAATTTCTCTCGGTAGTCCGTTTATTATACTTGGTACAATGTGTTGAAGTTTACGTTTTCCATAGTTGTTGTAGTTTCTTGGTATCTGTAACATTCCTTGTGCCCGTCTTCTGGTGTTGTGTTGGTGTTGGATTGGTTGTTTAAATCGGTTGTCATCAAAGTATTCAATTATGGTCGTCATCTTAAAAATATCTTCCACTTGTAATGGCTTAAAAAGTGTGTCATGTGTATGTCGATAGTTGTTGTTAATTTGTTTTATAGCTCCATTTTGGAGTTTTTGAATTTTCATTATGTGGGTTTTAGCTGCATTACCCCAAGCAAGTATGCCATATCGTATCCTTGATTCCATCAATGAATGATAAACTAGTTTTAATACATCGTGATTAGTATGGTATCTTAGATGAGAAAGTGCAAACATCGCTTTCTTTAGGTCCATCCTCAATTTGTCTATGTGTTTATCCCATAAAAAGTGATTGTCTATTACTACTCCCAGATACTTGTAGTTACTTACTAATTCAATGCATTCCTTTTTCGTTATAGGGCAGTCATCATTCTGAAAATAAATCCTATGAGATGTCGGCTTGAACTGCGGACTTCTAATATGCATCATTTTTGTTTTTGATGCATTCATTACCAAGCCGTTGTCGTGACACCATCTAACTGCCATGTTGAAGTCTTCTTGAATTATCTTTGTTGCCATGTCAAGAGAACTATGGCGAACGACAATAGCCGTATCATCAGCAAAAGCGAAGGGAATACTTTGTTTGAAAAGTCGTAGCAATTCGTTAGTATATAAGACGAATAAAATTGGGCCCAGTTTAGATCCCTGCGGAACTCCGTATCTCATCACTTTTTCCTCACTCACAGCCCCTTTGATTTTAACACAAAATGTTCTGTTATGAAGATATTCCGTCAGCCAATCAGCCATAGTACCACGAATTCCAATTATTCTTCTTAGAGCTTCAATAAGATTTGCGTGATTTAATGTGTCGAACGCCTTACTGAAGTCCATGAAAATTACCAATACATGATGACTCTTATCTAAACTTTCGTTGATACAGTTCGCAAACTCACCTAGTAACTTTCCTGTATTTTTACCCTTCTGAAAACCGTACTGGCTCCTATGAATCAGTGAATTCTTGTAAACAAAACTTTGCAACCTGTTGGCAATCACACCTTCCAAACATTTTTCTATAACTGGAAGAATTGATATAGGCCTATAGTTGTTTAGTTGGTCCTTTGCTCCTCCTTTGTAAATCGGCCTTACAACTGCTGTTTTAAGGGTAGATGGAATTTTTGATTGGGTTATGCTCAGATTAATTAATTTGCATAGAATAGGAGCAAATATATTCTTATGGCTTTTTATATCAATTGCTCTGATGCCATCAAATCCTGGTGCCTTATTTTCTCCAAGTGTGTTTAGAATGCTTTCAATCTCATTGACGTTAGTTGCATATAAAAATATCGAACTTTCCACTGTGTCATTGATGTTGTTTGACGTTTTTATATTGCACTTATGTATTATTTTTTCTGTCTGAGAAGAGAAAAACTCCGCCATTTCCATTGAAAGTGTTGTCATTTCCGTTTTGAAATTTTTTTCCAATGTTTCGTCGATATTCGTTTTCTTTCGTCCTAGTATTTCGTTAATGAGACCCCATGTTTTCCTTGAATCAGTCTTAAATTGTATGAACTTGTTCTTGTAATAGTTTGATTTTTGTACTGCTATGTGTTTATTGATTTTGTTACGGACGGTTTTATACTCTTTTTCATAAGCCAGATTTCTCAAATTATTTTTCCATCTTCTGTATAGAATATCCCTTTTTTTACATTCATCTATTAATGTTGTCGTTATCCATGGGTTGTTTTGTCTTTTTTTAACTGTCTTTCGCTGGTGTGTTGAGTTTTTGTATATATTGTCAAATTTTTGAAGTAGTCTATTGTACATCCTCTCTGTATCTTCTTCATCTAAAACCTCTCTCCAATTTTCTTCCTTAATAAATTGGTTCACTCTTGCGCTAGAGATGCAAGAAGAATTTGGTATTGTGCTAATCTTTATTTTTTCATACTTTTCATAAAAGATAATTGCTCGGTGATCGGTGATATCATTCACTACAATAGATCTTGATCGTGTGAAGACTGGAAGTAAAGGTGAGGAGGCAAGCATGAGGAAAACAACTCTAGGAAATGCTAATAGTTTGAGGACTGGAAATGGAAGTGAGGCTAAGAGAGGGGAATTAAGTGTGGGAAATGCATTGTTGGCAAATAACCATATGGTTAATGACAATTGGTACCTTGATTCTGGAGCCAGCGACCATATGACCTGTCGCAAGGATTGGTTTGCAAATTATGAAACGTTTTCTGTTCCCATAGACATTAGAGTTGGAAGTGGTGACAAAATACTAGCTTTAGGCATGGGCGATATTAATATTTTGTCTTTCAATGGAAAAATATGGTCTTAAAAATATTTGTCAAAGGTTTTGTATGTACCAAAGCTTTCAGTTCATCTTTTTTCCCAAAGTCGTGCTCTGGATAAAGGACTTAAATTTGTATCGGATAAGATGAGATGCGAATTTATAAGGGATGATGGTGTTGTAGTGGCAGTGGGAGAACGTGAGACACAACTTTTTAAAATGTGTTTTCGTGTCCAAACACAGGAGCCGACGGCAAATTTGGCTACTACCAAACCGTTGCCAATAAAGGTATGGCATGAAAGGATGGCACATCAGAACATACAAAAGGTGCGTGCTCATCTAAAAGAACACAACATAAGTTTTATTGATAGTCAAGATTTTTCCTGTGATGCCTGTGCTTATGGAAAACAGCATCGTCTACCCTTTCCAAAGAGTTCTTCTGAGGCAGAGCAACCTGGAGAACTTGTCCATGCGGATCTATGTGGTCCCATGGAGGAAACATCGTTAGGGGGTGCCAGGTATTTTCTTCTTTTTAAAGATCATTTCTCGCATTTTAGGGTTGTGAAATTTTTAAAGAAAAAATTAGATGTAAAGTTGTCGATTGAGGATTTTCTTGATTTCGCTTTTTGTGATAGTCGACACGCAGTTAAAACTCTTCGCACCGACAATGGGTTAGAGTTCGTAAATGAATCTGTTAATTTGCTCCTGAAGGAAAGTCATATTCGTCATGAAACCAGTGTAGCGTATACACCAGAGCAAAATGGGACTATCGAGCGAGATAACCGCACAGTGGTCGAGGCAGCTCTAACAATGTTAAATGCAAAGGGTTTAATGAAGCAGTTTTGGGCTGAGACTGTCAACACGGCAATTTATATTTTAAACCGCACTGCTGATAGCTCTTTAGGAGGTAAAACTCCATATGAGTTATGGTGTGGAGCTAAGGTCAATAACGATGGCTTCAAAACTTTTGGAATTGAGGTATTTGTGCACGTTCCTAAGCAAAAGCGCCGAAAGTGGGACAGGAAAGCCGAAAAAGGTACATTCATGGGGTACTCGGACACATCAAAAGGCTATCATGGAAAATAGTACCTCGTCCTGTTGATAGGAAAATTATTGGAAATAGATGGGTCTACAAAATAAAAAATCCAGGCGGTGAGAAGCAGAGGTGTAAGGCGAGATTGGTTGCGCAGGGTTACACACAAGAATATGGGATTGATTATGGAGAGACGTTCAGTCCAGTAGCGAAGTTTACATCGATTCGGTCCATTCTTGCTATAGCAGCCAACGAAGGGCTTGTATTGACTCAGTTTGACGTTAAAACTGCGTTTTTGCACGGCGATCTCACTGAGGATATCTACATGCATCAGCCGGAGGGTTTCAGCGATGGGACGAACAAAGTTTGCAAGTTGCAAAAGAGCTTATATGGACTGAAGCAGGCGTCCCGCTGTTGGAATGAGAAGCTGACTGGAGTTTTCAATGAATTTAATCTGAAGCCGAGCAAAATGGATCCTTGCATTTTTTTATCATCAGACAGTAAACGCAGGATTATACTTGCTATATACAATATACATAGATGATGGGTTGGTGGCTACAGAAAGTAAAGATGATGCGATTGAGCTAGTGAAGTTTCTGCAAATGAAGTTTGAAGTAACAGTTTTGGAGGCTGGATGTTTTCTTGGGATGGAAATCTCAGTAAAACCGGGAGGTGTAATACATGTGGGGCAATCATTGTACATCGAGCGAATATTAAATCGATTCAACATGAATTATTGCAAGCCAGTTTCGACTCCAGCCGAATCTTATCCATCAGTGGAACTCGTGCCTTCGGAAGCAGTTAAATTTCCCTACAGAGAAGCAGTGGGTTCTCTAATGTACTTGGCGGTGGCGACGCGACCAGACATTGCGTTCGCAGTGGGAGTGGTGTCTCTATATCTAGAAGCACCAAATAATGATCACGTTAATGCCGTTAAAAGAATTCTGAAGTACATCAGTGGGACAAGAAAAATGGGTATTCTTTTCAAAAAAACTAAATATTATTCCTTAGTTTGTTTCAGTGATGCTGATTATGCAGGCGATCCTGGAACTAGACGCTCCACCACTGGGTTTATTTTTTTGCTTGGGCCGTTGTCTTGGTCATCTCAGAGGCAAAAATGTGTTTCGCTTTCAACCACGGAGTCGGAGTATGTGGCAGCTTCTCAAGCAGTGAAAGACATGATATGGCTGCGGCAACTACTTACTGAAATGATTCCTCTTGGCATTGGTGAATCATTTTTAAACATAGACAACCAAGGAGCGATCCGACTTGTGAAAAATCCAGAGTTTCATAAACGAACGAAACATATAGATGTCCGATATCACTTCATCCGGGAACGATATGAAAAGGGTGATTTTTATATTAATTTTGTTCCGTCAGAACATCAAAAAGCTGATATCTTCACTAAAGCACTTAGTAAAGAAAAATTTGAAAAATTAAGATTGTTAATTGGAATTGAATCAAAATAAAAAAAAAAGGTTATGAACTATAGTTATTTCAGTATTGTATTAAAAACTAAATTATCTAAAAGTGGGAGTGTTAAGTAAAATTGGATTAGATTTAAATAATTTATCTGAATTGGCAATTTGTAAACCTATTACATTTGTTTTTTCTTCTAACTGATTATATAAATAAAAGTTGAGTTTTCTCGTTTACTTTAAAGAAGTCGGTCGACTTTCCTTATTTCGTAAAATTTAACAGTTCATACAAGCATTGAGGAAATTTGTACAAACATGAAACTTGACGGCATTAATGGTCTCATTAAGTGTAAGATTCTTCCACTAGACTATTTATTTCATCCAGTTTTACCCATGAAACAAAACGACAAGCTGATGTTTTCACTATGTAAAACTTGTAGCCAAAATAAAACAACATGCACACATTCTGATGAAGAAAGAGCATTATTTGGTACGTGGGTAATAGATGAAGTCATCAAATCTATTGAATGTGGTTATAAGCTACTTTCAGTGTTTGAAATTTGGGAATACGATGTTGCTTAATATGATTCTGACGAAAGTACAGCTGGTCTCTTTACATCAATGATGAACACTTTTCTCAAAATAAAGCAAGAAGCGTCGGGCTGGCCGAGTCAATGTAACACAAAAGAAGATAAAGATAAATACATAGACGACTTCTTTGAAAGAGAAAAGATCAAATTAGAATTTACAGAAATTACTAATAATCCAGGTAAAAGATCTCTTTCTAAACTGATTCTGAATTCGTTTTGGGGTAAATTTGGTCAGAGAGAAAACCAACAACAAACGATAATCGTTAACCAATCTTCTGAATTGTTCGATCTGTTCAACAAATTTTACCTGTGAACGAGAAGAATATTGTGATAACGTTTACAGTTAAAGAGGAGGCATCTGAGATTTTATCTACGGTTAATGTTTGCGTTGCAGCATATACTACGGCTCAAGCTCGCCTCAAGTTGTATAGCTATTTAGAAAAACTCAAAGAAAGAGTTCTATACTATAACACAGATTCGGTGATCAATGTATCTCGACACGGTGAATATGATCCACCTACTGGAGATTTTATTGGTGACATGACCGATGAAGATTTAAAAGTTACAACGCTCCAAAGTTTTTCATTATTTTTTTACATCACCCTACAGTCCCATATTCAAATTTCATATCCCCCGACGACCAACTGAAACGACGACGACGATGACGTCAACGAAACCAACCAACGTCGTCGGCATATTAACATTCTCATTGTGTTCAATCCAATTGAGACACATTTTCATACCACTCCATAAAGATCTAAGTACTGAGCATATCTTAAGGACATACATCTCAACTATGAATTTTACCAGACATTTATTTTGATTCCATCAACGTGCGCCATCGTTCAATGAAACACACACACACTTCTTTTCGTAATACCATATCTATTAATAGAATCCTTAACAAAATCACCCTCACTCCAAGTGACAAGTGATCATCATCATCATAACACTCACCATTCCATACATACCTAAACAAAAGAAAAAAAAAAAACACCACCATAAAACCACCACCATCCACTTCCATCCCAACTCAGCTAGATCCTCACCAGAATACCCACAACTCAGATTTACACTGTTGGGATTATAACTAAAGGTTCCCACGTCCTAATACCTACTAATATATCTAATCTATACAAACATGCTCATAGTTATACTGTTTTGTTCAGCCTTGTCAACTCGTTGCCGACTATGAACGAACAAAACTCTAAACTCTATTCTGTACAACCTTACTCTGCCTGCGCTTTGTATTGCTATTAGTTTCGCGGTTTCTTTGACCTAATTCATTTTAGCAAACATAACCCAATTGGATTCACTTCCCCCATGCGACACTGTGTGCCTTATTGCATTCTTGTTTTGTACTTTCTATGACATGAACATTGAACAACTCATGTCTTAACTCTTTATGTTCTATGTTAATAAATTCCTGTACTTCTTTGCCTCTTTTGCTACAACCTATTTTGAGTCTAAACCCAGTACTTTGAGCTCATTATGCTATGTCCAATCTCTGTACTATTAATCTTAACTGACTCTGTATTTTGAATAATTTTAAATCTCTGTATTAGAAATCCTGTTAAAATTCTGTAACTCTTATGTTAAATCTCTTTACTCTAAATTATGTTAAAAGTCTATAGTCTATAGTCTATACTATAAATAATGTTAAGATTCTGTACTTTAAATCATGTTAAAATTCTGTACTTTAAATTATGTTAAAGTTCTGTACTGCAAATCATGTTAAAATTCTGTCCTTTAAATTATGTTTAAGCTCTGTAAAACAATACTCTATCTATACTACTAAATTGACAGCTCTTTGTTGAGTAAAACTCGGTTGTAAGTCGAATTAATACTAAATTTTATTTCACTGCGTTATGCTATATATACAATTTTCTTATCTTATCCTAAATGTAAATGTAAGTATCTGTAGATAACCGTCAGTGTATGCTTAGGACGCTCTGTCTTATCTTTATTTCACACACGCATTGGGTTATCTATAGATAATAGTATGTTCATGTTTGAACATTCTGCGGGCCAGAAAATGATAAATTCTTTTTATAAATATTATGCCCCGTATTATAATACATAACAAAATAATAAAATTGCAACTTAAAATAAATCCGTTTTGATCGCTTATGTGTTAAACGTCCAAACCCTTAATATAATACGAGTATTTTTCTTCCTTGAACCTTTCCAAGTCCGGTTGAATTTTAAGTAGATCATTCTCGCCTTCATGATTTCATCAAGTTCATCATTCCAGTCATAGTTTGATTGCAATAATCTTTGTATGAATATTTTCGCTTTTATCTGGACTCTTTTAGTTTTGGAACTGCTTATATTAGATGTATCTATTGCAAGTCGGAACTCGTCTTGATCTGGATACCAGTGAAGTAGCAATGTTTTCATGGTGTCGCCTTCTTTGACATCAATTATTTTATGCTCAGCATTCGAAATTATGCTCATAAGCAAATGTTGATTGTTTGAAGACCATTTTCGTAATTGAAAGCCAACATTTGAAAGCTTTTCACTTACTGCTCTTCTTATGTATCTACATTCTGGCAAAGGACGTGCTGGAGGTTTTTTCAGTTTATCGCCACTTAGCCGACGCTTTTGATTTATAAGAATTCGTCGTGTTGGCCTGTGGTGCTTTTGCTGGTTGCCGTTTTTTGATTCTGGCTTATTTGTTTTCTTTTCTATAGGAGAAGAAATCTTCGAACTCTTTTCAGCCGGCTCAGGTTCTGAATGATTCTCGCCGTAAGTTGTCTCTTCAATTTTCACCACCTCCGACTTGTCTGTATAATCTTTGCAATTATTCTCCTCCGAATCATCACTTTTCGCTTGAGTCTTCTCTGGGCTGAGCTTCAAACAAACCACTTGACCAAGGAAAAATGTAACTTTATCTTCAGCTTGGCTTGTCTTTGCATTTCCAACCAAACACTCGAGTGATTCTTCATCGCTAAGTTCTGCTTCTTCGAGGGCATTAGTTTGTTCTTCTGTTGGTTTTGTTGCATCTTTAATTTCTATGTCTTCTGAGAAGATCTCAATCCTATCAGATTTAGGTTTATCATCAATTTTTTCACCTGCAATTGCATTGCGAGGTCTAGTTAAGTTCGTTTCTTCTACGTCTTCAACATTTTTGTTTGTATCTTCATCTATAATTGCAATTGCCTTATCGGAAACGCCTTCTTCCTCTTTTACTTCTTCGTCCTTTGTTCGTATTTTGTTTTTTTCTTCTTCTTTTTGTTTTATAGATATTTCTTCTGTCTCCCAGAATTTCTCTGTCATGAATTTTTCATATTGTCGTTTCTCGCATAGTGAGTCAGAAACTATACACCCAACTCCTTCATTGAATCTAGGCAGTTCAATTTTTTGACTTCTTGTTGAAACATTTGCAGAATTTATGCCTTGGTGATTTTTTTCCAATTTGTCAAGAAGTAATGTTATATCCTCTTCCAACTCAAATATGTAATTGTCGTCTCTGAATGCCTCTTCTTGTATTGGATTCATCTTAGACAACTCAACTTGCAGTCGGTCATTCCATCGTTTCAATTTTCCAATATATATGTTTTTGACATAAGGAGAGGAAGTGGTCTCTAATTTTGCCTTGTCTATTGTTTTTCTTAAATTATCCATTATTGTATGTCTTTTTTGAATTTTCTGAAGGTAGTTCTCTACTACTTTTATCCATTCCTTCTTCAAATCGGGAATTTCAATAATACCAAGCTTATGAAGTAGCTTGTCATTTTCCTTGAATGCTTGAAGATTCTTTTCAGCATAGATAAGCATTACTTGACTTTCGCTCAGCGTTGTTACACTTTCTCCTTCCTTTAATATTTTTTGAAAGTATTTTATGATTTCAAACTGTTATTCAGTTATTTTTAGATGATCTGCTGACATGTTGAATTTGTTTGTTTTTTTTTTTATATGTGTTTTTTTTTTGTTTTTACTTGTCAGTATTTAGCTCTGACAACGCGTTTTTTCACTTTATCAGTATTTGTAGCTCTGATAACGCTAAATTGTCACTTGTTCGTTCATTAAAAATCTCTTACCACTGGTGGGGGAAAATTTTTAATCTTACTCGAAGTGCAATGATCCCCTCAGTGGATCTCCTATTTTTCTCTTACTCAAAACGTTGGCTATTACGCCGTCGTTTGCCTCTATAAGCGAGAACGCTATATAATAGAGCGAGCAGAATATAATACGACGGTTCCAGTCTGAGCGGGTAGCTCTTTAAAAAGGAACAATCTTGATTTCGAAAATATGTTTAAAGTCGAGCGAGTTGCTCTTAGAAGTTAAACACACTGGTTGGCGATTGAGGATTGACAACTTTTATTTCAAATTTTCATTTGTCTTTTATACAAAAATTAGTCTTCAATTTTCATTCAACTATTCATTCAATTTCATAATTTCACGGCCTTCGACAATTGAACTCCAATCACTTCACACCTTGCTCTAGCATATCGCCATATCAGCATTATTGTCCAAACGCGCAAATGTATGTATCTCATATATTTAACAACGAGGGCCATGCGGTAGATATTCCAAATACGTTTGGTGGTAACATGAACCCTAAATATTTTCGTTGGTTGTTAGTCGCTTGCCTTCGGTCATTCGCCCCTTAGAAGTGTATGCACCTGAAATAGTATCTCATGCAGCGATGGCAATGCACTTGGAGTATATTTATGTGAATGCATATCACATTGAATATATGAGCAACGTATTTCAAATGGATACAAATTTAATGGTTTAGGTTGATATGGCGCTATGCGTACGTTGAGGTTTCAATTATCGAAGCTCGAGATAATAAATGATCACTAGTGCGATCCCTTCACACCACCCTCCTGGGGGAAAAAGATGAAATCTCGTAGCGCGAGGTTTCCTCTTTTTGTGTCATTGTACAATAAGGGATCGGTTGTTATGTTTATAATTTTTTTGTTATTGTTCTTTTTGAATGAAGTTACATTGTTTGGGTTCTTGCAATTACAATTCTTTTCTGTTTTTTTTTTTTTTGAGTTTAAAAATTTTAATGACATTACGATATATTGTTTTCTTTTTTTTTTTCTTTTTTTTTTGTCTTATACATAGTTATATTTTTAAGTCTTACATTTTCTAATTTAGACACTTAACTTTTTTTTTTTTATTTCTTAATCCTTTCTATGCTATATATATTTTTTTTTTTTAAACTATTTAATTTTAAATTTTGTCTACGTTAAAATTAAAATTTACTTAATATATGTTATTTTTTTTTTAAATATAACTAATAACGATTCTAAACTTTACCTTTTTGTTAATTTAAATATAAATGATATAATATAATAATCAATAGCTATATGTGCACATGCGAGGGTCTCTCTCCCTCCTTTTTTTTTAAAAAGATTAATTCAATGCAAATATGCATTGCTTTAGTATGTAAATATAGAATTTCTTTAAACGATTTTTGTGTACCTTAACTCTCTTTCCTTCGTACTTGATATCGCAGTTTACGCCATCTTCGGACAATACTTCGTATGGCCCTATGAAAATAGGATCCAATTTCCTTCTATTTTCATTTCTTAATAGGACTAAGGTTCCTTTTTCAAAACTAGTTGGTTTACTTTTTGCTTTTTTATCGTAATTAGCTTTTCTTGCATTCTTCTTTTCTAACAGCGCATCTCTTGTATCTCTGTGAGCAATTTGTAGTTTTTCTCTTAGTTCAATTACATAATCTTCATAATTGTACCTGGGGTCTACTTGTCTTGTCAAATTTGAAGGTAAGGTACATTGTCGTCCGAAAACCAATTCAAATGGTGAATACCCAGTTTCCGTATGTACTGCGGTGTTATAAGAAAACACATAGTATGGTAACCATGTACACCAGTCCGTGTGTTTTTCGGAAACGTAACTTCTAAGGTATGCTCCTAGGACTTTATGGGAGTTTTCCAATGCTCCTATGCTTTCGTGATGGTATGCTGTAGATTGTATTTGTTCTATTTTTAGCAGTTTGCACATATCCTTAAAAATTCTGTTGATAAATTCTGTGCCTTGATCAGAGGCTATTATCTGTGGAACTCCATATTTAAGAATAAAGCATTCTACTAATCCTTTAGCTACTGTGCTAGCTTCTTTGTTCTCGATTGGGATTGCTTCAGTGAATTTCGTCAGTTCGTCTTGTAACGTAAGTATGTACCTGTATCCATTGACTGATTCGTCCAAGGGACCTACTAAGTCTAGATAAATTTTATCAAAGCTTGATTCAGCAGTTGACGTTATTTCCATAGGCTGTTTCTTAGGTGAAATATATTTGTTTTTCTGACAAACTGGGCAATGTTTTACATAGGTAGCTATGTCATTCTGCATTCCTGTCCAGAAATATTTTTGTTTAATCGTTCTAAGCATGCGGTTTATTCCTGCATGTCCACTTGTGGGTAATATGTGGTAATCATTGAGCAACAATTTCTTTTTGTGAGGATCTGTTATTTCAATACATTTGTTTATGAGGTGCACCTTTACATTACTATTTTTAAACATTTCTCCTAAGATTTTCTGTAACTCGTGAATTTTGTATTCTCGACGGCCGTCTGCGAGTTTTTTAATTTCTTCTTTTGTAATGTATAATTTATTTATTGATAATAGTCCGCAGATTTTATGCACGTCCCTTGACAACAAATCGCAAAATGATGCCGATCGGGCGGTAGTGCTTTCCTTGGGCTTTCTTAGGAGTATACAATTCATCTCTGGGATGTATGCCAACACTTTGTTTGGTCCCAGGATTATATCTATGTCTTTTCGATATTCTTCGTCCTCGAAACTATTACATATTTTTAGCTCAATTATTTTATGCCCATGTTCTGGTGGTTTAAGCAATTCAGTGATAATACGGTTATTTTCTTCCGTTTCTGATTCTTGTTTCTCAATTTCTTGAACCGATTTTTCTGCCTTTGATTGTGACCTTGTGACTATGCATATTTGGAGTTGTTTAAGGTTGTCGGAGTCTAACTTTATTCTACTTAAGGCATCAGCTACACAATTATCTTTTCCGGGTGTGTATTCAACATAAAAGTTGTATTCTTCTAGTAGTAATCTGAATTTAGTCAGTCTACTGGAAGGTTCTTTCAGAGAAAAAAGGTATACCAGGGGTCTGTGATCAGTTATTATTTTAAATTTTCTGCCAAAGAGGTATGGTCGAAAATGCTTAACTGCCCATACTATGGCTAGCAACTCTTTTTCAATTGTACTATAATTCTTTTCGGCTTTATTTAGAGTTTTGCTAGCATAAGCTATAGGTTTTTCGTCGAAATTTGAAAGTACAGCCCCTAAAGCAAAGCCTGAGGCATCTGTACGTAGTACGAATTCTTCTTCGAAATTTGGGAACTGTAGAATTTGGGGGCTAGTAAGTATTGTTTTTAAAAGTTGGAAGGATTTTTCACAGTTTTGGTCAAAATTGAAATCTACATTTTTTCTAAGTAATCTATTGAGAGGAATAGCTATTGTAGCAAAGTTCGGTATAAACTTTCGATAATAATTCGCGAATGCTACGAATCTTCTTACTTCGTCAGCGTTCGTGGGGGTTGGATAATTGTGCATAGCAGCTGATTTTTCAGGGTCTGGATGTATTCCCTTGTTGGAGATTACATGCCCTAGATAAAGAACTTCTTTTCTTAGAAACGTACATTTACCGGGATGAATCTTTAAATTCACTTCCCTTAATCGATTAAATACATCGATCAAATTTTTGTTGTGATCGGTAAGGTTTTTGCCAAAAACTATTAGGTCATCAAGGTAGACAAAGCAGCGTGAGTAAGTGAGTCCAGCCATAGCAATGGACATCATTCTCGAAAATTTACTGGGAGAGATCTTAAGTCCCATCGGAAGTCGTTTTAATTGAAAATGGCCGTCTTCCGTTGAAAATGCTGTCATAGGTCTACTATTAGGTTCAAGTTCCATTTGGTAATAACCTTGGCTTAAATCAATGCAAGAAAAATACATTGCGCCTCCTACCATGTCATAGATGTCACTTATGTTAGTTAATGGGAATTTGTCGTCCTCTATTCGTTCGTTAACGTTTCGGTAGTCTATTACCATGCGGAATTTTTGTAAGCCAGTTATAGGATCCTTTTTCTTTGGTACAATGAGGATCGGGGAGTTCCATGCAGAGACAGATGGTTCGATTATGTCGTTTTCTATCATTTTGTCTATTTCTGTTTTTATGTCTTGCTTTTGAGTATGCGGTAGTCGGTAAGGTTTTGTATATTTGGGTGTAGCTCCTTCTTTTAAGTTAATTTCCGCTTGTCCTAAATGACTGTACGTAAGTTTATCACCTTCTAAGTGGAAGATATCGTGATATTTAGTGACTATCGCTTGAATTTCGGCTTTTTCTTCCGTATTTAGGGTATCGAAATTTATTTCGCTCAATATTTTCTTAATTCTGGTATGTGATACTGTATTCTTCAATTTGTTTGGTGAAACAAGTTCATATGTTGAGGCGGGTTGTGATGTTGGTTCGGCCCATTTTAGGTTCACGCTTGTTTCGCGGGTGTTTAAAATTCGGATGGGAATTTTTCCTTCTTTGGCCTGTGATATTGATCCGGCCATATAAACACCTTCACACAACTCTTGGGGGTGGAATATTCTAGGTTCAGTATGTTTTGTATTTAACCAGTAGGTTGCTTCGCATCTTGGAGAAACGGTTACGGTGTTCAAGCTATGGTGTGACAGTATTGGTATTGATATTTGTCTGTGGTGTAAACTTAATTTCAGAAATAAGTTTTCAAGATCGATTATTGCTCCAAATTCGGCTAAAAAGTTTGCTCCAATGATTCCGTCAACGTGTATCGGAAATGAATCAGGTACTACATGAAATTCGTAAGGAATGTTGTTACCTCCGAGGTGTAATGTGTTAATACATGTGCCTTTTGATTTTAGGTCTCCGGATATACCTATGATGGTGGTTATGTTTTTCTTGTCTATTGAAATGTCTCCTTCGATTACAGAGTTTTTTACTACGCAGATAGATGCACCTGTATCTAGTAAGCATCGTACGGGTTTGTCATTATTAATTAATATTTGTACATAAATGCCGTTTTCTATCCCCGCTGTGTATATGGCGTTTGGTAGGGGGGGATTTATAGGTTCCCCTCCGACGGGTCGGCTATCCCCTCGGTGGGTTGTTCGTTTCCCAATGCTCTTACCCTGGGATAGTTTGTTTGCTGTCTGTTTTCCTGGTTATTACGGGGCTGGTAATTCGTTATCGGACGGCTGTTGTTGTTTGGTACATTGTTTCTGGTCCGGCTAGTTTGATGTTGATGTTCATTTTGATTGTAATTGACTTGGTTACCTTGTCTAAAATTGTTATTTGAACTGTGTTGGTAGCCTGGGCGGTAATTAGTACTAAACTGGTTATTTTGGGAGCCTGTTCTGTATTGGTTTGAACCCAATCTATAATTATAATTTGGGTTGGGTTGGTAGTTTTGGTAACCTGATTGATAGTTATAATTATTAGGCCGGTTGTCCCGTATGTCTCGTCCTCTAGAGTTCGATCCTCTGGAATGGTGTCCCCTGAAATTCGGTCGTCCTGATTGACGTTCTTCAAAATATTTGAGTGATGCTGGTTGGGTGGTTCCTTGGTCTATTTCGAGTAGATGCTTAGAAGCGCTTTGGAGAGTTGAATGTCGGGCGCTGTCTAGTACCAAACGAAGCCGGTCATTGACTCCCTTTTTAAGGAAGGCTAGTCCTCTACGATCGTTTGCTGTGGTCAGGGTTTCTCTGGTATCTTCACCGTGGCATGCTACTTCCAGTTCGGTCATTTTGTTAACCAGAGTTTCTATTTCTGTTATAAATTCTCTAGCGGTTCGATTACCTTGAGTCGCTCGGCTCAGCCTTGACTGAATTTGTTCGATGGTTTCTTTTGGTCCGCATTTCTCGATCAAGCTTTTCTTAAGCTCGGTAAAGTCCTTGGGGCTGGCATTGCCCAGTTCAGTTAACGCCTTTCCCTGAATTTTACATTTCAGGACAAACTTAATTAGCGTACTCTTAGCTGGTGTTGTTAGTGTGTCGTAATAGAATTCGATGCTGTTCAGAAAGTCTCTTAGGCTCTCAGATCGGGTGTTTTCCTCGAATGACAGAGATGGCAGCTTTTGTGCTGTACTGAAGCTAAATTCTTCGCCACTCATCGTGTTGGTTTTAGATAATGTTTGAGGTTTTTGTTTTTCTTCTTCGTTCTCCTCGTTTTCTGGAGATACGCTTCTTATATTGCGGTTGACTATGTCTTCGGAATCGTTTTTGTACTTGTGGGCTTCCGCAATAAGTCGTTTTAATGCTATTCGTTCTAACTCGGAAATCTTATTCTGGTTAACTTCGTCAAAATGTTTAGAGAAAGCTTCAAAGAGATCACGAATTTGTTGAAGTTTTTCTTCCGCTTTAGTGGGAGTCCTAGTTCGATTGGGTGATTTCTTTAGGTTTACGTAAATTTGATTGAGTTGGCTCAAGACTAGTTCTAATTTGGCTAAACTCATTGGATTTTTGGTCTATAGACAAAACAAATTTGGGGGAGAGAGCCGTTAGCAGTAATGAAACTTTTTTCTTTTTTTTTTTTTTAGAATATAAATGATTAGAAAGAATTTTCTTTATAAAAAATTTTTTTTTTTTTTTTTTGAGAAAATTTTTGTTTTTATGTTTAAGATTTCTTTGACTATTTTAAGGATACATATATATATTTAATAAAAAAAAAAATGTCTTCTGTGGCCTTGGAAGGTGTTATACCTTGGCTATTCTGTTGTCAAGGTGGTTGATGACGTCTGAGATGATTTTTCTTCTGAAGTGTTGTAGTCCTAGATAGATTAACCCTACTAGTATAGCGGTTATGAACATTAACCCTAGTACAACGGCGGTGTGGTCTAGTTGGTTTTGACCGAGGTTGGCTGCGTTGAGAACCTGGGGACCCGTATTTATTATCTCCTGCTTACTTTCCTTGCCTCCCATGCTGAGCTAACCGGTCGGCGATTCTATCGAAGAGGTTGTGGAACTGTGCCTCTTCTTGTCGTCTAGTCGCTTTTTTTGATTTTCGGTCCTGTCACGGTCGCCATGCAATGATCCCCTCAGTGGATCTCCTATTTTTCTCTTACTCAAAACGTTGGCTATTACGCCGTCGTTTGCCTCTATAAGCGAGAACGCTATATAATAGAGCGAGCAGAATATAATACGACGGTTCCAGTCTGAGCGGGTAGCTCTTTAAAAAGGAACAATCTTGATTTCGAAAATATGTTTAAAGTCGAGCGAGTTGCTCTTAGAAGTTAAACACACTGGTTGGCGATTGAGGATTGACAACTTTTATTTCAAATTTTCATTTGTCTTTTATACAAAAATTAGTCTTCAATTTTCATTCAACTATTCATTCAATTTCATAATTTCACGGCCTTCGACAATTGAACTCCAATCACTTCACACCTTGCTCTAGCATATCGCCATATCAGCATTATTGTCCAAACGCGCAAATGTATGTATCTCATATATTTAACAACGAGGGCCATGCGGTAGATATTCCAAATACGTTTGGTGGTAACATGAACCCTAAATATTTTCGTTGGTTGTTAGTCGCTTGCCTTCGGTCATTCGCCCCTTAGAAGTGTATGCACCTGAAATAGTATCTCATGCAGCGATGGCAATGCACTTGGAGTATATTTATGTGAATGCATATCACATTGAATATATGAGCAACGTATTTCAAATGGATACAAATTTAATGGTTTAGGTTGATATGGCGCTATGCGTACGTTGAGGTTTCAATTATCGAAGCTCGAGATAATAAATGATCACTAGTGCGATCCCTTCACAGAAGGACCAAATGTTGAGTAAAACTCGGTTGTAAGTCGAATTAATACTAAATTTTATTTCTTTGCGTTATGCTATATATACAATTTTCTTATCTTATCCTAAATATAAATGTAAGTATCTATAGATAACCGTCAGTGTATGCTTAGGACGCTCTGTCTTATATTTATTTCCCACACGCATTGGGTTATATATAGATACACGCATTGGGTTATAAATAGATTGTGGTATGTTCATGTTTGAACACTCTTTACAATAATGATTTTTCTCCTCTCTAACAAAGTTCTTGTGTAAATACATCGCGCAGCTTACTCGCCGCGCTATCTATACTCCTATTATATACGTGGGGAATATGAGAGAAACTCATTTACCAAATTTCCACCACTTTCTATAACTATACTGCGCATTATTGGCGGAGCTATCTATTTGCTGTTTATATTCGCATGCGTGCATGTGCCAGCGGCACACTGGGGCAAAACACCACTAAACGTGGCATTAAATCAAATTTTAAAGTTTTTTTCTCATTGTAAATATAATAGAGAATTAGAAAAGAGAATGCAACAGTTAATTGGGATCACGTGATCTTTGCAAAACCGTCCGGAATGAATAATATTATAATTTTTGTCATGGAAGTAAGAGGTGATTTTTTAGTTTTGAGTGGTAACAAATAATCAAGTGTAACTTCTTTCAAGTTTTTATTTAAGAAAAAAAATTATAACTATGGAACCAGTAAGCTCAGGTGCGTTGATTTTATTATTTATATAATAAATTTTTCATTTAGTTCTCATAATATGTGGTTAAAGGAATAAAAAAATGTATAAAAAAAATGTGTAAATTTTTGCATTTTGTCAAATATCTTAGCGTTTTAAATGTGTTGACCGTGAGATGTCGTTAAGTGTTGTATCTATTTGTAACAAGTGATTTATCTAGTTTTAGAATATGTAAAGTTTTTTTTGCTACTTTTTGCTACTTTTCGTACAGTTGACTTTCTTGTTGGTGACGTCAAGAAAAATCGAAAAATATCTTTTTTTCTATTTATTTAATTTTAATTGCTCCTTAGACCGAACAATTTCCAAAACCTTGTCGATTTCAAGGGAAGAGCTGTTTAATATTATGAAAAGTTCAAATCTGAAGGGATTAGACAGCCAAATTGCATTTTTAAGGGAAGAAGTAGGTACAAAAAAGATCCCGATGCAGCCATGCTCTCAAAAATGATTTCAATGAAAAAATAGCTGCGTTTAAATCAAAATTTAAATCACGTTGGGAAAAAGCTGGTCGAATAGAAGCCAAATTCTTAAAAGCAAACAACGCATGGCTGAAAACACCCATACTTTTCAATTATTCCATAGACTCTAAACGTGGTCGTCCAATGGTTGGATTTGAGGAATCTTGGAAAGTTGGATGGAGTGATGAAGATATGTAAATTATTTGTTCATGTAGTTTATTTGTAAAAAGTGTTTTTTATGTGCAAAAAAAATATTTCAAAAAAAATTAATTAAAAAAAAAATACTGTACCAAAATTAAATGGTGGCAACCCTAATGTTTATTTGTTTTATGATTGCAATTGTATTACAATTATTAAGGATAAAAAAGATTTTTTGAGAAATTTCGAAAGCCTTATAACGATTTGCACCATGTCGGAACATGAAACCAAATTTGAGACTAGCAATTTTTGTTTCTTTCAACGAAACACAAAGCACATACGCAACACGTTCTAACTTGTACCACACGATACCTATATAAATCAAATTATCACCTTACCATAGTAAAAAAAAGGACTCGACGCTTTCCTGTACGTTGTAATACATTTTCTACAACCTCTGTACTGTTGTTTTTTTTTTTTCTTTCTCTTGGCCACTTTATACCTTATAGGGCCACTTTATACACTATAATTTTTATTTTATTTTGTTTGTTTTTTTTTTATATTTTAAATCTTCACTGCCACTAGTTATGCGACTTAACGCTTTAACAATCCAATCTCAACATACTTATCTGAGGATTTCTTTTCGGTAGGCAGGCTTCTCCTACTCCGATCTCAATACATTATTTCTCTCCCTCGGTGCAAGTATGTATGCGTGTATGCATGTACTTCGCACATTGGAACACTATACCCGTGTTTTATTGGTAATTGAAAATACTAGCTAATAAAATTTTACATGGAAAACAACAACACCTCAAAAGTGAACAAAAATAAGCTAGTGTTTATCCATAGCAATTAAGTGAAGATAGAGTTTCATCTAGTTAAATGTAGGGGCAGTCAAGAAGTGCAAAAAATATGCAAATGTTGGCAACATGAAGGTGTGTTCGGTAACAAATACACTTCTTTTACACTTCGCCTGCATTGAAAAGTGCAAGCGATCCACAAATTTCAAAGCAAACATTTATTTGGGTTAAAATTATAAAAATGCAATTTTTTCGTTAAAAAATTAATTAAAATCAATGCTTTACAAAATTTTTAAAACTTTTAGGAACAATTCATAAGAGATGAAATAAATTTTTTTAGGATTAGTGTATTTTACCATCACATATTGTGGAAAATTTATTCAATTATGCTTGTTCTCATTAAAAAGCTGACAAAGGTTGCTTCTATAAATGCATGGTTGTGAAAGTCTGACGAATGCGTACCTTTTTTAAATGCACATGTTAAATGTCCGATTTTCTTAAAAGCAAAACTCAAATATTTGTTGAGCAAATGTGAAACTATAAAAAGTGACAAGCAAACATATTTTTTTTTTGAATTTCATGTGATTGCAATTGATCGCATGTAAACAATGCATGCATTTATAAAAACGTAGAAAGTTATATGTATATGGTATTGAGTAGAATAAAATGGTAATTTTGACTCTACAGGCAACTTGAAGTAACTTCTCATAGTTTTTATTAATTATTTCTTTATATTTTATTTATTGAATTAAAAGAATAAAAGAATGTTTACTATCCAAATAAATGGTCTGCATAATAAATTCTATAATAATTTAAAGAAAATAGTGAACCACAATTATTCAACGGGTCTTTAAAGTTGCCAGAAACTAAGTTCTATATTTTTCGTTCGGCTATATAAACCAATAGAATTGAACAGGGAGTTGATAAAATACTGAACTTTAATCTGTGGGTGATAAATATAACAAGAAAATCAATATATTTTCAAAGTTTTACTACAAATATAAGTAAAAAAACATTCGAAACCAACACGGTGTGCATTTCCATGCAAACTTCAACTCAACAACCGTTTTCATGCATTTTCCAACTCGACCCAATTATTTACACAATTGTACATTCTTCGAACGCACCCCATGTAGAACAGCTGTTGTTTATTTTGATTTAAAACTCAAATTGGATTTCTAACTAAAATGTAAAGATGTTAGCCAGAAATTTCTTTAACAAGTGAGTTTGTATAATTTACAACTTTTGTTTGCAATATGCATTCAATTTTTTCTGTTTTCAAGTGCACATGCGCCTTTTATATTTTGTGTGTGACAGAAGATTTTGAAATTTTGACATCAATGATTTGACAAATAATGTAGGGACACCAACTTTAAGAAGAAAAATTAAAAATGAATACAAAAGTTTTATTGGTACTCGAATACTATGTTAGGGATAGATTACCAATAAAACGCGGCTTATGTATTTAATTCTTCCGCGCGGCACATAGGCAAGGCGTCTGTACAACTAACGGACTCTAGTTTTTTGTGGACAAGAATAGAAAAGAGATAAACCAAAGAACCACACGGACACGACAAATGATTTTTCACATAAGACGCAGCTGCGTGTCGGCAATAAGGAATATGCACGGCGTCACGTAAGCAATTTTGAATTGCAAGCGAAAGTTCACTTTTGTTTTTAACGGGTTCATTTATCCGGTCTCGACGTGGACTGTAAAACATAGGAATTAAATAAATAAAACACCGATTTATTTAGAGTCGGGAAAGCTATGAAAACCCGACTAAAGAAATTAACTATTTCTTTTTAGGAATTAAACTAACTCGAACGCTTAATGATACTAGCAGTGGTTCTGAAGGAACCACCGAACTGTACGACTGTACTTTGCTCGGAAGGAGCTCTAAACAATAACGAGCGATCTGTAAGACTGTACAAAGTGAACTGAACTGTCCGGCTGCTCAAAGGCGAAGCCTTAGAATATAAGAACTATTGTTACGGTAAAATTCACCGCAACAAAGACTAGCCTACGATTCCTTGACTTCCCTATTCTACTTTCTTTGCTGCTGCAAAATATTGGTGAGGTTGAGGGCAACCATGGTCCCATCAGCCAGTGGTGTACTTAGCCAATATGTTGCAAAAGTAATAAAACTGGTGTTCCAGCGATCATGATGACATAATAGAACGGGTGATTCCAAACGGGCGGTTTGGCGTTCCAGCATCTTTTATTCCGGCGGACGAGCCGAAAAGTTGTCATAAATGTTCTCGATTTTTGTTTTAACGTAAAGTAGTATATAATTTTTCCATTCAAATTTACTTAAATTACGAATTTCAATAGTAAGAATAAGTTTTGACATTCAGAAAAAAATGGTAGTTTATATAACACTCCTTCCTACATATCCGAACCTAATTTAATTGAATTCTCACTTCGAATCCCGCGTTACCAATACAGTAGTAGGAAAAAGCCTAATCAAGGATCCTTCTCGATTTGTTTCTCCTTTTTTTCAATTTTTCTCGAAAGAAAATTTAGTTGGGAGAGTGGTCCGAACTCGCCATTACGTTTCGGCAAGTTTTGGAAACACATCCAACAACTTGTCGAAACCGTGCTTGTGTGTGTGAGAGTAAAGTTTCGTAGAGAATCTACAACGGTTGCTTTCTCGGTTAGCGTCAAGCTTCCAGGAAGCCGTAATCCCGTGACCGACGATCTCGAAAACGATTGGTTGAGTTGCATGTATGTGTGAATGATTGGAATGGATGAGGGAGGAAGGATAGTTAAAAAGTTTCGTTTGGAAGGCACTCTGAGGAGAACCTTGATAGCGAAAGTTATAACGATATATAATAAAGGATCGAGGAATTTTGGAGAAAAGAAAAGATAAATTAAGAAGGAGATAGCAGTTTTATTAGCTAAGATCAATAAGATCAAAAGGAGGAAATTGAATTAATTTAAACAGGATTCGAGGTGGGAAAGAAAAAGGAAAAATAAGGATAGCAGAAAGGAGGAATACAAAAAAAAGCTACGTAGTTGAGTTTAATTTTAAATAGAAATATATATATATATATACATATTCATAATTTCGAAATATATATGTGGCGGAGTGTTCTGGCAACCCTTCGAGCAGTGTTAGAGGCCACCATAAGTCGGCCAATCAGAGAGCACCACGACAGCAGGCGCGAGTCTCGATAGAGGCTGCCTGCAGCGAGCTACACGACGATGACGATTGATGAGTAGTCTGACGGAGGATATCGAGCTTGTGAGAAGCACATCGCGCTTTAAATACCTACTTCCTAAATAAAGATAAAATAGAATTAAACGTTTCTTTTATTTCGTTTTTTGGACTTTTAGCTTTCCTGCGACCAAAATGGTGACCCCGACGTGATGGCTGAAGAAAACGATGTACCTCCAGTACATCCAGTACCTCCAGGTATTGTTCAACCAGTCGATGTAGCCGCAAACTACTATGCTCGCCTCCAGATGCCGCCTTTCGTTGAGTCAGACGTCGACAACTGGTTCTTTTTGCTAAATTTTTATTTTCGGGCATCAGGAGTAGCACAAGATGGCCGAAAATTCGACACCGTTTGGAAAACAGTATTCTGCAATAGAAATATAGCTTCAAGTGCAAAATACAGAATTTTTGAGGCAGTAGTCAGATCAATTATGTGTTATGCGGCACAAGTTTGGGGTATTCTCGAGTTTGAAGACGTAGAAAAACTCTTACGTTTTTTCTTAAAAAGAATATTCAGACTGCCAGAAAATTCACCAACGTATATGTTGCACCTCGAAACTGGTCTACCTCCACTGTATTTGTACACTCTTGATTTACACTTTTCATATATAATAAAGACCTTGAAACACCCTAATCATCGCCTCACAAATAAAATCGCTTTGTATCTCAAAAACAGAAATGAACAATTTTTTTCGGAATGGAGAAGACTGAGCCTAGAGCATGATGTTCCACTCCAACTAGAAAATGAAGATTATTTAAGAATAAACCTGCAAACCCTTTTAAGTAAAATTGAAGACTCAGCTAGAAATGCTTTCATCGAACATTGTCAACAAAGTCAAACAAGAAGCTCGTATAAGCTTTTAAACCATTTCCTGGGAGAAAACAATTACTTTAATGACCAGAATAGTCTAGATGTTATCAGTACTATCTTTAAAGCGAGAGGTGAACTCCTCAGACTTAATTACGTACCCCACATAAGCGAGCAAAATACGGAATGCACCTTGTGCAATATGAGAACTAGAGAAGACATATGTCATTTCATTGGCATATGTCCTATTTTAAACTCAATCAGAAGATCAATCTGGAGAAAAAATACTCTTAATGGAGATGAAATTCAGGGTATTCTTAATGGCGAAAATTGGACACTTCTTTACTGCTACATCAAAACTGCCTATAAATATCGAAATCAAATCATAAACGAATCTTTTTGATCCTGCCTTTAATTTTATAATCAAATAATTAATTTTAATATTTATTGCATTAGTGTATCTATTTGTTATTAATGTAAAATTTGCGTTAAATTAATTCATACTTTGTTTAAGAAATATTATTGCTCTCTTTTCGGCTGACGGCACATGCCAATGCTCTTTTGTGATAACTACCAAACTATGTAATTACTTCTTATAAATGTAAATAAAAATCACACTTACTACTACTACTACTACTATAAGCAGATTCAATCCACTTTCATGGTAAGGTAAATAATAATGTTAATGTTAGCAAATTCAATACACTTTCATGGTAAGGTAAATATACACCTTACTTCCGTTGCTTGGTTAATAAATAAAACCATAACTAAGCATTATTAAATTAATAAGCTGGGCATAATTCTTTAAATAATTTAAATAAAGAATTGAGTTGAGTTTGACACTCGAAAGAAGACGGTTGTTTTTTTTGATTTTTTTAATCCGGCTACTAAACATAACTCACGCGCACATTTTAAAGACACTGGATACTGGAACTCGTGCAAGAAGTCTTCTTGATTTAGTGCATTCAGATGTCATGGGTCCACTCAAGTCAAGATTATTCTGTGGAGCAAGATTTTTGGTCACATTCGTCGACGACTTTAGTCGCAAAGTGTTTATGGTGCCCCTTAAGCACAAATCTGATGTGTTTGACGAGTTTGTGAGGTTCAAGAACCTTGTTGAAAATCAGTGTTCAAAGAAAATCAAGGTGCTCCGTACCGACAATGGCACTGAGCACATAGAAAATGTGTTTCAAAGGTTTTTGGAAAAGAATGGTATTTTACACAAAAAAACTGCTATCTATACGCCCGAACAGAATGGCGTTGCGAAACGCATCAATCGAACTATAATCGAAAGAGTGCGTTGTATGCTGTTTGATTCAGGTTTGAACAACAAGTTCTGGGCAGAAGCGTCCTTCTTAGTGAATCGAGTACCTTGTAGGAGCAACGATTGTTCACTAGAAGAAATCTGGTCAGGGCGAAAGCCAGATTTGGGACACCTTCCTATCTTTGGCTGCAAAGCCATGGCGCATATTCCGAATGAAAAGCGGACTAAATTAGAGGCAAAATCGTTGGAGTGTATCGGGCTTGGGTACAGTACAGAGTCAAAAGCTCATCGATTGTTTAATCCTTTGACGAAGAAAATAGTAACGAGTAGTGATGTCATATTCATGGAGTCTGATAGCAAGGTAAATTACAATGACAAGAACTTCATTAATACTTTTGTCTCGCCCTTAGTTGATCTCAAGGACGACGACGAAGAGAATACCCTTGTCAATTCAGGGAAAGAAATTCTAATAGAATTGCCAACGTCTAGCTTAAAAGTTGAACCCCATAAAGCTTCATTCAATCATGAAATTACTGCTAGTGATTGTTCAGACTACGATGATGCTGATGACCAAACATTTGTTCCTGATAAAGATGTCACTTCCGTTCTAAATGGATTATGGCCTTGTCAAGGCCGAACTATAATCTTATAGCAACAGACCAAATACTTAGTGATCTTACAAGTCCCATAAAAAAGCTTTTTCCAGGCTATCATTCTAAACTGTGAAGAAACGCGATGCAAGAAAAGTTCGACTCATTGCTCTCAAATAACACCTGGACCTTAACTGAGTTGCCGCCTGGAAAGAAAGCGATTAGTTCCAAATAGGTGTTCAAAACAAAATTTGATACTGAGGGTATACCCATTCGACGGAAGGCAAAGTTGGTCATAAAAGGATTTTGTGAGCAGAAAGGGATCGACTATAGACCTTTGCACCTGTGGTGAGGTACACATCAATCCGGTATTTGTTGGCACTAGCGATTAGACATGATCTTCTTGTACATCAAATGGATGCTGCTACGGCTTTTTTGAACGGGGAGTTAAAAGAAGATATTTATATGACTCAGTCAAGCTGTTTTGAAGATGGTTCCGATCGAGTATGTAAGCTGCGTTAATCACTTTATGGACTCAAGCAATCCAGTAGAGTGTGGAATGAGAAGCTTAATCATGTTTTGATCAAATTGGGCTTAAGGCTCAGCGATGTCGATCAGTGCATATATTTTCGATATTCTGCAGAGCAGATGTTATTCGTCGCCATTTATGTCGATGACGTGTTGATTTTTTCGAACTCACTTGACCTGGTTAATAACTTAAAGGATGAGCTGTCTGTGATTTTAAAATGAAAAATATGGTCGAAGCCACATCAGGATTAAGCGAAATTTACTCTTCTCGACGACGACATCTGTTTTCTTTCTGAAATTTTCGAGGTATAAGTTCAATAAGTCTTAATTGGTGGTGTGTGTACATATCATGATAGGTATACTAAGTTACCTTCCCTTTAACTATGTTTATATGTTACAGGAAATCAATGAGAGTACATTCCATTTTGCTTAACACACTTAACAAAGGATCCTAAGTAGTTATAATATCGGACTTGAGGCATAAATTGCTCCTCCTCCATACAAAAATGTTGCTCCGAGCACAAAAAAAAACAACAAAAAGTGTATGAAGTGTATATGGGAAATGTGTGTGCATACAAAAAAAAGGTCTAGGTATAATGCATCGAAATTGAATGTTGTGTGTGGAAAAAAAAGGGTCTAGGTAGAATGGAAAATTATTGTCGTGTGCAAAGAAAACAGGTAGGTATATATGGGATATATTGGATAGAATATATTGTTGGAACATTAACTACTGGCGAGACTGTAAATGATCCTTTTTTATGCCAGAAATACAAATTTGAAAATCTCATCGCGTGTATTTGTTGTTGTATAAAGAGTAGTGTAAATATCGGACTTGAGCAATGGAGCAGTTTTTGAATGATTTTTCTGGTGTAAAATTTTAATTTTCGGTTCGAATCAAATTTTTGTGACTGTGAGTTGTATAATTTCATAGGAAAGAAAATCCAGGGGTTGGTTGATGGAATGTAAGCAGGTTAATATGTGTGTTGAAAATGAAAGATCATTGACTTTGAGATGGATGAAATGCTATTGGAAAAATGTTTGAGGAGCAAAAACAAGTATATTATATATATAGTGGATAGGGAGTCAAGTCATTTAACGTGCAAATTGCTTTGTTTGCATAAAGAACAAATGAATATTTTTTCTGAAATAGACTGGCATTACTAAAGTAACTGTCGGGTTTGTCATATATGCAATAAAGAATTAGGCTTAGATAGAGCTGCTGACCATTGTCACTATACTGGCAAGTATAATGGACCAGCACATAATGCATGCAATTTAAGATATAGAAAACCAAATTCTTTCCAATATTCTTCCATAATTTTTCGGGTTATCACTGTCATTTGCTTATCAAAGAACTTTCTTCCATTAAGGGAAACATTTCCATAATCCCTCTTAATAAAGAACGTTATGTATCAGTTTCAAAGACAATTCATACAGCGGATAAAATAACTTTTGAATTGAGATTTTTAGATTAATTTCGATTCATGTCTTCAAGTCTTGACTTACTAGCACGTGATCTAACTACAAATTATTTTCATATAGTAAGATCGAACTTTCCTATTGCAGCAGAATTTAACCTTCTGACAAGGAAGGGGGTATTTCCTTATGAATATATCAATTCATGGGGTAGTTTAGAGGAAACAAACCTTCCGTCACCTTGATCTTTGAGTGAATATAATCATGCGAATGATGTTTGTACAACTTTTCAATGTCAAAATCTTTTAAGCTACATGGAATTGTATTTGAAAACTGAGGTTTTGCTTCTGGCGGATATCTTTGAAAATTTAGGAAGGATCTGCAAAAATATTTTTAAACTTGACCCCTGCCACTACTATACAGCACCTGGATTGTCTTGGGATGCTTGGATTGCATAGAACAACGAATGTAAATCTATATCTTATTCAAGATATAGATATTTATAATTTTATTAAAAAGGGGATTAGAGGTGGCATTTCTCAATGTCCCCATAGACATTTCATAGCGAACAGCAAATATATGAAGACTTTCAATGAAGAAAAAGAGTCTCAATATTTAACCCTAGAAAGATAATCATATTTTTTATGACGTAAAAGATAATCATACGTCTCAGAGACGTATGGCACTTTGTTAGTGTATTAAATAAAAAACATTAACTTTTTGCAAAATGTTAATGTTTTATTTATTAACGAATTTCATATTACGAGAAATGAATCCATGATTTGGTAGAAATAAGTATTAATTTAAAAGAAAAAACAAAAAACTTAAACTCTATTACAAATTGCCCAAAAAAAAAAAAAGTATTTTTAAAGGAACATTAAAATTGACTTTAAATTTTAAAAGTTGCCTTATTATCACTTTTTGGTTCAAAACAAGTCTACTTATAAGTATTAGTAGACTCCTCGGTTCGTCATGACGATCAAATAAAAAGTTAGCACAAAAAAATTTATAAAACTTATAAACAAATAATAATAAACAATTTTTTTTTTAATATTTCACAAAAGTTACATAAAAGATAATCATACGTCTCCCAGACGTATGGCATAGCTATAACTTCTGACCACATATACTTACCGTCCCACAACGGCTGGCACGGGCAAGCTCCAACCATCGACTGAGCATATCCAAGCAGCCAACACGATGCGGTTTACAGTTAAAAGGATATTACATTTTTTTTGTGCGTGATACGTCTGGCAGACGTAGATTATCTTTCTAGGGTTAATGTATGTTGATGCGAATAATTTATATGGTTGGACTATGTCATCCCCCCTACCATATTCTTCAATAAAATGGGTAGATGAATTTAAGAACATTGACATAACGAATATTTCAGAATATTCTGAAATAGGATATATATTTGAAGTTGACTTAGAATACCCTACTTCCTTACATGATATCCATAATGATTTACCCATTTGTGTGGAAAATAAGAAAGTCAATAATTCTAAATTTTCAAAACTTATTGCAGATTTTACACCCAAGTTTAACTATGTTATTCATTATAAAAACCTTGAGCAATGTATTTCTAATGGCTTAAAGGTCGTTCGAATTCATAAAGTCTTAGAATTTAAACAATCTCGTTGGCTTAAAAAATATATTGATTTGAACAATCATCATCGAACTCGAGCTACTAGTGAATTCGATTTTTTTTTTAAATTAATATAATAACAGTGTTTTTGGTAAAACTATGGAAAATGTGCATAAACGAAAGGATGTTAAGATTGTCACCTCTTGGGAGAGTAGGCATAAACGTCTAATGGCAAGAGCCTTAATAGCAAGACCCAATTTCCATAGTTTAACTAAATTCACTGAGAATATGCTAGCTATTCAGATGAAAAGAGTTAATACTTTTTACGATAAGCCTATATATTTGGGATTTTGTGTTCTAGAATTTTCAAAGTGGAAAATGTACGAATTCCACTATAGTTACATGAAACCCAAATATGACGATAATATAATTCGGAACTATATGGATACGGACTCTTTTGTATATAAGATAAAAACTGAAGATTTTTATACCGATATTAGAAATGATATAGATTCGTATTTTGATACTTCTGCATACTCCCTAGACAATCCATATAACATTCCATTAAAAAATAAAAAAGTGTTGGGTATGATGAAGGATGAAAATTCTGGAAGAATCATAAAAGAATTTATTAGTCTAAGATCAAAAATGTACTCTTTTTGTGTTGTTGAAACCGAAGTTCAGAAAGCTAAGGGGGTGAAGAAGATAGCGCTCAAAGATATAGACCTAGGTAAATATAAAGACTGTTTATATAACAAGCGTGTTTATCATGGGAAAATGTTTGTCTTTCGATTCATTGCCCACCAAATTTACACACAGCAGTTACATTAGGTTGTGTTAGGTCATCTCGATGATAAAAGATTCATTAGGGAGGATGGTATAAGTACTTATGCATGGGGGCATTATAAACTTAGGTCTTAAAAAAAAAATCATGTTCACATTTTCTAGTTTTTATACAAAAATTTCTAGTTCTAAGAAAATTATGTTTATTTTGTTTAAGAAAAATTGTAAAAATTATTTATAAAAAAAAAACGAGTATTTATTTTTATTACATGAAAAAAACTACGTTAAGAACCTAACATTGAGTTCATAACTTGAACCCAAAAACTTGATAACTACATTAAGAGCCTAACATTTAGTTCATAACGTGAACCCAAAAACTTGAAAACTACGTTAAGAGCCTAACATTGAGTTCATAACGTGAACCCAAAAACTTGAAAAATACGTTTGAGTTCATAACGTGAACCTAAAAACCTCAAATTACGGTAAGAACCTAATATCGAGTTGATATAACCCTATTTAAAAATGTAGCTGTCATTAAATTCCTTACAATTGGCGCACGTGATTTAAATAGATCCCAGGACAGAAGAGGCTCAGTAGAAGTCTTATTATAGAAAGTTTTCTGAAAGTCTGTGTACATTCTATAAAACAGACTGTATCTGTTCTTTTCAAAAGAAACATTAGGTCATCATGAGGATATACATCAGAGTTTAGATAAACTTTTAAGTCAGTAAGATCACAATGATCAAACGTTGTAGAATCAGCTGATATTTTTTATTTTTTTCAGTGTGTAGAGCAAAGACAATATTTGGGTTGTTGTCTTAACATTCCAGATGTGGTGTGTAGAGTTCAACAGCGTGGGGTATTCATAAAGATCCCAGTTTATATATATTTATGTATATATATGTATGTAAAAGTGAATATATGTATATGTTTATATAAAAATACACACATATAAAACGTATACAAATATAGCAACATTTTTTACTTATTATCATCTATGGATGTAAAGGGTACGTTAGGAAATAGCGTCTTCATAATGTACTCAACTTTTTCTTTTATTTTATCATCAATATACTCTTCTTCTGTGGAATCTTTAGGTTTTTGATTAGTTGAGGATGATTCCATTTTTAATCAACACAAAAAGAGTACATTTTTGATCTTAGACTAATAAATTCTTTTATGATTCTTCCAGAATTTTCATCCTTCATCATACCCAACACTTTTTTATTTTTTAATAGAATGTTATATGGATTGTCTAGGGAGTATGCAGAAGTATCAAAATACGAATCTATATCATTTCTAATATCGGTATAAAAATCTTCAGTTTTTATCTTATATACAAAAGAGTCCGTATCCATATAGTTCCGAATTATATTATCGTCATATTTGGGTTTCAATGGCTCTTGCCATTAGACGTTTATGCCTAATCTCCCAAGAGGTGACAATCTTAACATTCTTTCGTTTATGCACATTTTCCATAGTTTTACCAAAAACACTGTTATTATATTAATTAAAAAAAAAAATCGAATTCACTAGTAGCTCGAGTTCGATGATGATTGTTCAAATCAATATATTTTTTAAGCCAACGAGATTGTTTAAATTCTAAGACTTTATGAATTCGAACGACCTTTAAGCCATTAGAAATACATTGCTCAAGGTTTTTATAATGAATGACATAGTTAAACTTGGGTGTAAAATCTGCAATAAGTTTTGAAAATTTAGAATTATTGACTTTCTTATTTTCCACACAAATGGGTAAATCATTATGGATATCATGTAAGGAAGTAGGGTATTCTAAGTCAACTTCAAATATATATCCTATTTCAGAATCTTCTGAAATATTCATTATGTCAATGTTCTTAAATTCATCTACCCATTTTATTGAAGAATATGGTAGGGGGGATGACATAGTCCAATCATATAAATTATTCGCATCAACATACATTAAATATTGAGACTCTTTTTTTTCATTGAAAGTCTTCATATATTTGCTGTTCGCTATGGAATGTCTATGGGGACATTGAGAAATGCCACCTCTAATCCCCTTTGTAACAAAATTATAAATATCTATATCTTGAATAAGATATAGATTTACATTCGTTGTTCTAAGCAATCCAAGCATCCCAAGACAATCCAGGTGCTGTATAGTAGTGGCAGGGGTCAAGTTTAAAAATATTTTTGCAGATCCTTCCTAAATTTTCAAAGATATCCGCCAGAAGCAAAACCTCAGTTTTCAAATACAATTCCATGTAGCTTAAAAGATTTTGACATTGAAAAGTTGTACAAACATCATTCGCATGATTATATTCACTCAAAGTGCAAGGTTCACCAGTCAACTAATTATCAAAGCCGACTTGTGACGGAAGGTTTGTTTCCTCTAAACTACCCATGAATTTATATAGTCATAAGGAAATACCACCTTCCTTGTCAGAAGGTTAAATTCTGCTGCAATAGGAAAGTTCGATCTTACTATATGAAAATCATTTGTAGTTAGATCATGTGCTAGTAAGTCAAGACTAGAAGACATGAATCAAAAAATCTCAATTCAAAAGTTCTCTTATCCGCTGTATGAATTGTCTTTGAAACTGATACATAACGTTCTTTATTAAGAGGGATTATGGAAATGTTTCCCTTAATGGAAGAAAGTTCTTTGATAAGCAAATGATAATAATAACCCGAAAAGTTATGGAAGAATATTGGAAAGAATTTTGGTTTTCTATATCTTAAATTTCATGCATTATGTGCTGGTCCATTATACTTGCCAGTAAAGTGACAATGGTCAGCAACTCTATCTAGGCCTAATTCTTTATTACATATATGACAAACCCGACAGTTACTTTAGTAACTATTTCAGACAAAATATTCATTTGTTCTTTATGCAAACAAAGCAATTTACACGTTAAATTACTTGACTCCCTATCCACTAACAATTCATCGATTCATAAATTACAACTACCTACCATAAAAGACAACTTACACTCATACAAAGGAAAATACTTGTTTTTGCTCCTCAAATATTTTCCCAAAAGCATTTCATCCATCTCAAAGTCAATGATCTTTCATTTTCAACACACATATTAACCTGCTTAAATTCCATCAACCAACCCCTGGATTTTCTTTCCTATGAAATTATACAACTCACAGTCACAAAAATTTGATTCGAACCGAAAATTAAAATTTTACACCAGAAAAATCATTCAAAAACTGCTCTATTGCTCAAGTCCGATATTTACACTACTCTATATACAACAACAAATACACGCTATGAGATTTTCAAATTTGTATTTCTGGCATAAAAAAGGATCATTTACAGTCTCGCCAGTAGTTAATGTTCCAACAATATATTCTATCCAATATATCCCATATACCTACCTGTTTTCTATGCACACGACAATCATTTTCCATTCTACCTAGACCCTTTTTTTTCCACACACAACATTCAATTTCGATGCATTATACCAGACCTTTTTTTTTGTATGCACACACATTTCCCATAGATTCAATTCATACACTTTTTGGTGTTTTTTTTTTTTTGCTCCTCAATGAGCAATTTTGGTGCTCGGAGCAACATTTTTGTATGGAGGAGGAGCAATTTATGCCTCAAGTCCGATATTATAACTACTTCCGTGCACTTAAGGATCAAAAGGAACTTCACAAAAAAAAACCCATTAATAGGTATCGCCGTATTCCTCGATGAAGTGGGACTCTTACGAGTTGCAGGTAGACTACAAGCATCAGATCTGCCATACGATACCAAACATCCAATACTCTTACCGAAAAAACAATCATATTGGACCTCAAGGCCTCCTAGCGATCACCCGACAAAAATTTTGGCCAATCAAAGGGAAAAATATTGCACGATCTATCGTATAACATTGTGTAACTTGTACAAAGGTAAAACCTGCTATGTATTCTCAAATTATGGGAAATTTTCCAGCTCATAGAGTGCAACCAGCACGTCCATTTATCAATTCCGGAGTAGATTTTTGTGGTCCACTATGGGTCCATTACCGAACGCGAGGAAGCCGACCACAAAAATATTATTTATCCATATTTTGCTGCTTCGCTACAAAAGCAGTTCATATTGAAGTTGTCAGTGAACTAACCACAGAAGCTTTCATTGGAGCACTAAAGAGGTTCATGCGCCGACGTGGCCATATCAGAAATTTGTACTGCGATTACGCAACGAATTTTGTAGGTGCAAGGAAGCAATTGGAAGAACTGAAGACGAGCATATACTCAGAAGACGCCCAACATCAAATAACGGCCAACTGTAGCTCAAAGGGGATCGACTTTCATTTCATCCCATCACGTGCTCCCCATTTCGGTGGATTATGGGAGGCAGCTGTTAAATCTGCAAAACACTCATTTACGAGGAGCTCTGCACGGTTACCACAGAGGTTGAGGCTATTCTAAATTCACGACCACTAACCGCAATGTCAGATAATCCCAATGACCTATCTGTATTAACACCTGGTCACTTTTTAATAGGTGAACCATTGAAGGCAATGGTCGACCAACATGCAGAACCTCAGAGAGGGACCCTAGCTACAAGATGGAAGCTAGTGTCAACCATCAAAAAGGAGTTCTGGAATCGATGGTCCAAGGAATACTTAAACGAATTGCAACAACGGACCAAGTGGAAAACACAATCAAAAAACGTTCAACCAGGCACCGTGGTCATTATCAGGGAAGAAAATACCCCCGTAATGAAATGGCCACTAGGAAGAATTGAAAAGGTGATTGTTGGAAATGATGGACATGTTCTGGTTGCAGAAGTACGAACAAAGTCTGGAGTACTATGTCGACCGATACACAAATTAGCTCCACTTGTAGCAGACAACGAAACCTCCTTAGGAACTAAGACAAATACGTCTTCACCAAATCGAAAACGCAAGCTTACTGATCAAGAAGACAATGACGAACCCAACTCATCATCCAAATCATCAAAGCAAGTGACAAGATGCTCACATAGATCAGGATTGCGTACATTGCTGTTGATAGCTTTACTACTACGAATAGTAGCAGCAAGCGATGTAGAAGCTATTAACCTTAACAACTCAGCACCTGGAATACATTTTCAAAAATAAGGAACTATAAGCTTGGTTCACAGCAAATGGAACCTGGTAGTGTACTACAATCTCACCGCATACCATGGAGAATTTCAGATGCTGGAAAACAGCACCAAAGTCCTAGAACATCTTTGCAATCAAATGTCTTTTAAAGGGTCATGACGTCAGATAATTCAACAAATTGATATTACTAAACACGAGGTTATAGAAGAAGACGCTTTGCTCTCAACTGAACAAATCAAAAGGCGTTTTAAACGAGGAGCAACAGATGTGGTAGGGAACATTGCAAATGCACTTTTCGGAGTTCTTGACTCCAAATATGCCGACGAAGTCTCTCATCGCTTGGAAGAAATATACTCAAATGAGGAACATTTAATAAAACTTCCAAAAAATCACACTTCAATTTTGGACTCAACAGTTAATATCATGAAAAGGAGTCGAGAAGATATATCCAAAAAAAAAACAGATACTTGAACCTTAGTTTAAGCAAATAGTTAACCGTATCAACAACTTCACCGATGACCTCTACCAAAGTAAGGTCAGAGAACTTTTTACGTCATGGTCTATATACACCACACTCGTTATAATGAATATACAACGTACTCAAACAGCAATTACTCACGTGTTGGCAGATAGTCATCAAGATAGAATAAACCACTCCTCAACAGTTGAACCATGAAGTAGCCAAAATTAAGAATCATCTGCCACCAGGACTTCGCTTTCCAGTTGAGCCGGATGACATGTTTAATCTATATAAGCTCATGTCAATTGCAGTACAATTAACCTCCAACTACATACTTTTCAAAATTGAGCTGCCATTAATAAAAGTAAACGAATTCACGATGTTCAAGGTCATTCCAATTCCAGCAGTTGTAAACGAAACACTAATAGCAATACAACCTTCCATTACCTTACATCCTGTAAGAGAAGGTGACTTAACCTCATGTACCGTAATGAACGGAGAACATTATCTATGTACCCAAGCTCATCCAGTATACTGATCTGGAGCAAACCTAAGCATATGTGAAATAAACTTACTTAACAACATTCCAAACCTATCGATATGTGAACTCAAGATTATTCAAGCCGAGTCTGTGTTGACAAAACTCCCCGAATTAAATCAATGGATATTCACCGTAAAGGAAGAAACAACTCTGAATGCTGTTTGTGATCGCCAAAATACTTTTATCACAATACAAGGAAGTGGCTACTTGAAAATGCAATCATATTGTGTAGCAAAACATCAACATTTAACTCTGCAAGGCCAACAAATTAACTCAAAGAACATACGAGCATCGTATACCTACAAGAACTTCAAAGATAAATAAAATCTCAACAGTTAGAGCTTTCAAGTCAAATTCATTACCACAACGTTCCACAAACAATTATGAGCTCTCTTGGATTGCTCATTACAACCACACTTATAATATACCTAGCAATCAGGTTTTGCATTGCTAGATACAACCAAAGATCGCCATCACCACCTACATCAGCCCCAAGAAGTGAACCTACATATATCCAGCTACAATTTCCAAGTCTAAGATGTCTTCTGATGAACCAACGACGCATCATCAGCGTGGGGCAGGATGTTTACGATCAACATAAACAATAGAACCTTTCATACTTATAATATTTTTTTTTTCTCACAATATTGTAAAATATTAATTTCATTAACTTAACTTGCTTACCGTACATTACTGCGTATACCTGACTATTCAGCATTATTCTCTAATGCACGTTTATATAATTCAATTCTTCTAAATTTCAAAATACATTCGTTTGCACATCCAGCAAACTATACCTCTGTATATAATTGTAGATTAAGCAAATAGGTTGGGAAAAATAAATATATTTTTAGATAGCTACAAAGCAGAGAACAAGACTTTTCTTAATTTTGTCTTCCAGTGAGTCTGCTGGGATCTGCTTCCAAATCTATATTTGTGAACAAAGTGTTACAGTGCTCTACTGTAGTCACCTTATCCAGTCATAGTACAGGTACTGTGGTCTGGTCTTCAATTCACTTGCGATAGAAGCATCGCGAACAAGCTTAATTACGACTATTCTTGCAGTATTAAAATTTCAACAACCTCTTTCGGCTAGGTAAAAGGACAGATGAGCATAAAATTTGGTGTTTAACACGCTTATATTAGCTTCACTTGTATGTATGTATGTATGTATGTATGTATGTATGTATGTAACCGACTCCTTTACACTCGATTTTGACCCACTTTACACGAACCGATTTTAATAAAATTTTGTACACATATCAAGAACCGGTGGCAAAACAATAATTTCATAAGTTTATCTCAATATCCTTATCAGGATTACCAGGATTAAATATTTTAATCCCACAGCTCCTGCTTTTTGCTGATTTTATTAAGCGCTTATAAATATTAATAGACTCCTTCATTTTAAGTGCTGCGGTGGCTCAGTTGGTTAAAGCGTGGTCACGTTTCAGTTTGAGCGTCAAGGGTCGTGGGATCAAATCCTAGCTATGGGTGACTTTTTTTTTTTTTAATTAAAATTACGAGATTTTAAATAATAAATAAATAATTCCAATTTCATTTACAATTTCAATCAACTAAATGGGTCAATGAAATGTTTCAATGTTTTCTTAAATCACAAAAAAACATCAAATCTGTGAAAATAAATACAGTTTAAAAAAAAAACTAAAAAACACGCTTTTAAAGCACGTTAAACTAAAAAGTTAAAAATAAATATAGTTTGAAAAAAACTAAAAAACACGCTTTTAAAACCCATCATACTAAAAAAGCGGAAAATAATTTTTAATATAAGCTGAAAACAATAATGAACTAAAAATACAAGTGTTATTGTGAATAAGCGTGGGGCGCTCGATATATGAAAAAAAATATGGCCAATGCGCCCAACGCTTTTTCACAATAACACTTGTATTTTTAGTTCATTATTGTTTTCAGCTTATATTAAAAATTATTTTCCGCTTTTTTAGTATGATGGGTTTTAAAAGCGTGTTTTTTAGTTTTTTTTCAAACTATATTTTTTTTAAATTTATTTTAATGCTTCACTCACGTACACTGTATATGTGACAAATGCCTCTTTCTCTATTTCTTATTCAATGCAACTTACTTAATTATTATTTAATCAGCCCTATCACAGAATCCATTCGTAGAAAATCTACGAAAAAAAGCTACGTTACGAATTAAGAAAAATCTACATCACGAAATCCGAATTGAAACCAAAAAGGCATTGCCTTATGAGCCGCACTCAGTAGGGGGGTTCACATTATCAAGCATGCTCGACAAGCATGGCTTGATGAACTCGAATTTGGCAATGTGAACGCTCCATCAAACGGCTTGTCAAGCATGATATATGGACTTTATCTTAATCTGACGAAAACAAAAATGATGACAAACCACATAAAAAAGCACATTCTACTTCTTGACAACAAAATTGAATATGTTGATATCTCGGTCAGGTCAAGTCATTCACGAATCAAGACGAAAAAGAAATAAAACGATGAATTGACAACAGCTGGAAGCAGTTTTGGAATGTTAAACAAATACTCGATTCTAACCTAAAATACTACCAACATTGACATACGGCTTAGAATCATTAGGACTAACAACTAGAACTAGCTCACATGAAATGCTGAGGATTAGTCAGACAAAAATTGAAAGAAAATTGCTGAACATAAGACAAACTCAAAAAGTTAGAAATGAAGTGATAAGAAGAACACAAATAATAGACGTAGTTCAAAGAACGAAGCGTTTTAAATGGACACATTTCAAGAATAGAAGATCAAAGATGGACATAGTTGAAAACCTAATGGCAACCGTCGAATGAAAAACGATCTAGAGGACGACCTAAAAAGAGATGGGAAGACGATTTTAAAGATTTTAACCTGAATTGGTACAACGACGCAAAGAACAGAGAATTATGGGCAGTAATGGGTGAGGCTTATGCCGGAACATAAAATTATTAACGAAAATATAGGAACAAATGTGAAAAAAACGAATGAAATTGTTTACTTAATAATAAATGTAACTTAAAACTTAAATTAAAATATTAAATTCAAACTAGACAAAAATTGTTAAATAAGTAATGTTAACTTTATTATTTTGATTAATTTTCCTTCCTTTAGTACGCAGATCAGGAAAAATTTTGTCTGTCATACAAATTTTGTCTCAGTTTTTTTTTTTACAGGCAGTACGATGTTCGCGCGCAAAACTATGAAGTTTGGCTGGAAAGGTGTGTTTAGCAAAGTGCAATTTTCCATTTTGCTGCCAAAAACCAGATGAAAAAAACCCAAGGTAAACGATACTTTTCAAATTGCCAAACAGGCATACCAAGTCTCCACCTCGTTTGTCCGCAAAATATTGTTCTAATCATTATTTTGCGAGAAAAATTTGACAGCTCTCACAAACACAAATACATTCCAACTGGGAGTTGATGTCAACTTACTAGGGCGCCATAACGGCCATTTCTTATTTTTCGGAATCATTGTTTTTTACGAAAGTTTATTTAGAAAATAAATATGAAGTAATGAATCGGAGACTGAATTCAAGAAAAAAAATGTAAAAAACTAATACAAGATTTAAATACACAAGTAAAGTAAAACTTTTGTGAAAAAAATATGAAAAAAATGTGCAAGTATTTGCTATAAATATATTAACAAAAAACATGAAAGGAAACGTGAAACGACAGACAAAAGCATTATCATTTTAGTTATGAATCAAGTAATACGTTGATAAAAAGAAAATTCAAAATGGACTCATTTGCAAAAATAATATTCTCAATAAATATAAAGGGTTGCGCCTTACAATCACCAATAGAAAAGTATATCCCTGATAGGTGTTTTTATTTCTACACTTTATACACTCCTTATAATGTCTCTAAACGCGAAAATGTTAATAATAATAATAATAATAATAATAATAATAATAATAATAATAATAATAATAATAATAATAATAATAATAATAATAATAATAATAATAATAATAATAATAATAATAATAATAATAATAATAATAATAATAATAATAATAATAATAATAATAATAATAATAATAATAATAATAATAATAATAATAATAATGAAACGTCGATTGTTATGTTTGGTGAAACAAAACGTGTGTGTGGATGTGTGTGGGGAGAGGCTAGCTAAGCTATAGAGCAGTAGCAGCAGCGCGACGATGATTATCTAAGAGGCAGAGCCAAGCGACCATGCAATGTTCAGCTTGTCTACTGATAAGGGAGCAAAGCAAACTACCACCAAAAGAAAAGAAGTAACTCCAACTATAAGTTGTATGTTTACCTTTTAGCTTTATTGAACAGAATGCTTGATTAGTCTAATTTGCTTCGCCCTTTTATACTAAAAAGGAGAAGCACATTACAGTTATGGGAAAAAATGTGATAATTGTTTACATGTTTAAGCACTTTTGATTTTTACATTGGAATAGAAAATGTGCTGATTATAAAATAAGTTATATAATTCAAAATGATTTTTTATGTTTGCATGATACGTTATATGTATGTTCTTGTTATTTATGATGCGTGTGTATTTTGTAATGTAGGTGGCTGTTACAATCTCCCCCTCTGCCTCATTGAACGTCTCGGAGATGGGGCAGCACCAGGCGACTGAGTGGCTTCAGGTGAGGTCGTTCTTGTTTGAGAATTGGGAACAGTCATCCTTTTCTTACAGGTAGCCTTAGAATTTGGTGGTCTTCCTCTTTTCCTGAAAGAAATAAGGGGTTTATGAGGTGGAAGTTCGTTTGAACCTCCGGAAAATGGTGTTATCATGGAAGCGTGATAAGTACCCAATGGTACGTTTGGATCTTCTTCGTTAGCGATGGTGTAACTACTTGAACCTTTCTTTGCAAGTATTATATACGGTCCATCTCTTTTTGGTGCAAGTTTTGATGTGAAACCTGCTGATGCCTTACTTATAGGATGGGTTTTTACGAGGACTTTGTCGCCAACTTTCAATTTATCATGAGTTCTTCGTTTTTTATCTGTGTATACTTTATTCCGATCTTGTGATTTTTCAGCTGACTCCTTCGCTTCCTTTAAGGTTTCGGCTAGTTTCAGAAGATGCGGGGTTATCTGCGGTATAAAGTTTTCTGATTGAATTATAGCTTTCAGATCATTATTGACGTCATCAGGAGTTCGTAATTCTCTTCCAAAGGTTAGAAAAGCGGGTGAGAAACTTGTACTGCCACACTTGGCCGTATTCATGGCGAATCTGATTGCTGGCAATTTAAGATTCCAAGAAGTGTGCTGATTTCCAACTAAAATCGATAATTGGGTTTTGAGATCTCGGTTTTTTCTTTCAACGGGGTTTGCTTCTGGGTGATATACCGGCGTGAAAGACTGTTTAATCCCTAAGCAAAACGTTAGTTTCTGCATCAAAGCGGATATAAACTGTGTGCCATTATCACTGTGAAGTCTTCGGGGAACTCCGTAACGCAAAAAAACTTCATTCAATAACGTTAAGGCACAATTTTCTGCGGTACCTTCTCTTAGTGGGAATAGCTCCACCCACCTGCTGCAAAGGTCTTCAACAATAAGGATCCACTGGTGTCCAGTGGGAGTGGTAGGCAGGGGTCCGAAAAGATCAACTGCTATTACTTCGAACCTTTGGTTACTTGGAGTTGTTTGCAACAAACCGGCTGGTTTTAAATTCGAGGCTTTGTACCGTTGACAATCCAAGCAAACCTTGACGTGTTTAGCAATGTCTGATCGCATTCCGTGCCAATAATACCGACTTGAAATACGAGCCAAAGTTTTATCTATGCCGTAGTGTCCAGCCATTGAGTCATCATGATATTTTTTTAGTATCATGCCTATCATGGATTTAGGTATGACCAGTTGGCCACTGTCGGAATCTTCTTCAGAGCAGTAACGATATAGAACACCATCTACTAGCAAGTATCCACGATTGGTCCAACGAAGTACATTTTCATCGTTATTTTCAAAAGACTCGATAATAGTTTTAAGTTCAAAATCGGCCAGTTGTTCATCTCTGATTTCCTTTGACCCATTTCTTGGAAGATCAACATCAATTGAACAAATTATGCAGTTTTCTTCTACATGGTCATCATCTGGGCATGGTGGTCGGGATAGAGTATCAGCTACTACATTGTTTCTGCCTGTATTGTAACCAATATCAATAAGGTAAGGTTGTAATTGGAGTGCCCATCTGGCAAGTCTGCCGGTTGGAGATTTTAATGTCATCAGCCATCTTAAAGGTTGGTGATCGGTTAGAATTTTTACATCTGATCCTTCGATGTATCCGCGAAATTTTTCAACTGCCCATACAACGGCGAGTGCTTCTCGTTCTGTGGTTGAGTAGTTTCGTTCTGCGGGTGACAATAAACGACTAGCAAATTCAACAGGATGTTCCATTTCTTTCTCCCCCTGGAGTAAAACAGCACCGATAGCATAACTGCTTGCATCGGTTTTTAGTATGAATGGTATTCCTTCTTTAACTTGTTGCAGTATTGGAGACGATGTGAGGAGTTTTTTGAGTTTCTCAAATGCATCTTGTTCTTCATCTTCCCACTTCCAGACGACACTTTTTTTTGTTAGGTTTGACAACGGCTTAGAAATTTCGGCAAAATTAGGTATGAATCTTCTATACCACGAGCATGTTTGCAGGAAGGATAATACTTGTTTTTGGTTTTTCGGCCTAGCTCGTTGAAGGATTGCATTCGTCTTTTCAGGATCGACTTTGAAACCATCTGGCGTCAAGATGTGACCTAAGTATTTTATTTCCGAGCAACAGAATCTACATTTTTGTCGGTTTAGACGAAAACCAAATAGTTTGAGCCGTGCAAAAACTTTCTTCATATCCTTTAAGTGCCTTGTAAAACTTTCTGAACAAATCACAATGTCATCTAAGTAAGCCAGTATCAGGATTTCCGGAAGACCGTTCTTGAATTTTTTGATAAGACGTTGGAACGTTGCCGGTGCGTTTCTTAATCCGAAAGGCATTCGATTAAAGACATATGACCCGAAAGGCGTAACAAAAGCAGTTTTTAATTTGTCTTCTTCTGCGACTTTGATCTGCCAATAACCAGATCGTAGATCTAATGTGGACATATACGGAGTGCTTTTTGCTGCATGGAGAAGGTCATCCATTCGTGGCAATGGATAGCGATCCGGGATAGTAATAGCATTAAGCTTTCGATAATCAACACATACTCGTATGCTTCCATCACTCTTCGGGACCATTACAACTGGAAAAGCCCATGGGGATTCCTTCTCTTCAATAATACCTTTCTTTAACATGTCATCAATTTCAGCTTTAAGTTGGACTTTTCTGGCAGGTGAAATTCTATAGGGTGGATTAGAAATTGGTTTGTTCGATCCAGTGTCTATTTTATGTTCTATGAACGATATGGGAATATTAATTTCTCCAAATAAATCAACTTCTTCGCTCAGAACTTTTTCAAGATCGCGTTTTTCTGGCTCACTTATTCCACAAGCTTCCTCTGGGCGAAGCTTAATATCGATTGAGTTAAGTATGAACCAATCATCAACATTATTGACCCTTGTTGGTGCGGCGAACAGGTCATCGCTTCTTTCTGGCGTTTTCATTTCATGGGGTACTGCTCCTGAAAAGATCGCTTGGATACTGTGTGGAGAGTAGTCGTTTGGCTTTCTTCGTTTCGGAGTGTCAGGAATGGGACTCAACATCTGATGGCTTTCCACCCAAGTGAGGTATGCAGATACCTTACGCAGTTTTTCGTCTTGTTTTAACACTTTGTGACAATTTGGGTTTACTGTAAGTGGTTTAGGTTGTTCGTTTTCTTTTTTCTCCTGTGGCTTAAGTATGCTGCATTTTGCCAGTTTAAAATCAAAAATGGTTTCGGGATCGTCAATGAAGTTATAAGTTCTCTGAGCGATGTTAAGCACTAATCCAGATTGCTCAAGAAAATCGATTCCCAACAGAGTGCGATTGCTTTTGGCTTTAGGTAGTGCAATGAATCGGATTTTCCGCAACCTTTTACCAATAATTATGTCCACTATGGTCGAATACACTATTTCTTTCTTGGTGATTCCATCAGCTAAAGTAACCTCGGCATTTACCTTTTGAAATGGACATTCTTTTTCTATTAGTTTCTTGTACAACTGAGCTCCTGCAACGCTGGTTCTGGCTGCAGTGTCTATATAGGCTTCACCTTTAAGTCCGTTGACATTTATGTCGATTGTAGGGACGTTTCTCCCTATGACTGTTGATTCAATTAAGTTGAAGTCTAACGTTGCAGGGCTATTGGCGTGTTTGTTGCTACAAGTAGGACAGTTTGACCTACAATATCCAGCAGCTCCACAACCGTAGCAGTTCAGGGTTGGTTTTTTTTTTTCATTCGGAGTTTGATGAGTAGCCGCCTTTTTAAAACATTGTTCGGCTAAGTGTCCTTGTTTTCTGCAAAATGTACATCGTTTCTTCTTTAATTCCTCAATCGGTTTTTCAAGAGGTTTAGTTTCTTTAACAAGTATTTCTACTTCTCGGGCTTCTTTTAAAAGATCTTGGAATGTTTTGACCGACTTTCTTGTTACTTTCTCCCGAATATGGAGTAAAATTTGACCGTAGATTATGTTGATCATTATCTCTTCAGTCAATTTATCGGATAGTTGAGAAAATAGAGTTCTTTTTCTACATATGAAATTGTCAATTGGTTCATTTGGCTTTTGCTTTTCTTCAAAAAGTTCCATATAGATTCTCCATGAAGGCTTTGGTGGAACAAACGACGAATGCAACAATTTCATAGCTTCGGAAAACGTTTTAGCTTCACTCTTGACGCCTTGCCACCAATTTGATGCAAATCCTCCGAAGAGCAGCGGCAACCCTATGAGTGCGTTGGCATCGGAAACATTCTCGGTATTCTTATACACCGTGATTGTGGCTATGAAATCTTCCAGTTTGGACGTGTTTCTTTCACCGTCAAAGCGAGCAGTGCATCTACTAAAGGTGCCTTTGTTTTCCTTTACACCTATAGCGGCTACCGAACGGGTCAACTGATCTTCTGATAATGTAACTGCAGACGGTGTGGACATTGTTGCGTTTTTAAATGAAGCTTCTTCTATAACCGTTGATTCAAACACAGTTTTCGATGATTCAAATTCAAATTCGGAGGAATCTGATGAGGAGGTTTTCTCTGTATATTTTGCCTTAGGCTTCATACACAGTCGATTGCTTTTTCTCATAGATTAACTTTCTATATACATAAATCTCCACTTAACTGGGTTCTACTATTGTGTGGCGGGCGGTTGTTTTTATATCGAAGCAATAAAAAAGAAAATGTTATCCACACTATTTTTCGGTCGGTTGTTTATTTTTTTTCAAAAAAAAATCTTTTTGCTATTAAAGCAATCAAAAAAAATTTTATCCACCTAAGCGGGTTTTACTGTAGCGTGGTTAGTCGTTTATTATTTTTTTCAAAAAAAAATATTTTTGCTATCAAAGCAATCAAAAAAAATTTTTATCCACCTAAGCGGGTTTTACTGTAGCGTGGTTAGTCGTTCATTATTTTTTTCAAAAAAAAAATATTTTTGCTATCAAAGCAATCAAAAAAATTTTTATCCACCTAAGCGGGTTTTACTGTAGGGTCGTTTATTATTTTTTTTTTTCAAAAAAAAAATATTTTTGCTATCAAAGCAATCAAAAAAAAAATTTATCCACCTAAGCGGGTTTTACTGTATTGTCGTTTATTATTTTTTTTTCAAAAAAAAATATTTTTGCTATCAAAGCAATCAAAAAAAAATTTTATCCACCTAAGCGGGTTTTACTGTAGTGCGGTTAGTCGGGTTCTACTGTGCTGTCCACCAGAAACGTCAGATGTGACAGTTTAAGTAACCACAAGGTTGGGCGCCAATTGAAACGTCGATTGTTATGTTTGGTGAAACAAAACGTGTGTGTGGATGTGTGTGGGGAGAGGCTAGCTAAGCTATAGAGCAGTAGCAGCAGCGCGACGATGATTATCTAAGAGGCAGAGCCAAGCGACCATGCAATGTTCAGCTTGTCTACTGATAAGGGAGCAAAGCAAACTACCACCAAAAGAAAAGAAGTAACTCCAACTATAAGTTGTATGTTTACCTTTTAGCTTTATTGAACAGAATGCTTGATTAGTCTAATTTGCTTCGCCCTTTTATACTAAAAAGGAGAAGCACATTACAGTTATGGGAAAAAATGTGATAATTGTTTACATGTTTAAGCACTTTTGATTTTTACATTGGAATAGAAAATGTGCTGATTATAAAATAAGTTATATAATTCAAAATGATTTTTTATGTTTGCATGATACGTTATATGTATGTTCTTGTTATTTATGATGCGTGTGTATTTTGTAATGTAGGTGGCTGTTACAATAATAATAATAATAATAATAATAATAATAATAATAATAATAATAATAATAATAATAATAATAATAATAATAATAATAATAATAATAATAATAATTATAATAATAATAATAATAATAATAATAATAATAATAATAATAATAATAATAATAATAATAATAATAATAATAATAATAATAATAATAATAATAATAATAATAATAAATAATAATAATAATAATAATAATAATAATAATAATAATAATAATAATAATAATAATAATAATAATAATAATAATAATAATAATAATTAACAATAATAATAATTAATAATAATAATAATTAATAATAATAATAATAAATAATAATAATAATAATAATAATAATAATAATAATAATAATAATAATAATAATA